>QLOH01000856.1:0-326830 GCA_026901365.1 Sesbania bispinosa
AGAAATACAGCAAGAAGATCCTCAACCAAAAGCCAGAGAAGATTGGACCTCAGAAGATAAGCAGAAGTATCTTCTGAACTCCAAAGCCAAATTCTTCTTCTCTGTGCACTAAGCAGGGGAGAATATGACAAAGTTGCTGGTGTTCAACAGCCAAAGAAATATGGGATACACTTAAAATAGCCCATGAAGGAACTGACCAGGTTAAAGAATCTAAAATCAATATATTGATTCATCAATATGAAATGTTCAGCATGGTTGAACATGAGTCTATTGATGAAATGTTCAGTAGATTCACTATCATTATCAATGACCTAAAGTCTCTTGGAAAAAGCTATTCAAACCAAGAGCAAGTGAGAAAGATCCTTAGAAGTCTTCCAAAGATATGGAGACCTAAGGTAACAGCAATCCAAGAAGCTAAGGACCTTGCTGTTCTAAAGCTAGATGAACTGCTTGGTTCACTGAAAGTTCATGAGCAAGAACTCATGGATGAACTGCCAAGAAAAGGAAAGTCCATTGCTTTAAAAGCAAGCACTTCCAGAAGAAACAACTTGACTCCTACTGAAGTTAATGCTTCTGAAGAAGATGAAACATCATCAGAAAGGGATGATGAACTTGCCTTCATCTCAAGAAAAATCCAGAAGCTGATAAGGAGAAAAGGCAAAGGAAAGAAAAGTTTCAACTTCAAGAAGGAAGGACAGAAAGCTGAAAACTCAAAGGCACAAGTCATCTGCTATGAATGCAACAAGCCAGGACATTTCAAATCAGAATGTCCCCAGCTAAAGAAAGATTCAAAGACTTTCCAGAGAAGGAAAGCTATGATGGCAACTTGGGATGACTCAGACAGCTCTTCAGAAGAAGAAGATACTGGAGAAGAAGAAGCAAACTTATGCCTCATGGCTGGAAGTGATGATGAAGAAAATGAGGTAATTACCTATACTCCTACTGCATACAAAGAATTAGAAGATGCATTTGAGAATCTATTATCTGATTCACACACACTTGCACAAAAATGTGCACTTCTAAAAGAACAACTAGTTAAAACTAAAGAGGAAAATGAAAAGTTAAAAGAAGATAATGATAGACTAAGTAAAACTAATCAATATCTTCAACAATCACACTTTAAGCTATCAGAACAAGTAAGGATGATAAAAGAGAACCCTGCAGAAGATACAAATTCTGCAGCACTGCAGAAGGAAAACTATCTTCTGCAGAAAAAGGTTGATGAACTGCAAATAGATTTAAGTAAATTTGTTAGTAGCACACACAATTTGAATAAATTAATAGGAAGTGGCAGAGAAACAACTGATAAAAGTGGATTAGGATTTCATGAGGCAGGAACATCAAAATTCAAGAAAACTGTTTTCATTCCTGCTAAAAGGCAACCTCCTAAATGTTCTTGGTGTAACAAAATTGGACATATTGCTCAAAATTGTTACAAAAGAAAAGGGAGCTGGAAAAGAAAGGTATCTAACCCTTCAGGACCCAAAAGCATTTGGGTACCTAAATCTTTGCTCTATTCTAATGTAGGAAAAAGGAGGATCCCTCAAGAAGAAAGAGCTATGGTTCTTGGACAGTGGCTGCTCAAGACATATGACTGGAGACAAAAGCAAATTCATACTTCTCCACAAAATGGAAGGTGGAACAGTTACCTTTGGAGACAACAACAAAGCTCACATCAAAGGTATTGGAAAGATAGGTATGAAAAATTCTACCCAAATTAATAATGTATATTATGTAAAAGGGTTAAAACATAATCTTCTTAGCATAAGTCAATGTACATGTGACGTGGCTATGAAGTTATGTTTCAACCAACATTTTGTGAAATTAGAGAAGCATCTACAAAGAAGGTCCTATTTTCTGGTCTTAGAAGCAAAAACCTATACAACATTTGTCTAGAAGAACTATCTGATCATACATGCTTTGCTTCTTTTGAAAATGACAAATGGACATGGCATAGGAAAGTAGGGCACCTAAATATGAAAAGCATTTCCAAATTATCTAAGCTAGACCTAGTTAGAGGATTGCCAAAAATCAAATTTGAAAAGGATAGAATGTGTGATGCATGTGTAAAAGGAAAACATACGAAATCAAGTTTTCATCCTAAAAATGTCATCACTACTAAAAGAATATTGGAATTGCTGCATATAGATTTGTTTGGACCTTCCAAAACACCAAGTCTAGGAGGAAAGAAATATGGACTTGTTATTGTAGATGACTACTCTAGATTCACCTGGGTTTTATTTCTTACATCTAAGGATGAATCCTTTGATGCTTTCAAAATCTTCTCAAAGAAGATACAGAATGAAAGTAGCCATTTAATAGCTTCTGTAAGAAGTGATCATGGAGGAGAATTTGAAAATCATTCTTTAAAAACTTCTTTGATGAAAATGGAATTTCACACAATTTCTCCTGTCCTAGAACTCCACAACAAAATGGAGTTGTAGAAAGGAAAAATAGAACCCTCCAAGAAATGGCTAGAACCATGTTAAGTGATAGTGGCATTCAAAAATACTTTTGGGCTGAAGCTGTGTCAACTGCCTGCTATATACTTAACAGGGTTTCCATCAGAAGCATCTTGAACAAAACTCCATATGAAATATGGAAAAAAGAAAACCCAGTGTTGGATATTTTCATGTATTTGGATGTGAATGTTTCATTTTAAATAATAAAGAAAATCTTGAAAAGTTTGATGCAAAATCTGAAAAAGGAATCTTTCTTGGATATTCTACAACTTCAAAAGCTTATAGAATTTATAATATCAAGAATCAAACCATAGAAGAAAGCATGCATGTTGTTTTCAATGATACTAATCCCTCTTGTCAAGAGAAACATACAAAAGAATCAGATGATGAAGGGGAGCTACTGCAGAAGCAATCTTCTGACAGAAAAGGCTCTCCAGAAGATACAGCAGAACAGGGATCTCCTGCAGAAGGTTCTGCAGAAGATACTGATAAAGCTGAAGAAAGTCTTCCCAAGAGCTGGAAGCTAATCACCAATCATCCTCATGAACAAATCATTGGAAGCACTGCAGAAGGAGTCAGAACTAGATCACAACTCAGAAACAATGGAAATAGTTCAGCACTCCTGTCTCAAATTGAACCAAGAAATATAAATGAAGCCTTAGAAGATGAATCATGGGTAAATGCAATGAAAGAAGAATTGGATCAATTTGAGAAGAACAAAGTGTGGACACTAGTACCTTCTCCAGAAGATCACTCCATTATTGGCACTAAATGGGTTTTCAGAAACAAAATGGATGAAGAAGGTAAAGTCATCAGAAATAAAGCAAGGTTAGTGGCTCAAGGATACAATCAACAGGAAGGTATTGATTTTGATGAAACTTTTGCACCTGTTGCTAGACTAGAAGCTATTAGAATTCTACTTGCTTTTGCTGCTCACAAAAATTTCAAACTTTACCAAATGGATGTTAAAAGTGCTTTTTTAAATGGTTACATAAGTGAGGAAGTGTTTGTGCACCAACCTCCTGGTTTTGAAAATCCAAAACATCCAACTTATGTTTTCAAACTCACAAAAGCATTATATGGATTGAAGCAAGCTCCTAGAGCTTGGTATGAGAGATTAAGTAGTTTCCTTCTTAACAATGAGTTTTCTAGAGGAAAGATTGACACAACCTTGTTTAAGAAAATTATTAAGAAGGATCTACTAATTGTGCAAATTTATGTAGATGACATCATTTTTGGATCAAAAATACAAAAAAGTGTCAAGATTTCTCTAATCTAATGAAAGGAGAATTTGAAATGAGTCTTATGGGAGAACTTAAATACTTTCTTGGATTGCAAATAAAGCAAGAAAAATCTGTAATTTTCATATACCAAGAAAAGTATATTAAGGATCTTCTCAGAAGATACAGAATGGAAGGATCAAAATCCATGGGTAACTCTCATGCATCCTTCTATAGTTCTAGACCAGGATGAAAATGGAAAATCTGTATCTGAGAAAGAGTATAGAGGACTGATAGGATCTCTATTATATTTAACTGCTAGTAGACCAGACATTCTATTTTAAGTAGGACTATGTGCTAGATTTTCAATCTTCTCCAAAAGAATCACATGTTGCTGCTGTGAAAAGAATACTCAGATATCTTGTTGGAACCACTGATCTTGGTCTTTGGTACAAGAAAGGTACAAATTGACTTGACAGGATATTGTGATGCTAATTATGCTGGAGATAGACTAGATAAAAAGAGCACAAGTGGTGGATGTCAATTTCTTGGAAGAAGCACTGGTATCTTGGTCATGCAAAAAGCAACTTACCATAGCTTATCTACTGCAGAAGCAAAATATGTATCTGCTGCAAGCTGCTGTTCTCAAATGTTATGGATAATAAGCATCAAATGGAGGATTATTGCTTAAGGTACACAAAAATCCCTATATTCTGTGACAATAAAAGTGCCATAAACTGTCCAAGAATCCTATACAACATTCTAGGTCTAAGCACATTGATATAAAGCATCATTTCATTAGGGATCATGTGCAGAAAATGAAATTGAACTTACATTCATTGAAACCAAGCTTCAAGTAGCTGACATCTTCACCAAACCTCTTGTAGAAGATAGGTTTGTGTTTATTAGAGAAAAATTAATATGTGCAAATTGTTAAATTGATTGATTTGATTGAATTTTAATTCTGTCATAAACACAGAAGATACTTATATCTTCTGTAGAAGGTTTTAAAGTCAATTAGGAGTTGTTCCTTCTGCAAAAATTTTGCAGAACTTCTTCCTTCTGTTCAAAAGAAGAAATGTTCTTCTCCAATATCTGAATCATGACTGACCTAGTATGACAGCTTTCCTGAATCCTGAAAGTGTATACGAGGAAAGGTCACTATCAAAACCTCTCAAATTCTCTCTCCTAGGTCAACTGTTGAAAGTGACACTACATGAGCTGCAGAATGCTTAGCTCTCCAAGTGTTATAAATGAAAAAGTTTCTTTTGTCCCTCCAATTCAAAAAGGAAGTTAGTTACACTAATTAGGCAATTAAGTTTATGACTGTTTGAAACAACCAAAATGTAGAGATGCGCGCTCTTCTCTCTCCCTTTCTACTATCATGTTCTCTCTCCTATCAAACGGCTAGTTAGAATATCTATATCTGAGCTAAGGAACTCAGTCTCTTCCTCTCCAAACCCTCTCTGCACTCCAAAACAAAATTTCCTTTCTTTTCTTCATACTCTGTTTTTCTACAAAAAAAAATGAGAATGAAGTCCATTGCTTGCAAAAATACCTCTACCTCCTCACCCCTCTCAGAGGAAGATAATCCAGAACCATTGAAATTATAGGGATGGAGATGATTCCATACTCAGAACCTATTCGTGTTGAACCTTTATCCACAGAACCTCCCATGGAGCAGAAACCTGTCTCAAACTGCAGAGTAGAGCACTCATCCGCTTCACCTACTCCACCCATTGATAATCACCCAACTGAAGAACCAACAACCAATACCAGCTGAAGAAACTGCTCCTGAAACCATCCAAATCAATACCAGAAACCTTCTCCAGCCTTCACCAAAACCAAACCTGTCTCAACTCCTTCCTCCTTAAAATTCCCTCCGATATCCCTATTGTTAGAGTAAGAAGGTCTGAAAGGAATAAGGCCTTTTTCCATACCATTGGAAATGATCCAAACAATCCCCGTTGGGATTGATTCTCCACCCAAACCCCTCATCTCCTACTGCCACTCACAAATCCAGTTCTCAAACCTGTGCAGAAGATGAGAAAAATGCTTCAGAAGGAGGAAGCAAAGAGGAAAGTGATCCTTCTGAGGATCCAGATGATAGTGATATGATCTCTTTGAAGATTCTGAGATGCTCAAGGCATTCTCTGAAAAATGGAAATGGAAAGAGTATTATCCCTGGCAGATTCTTCATGATAAGGGAAATAAGAAGAGAAGGATGGGATACCAACTATTTCCTTCAGAAGCAAGGATGGGGGAGATTTCCTTGTCTTTAAGGAACCTATATATCCCAGGATATTAAAGCTTCTATGCTTCTGCAAGTAAATATAAGAGTGATGGGAATCTCTTGTTGCTGATGTCAAAGGTTCAACTATCATCCTCACCCCAAGCATTATTGAAGAAGTTCTCAATCTGCCTGCATGTCAGAATCATCTCTATGAAGATACTTGGTATGCTTCTGCAAGCATAACCAAAGAAGAAGTAGTCAGAAAAGTCCTTAGCCAACCTGGTTCTGCCTCTTGTCTCTAGTACACTAATTCCCCATTTGTAGGCTATTCCACAAAATGTGATGTTATTCCATTCTTCCTAGAGCTGGAACCCTTGAGAGGGTTACTGACCAAGACCTACTAATTTTGTACCATTTGCTGATTGGAAAACCACTTTCCCTATCCTACCTGCTTCTTAGAAGCATGATTTACTCAGCCAATCCACAGAGAACTTATGCCAGCCTACCATATGGCATGCTGCTAAGCAAGATCTTCATATTGTACAATGTGCCTCTTGAGGATGAAGAATGTGAAGACAGCTGCACCTTCTTTAACAGAAAGAATATTAAGAAAATGAAGATGGTACATCCCACTCATTCTGAGCTATTTTCCAGCAGTAGCAGTGGAGAAGAAGAAGCTT
The DNA here is from genome assembly GCA_026901365.1 of Sesbania bispinosa. Taxonomy (NCBI): domain Eukaryota; kingdom Viridiplantae; phylum Streptophyta; class Magnoliopsida; order Fabales; family Fabaceae; genus Sesbania; species Sesbania bispinosa. The sequence continues at coordinate 6,596 of QLOH01000856.1, forward strand.
CTGAGAAGAAAGGGCTCCAAGGACTAAGAAGAAGGAGGTACTTAAGACCTTCTCCAGAAAAAGGAAGGGTCCAACAGTACCTTCTGGAGATGGAAAGCCTAGTAAAGCTCAAAAGGTTTCTTCTTCTGGAGCTGAAAAGGATTGTCCAACTCCTTCTTCCTCATATGACGCATGGACACTCACCTTTGAGGAAGATAAGCTGCTTCTCCAGTAGAGCATGCTTTTATAGAAGAGGAGTCTGTAGAAGAAGAAAGGGAGCAATCACTTGCTTTTGCAGAGGGATTAGCTGTCAATACCCTAGCTATGCTTTACACTGCTCAGCCTACCTCTCCCACCATTCCACTCCCAACACCCCTCACTACTGCAGCTGCTCCAGAGGAAGTAGCTACTAAGGAAGCAGTGCAGAAGGAAGATACTCCATCAGGTCCTTCTGCAGGAACCTTTGGAACTGATCTGGTGAATAATTCCTTGCTTCTCCCATTTTGGACTCCTCCATTCCAGCTGCTATGCCTCTCAAAGACTCTGTTCCTGCTGTGTCCGCTCATCTCTCATCTATGGAGACATTTCTCCAACAACTAAGTGCTGGAAGAAGGAAGAAATGCCCTCTGCTCCTCTGCAGAAGGAAGAGGCTGTTGAACCTGAAGCTCCTGCATCTGAAGATGCTTCTCCCACTGCCCCGGCTGAACCTACTCCTTCCTCCCAAGCACTTGAGAGACAAGTGAGAAAAATAAGGCATACATCAAGAAACTATTTTCTAATATCAATGTTCTGCAAAATTCTGTAAATGAGATGATTGAAAGGTTCACACAGCACTAGTTCTGGTTCAACACCTTTGTCCTACCTGCCATTGCTCCTCAAGCACCACAAATGCCATTCAATCAATACCAGCCTCCTCAGAATATCCTCCAACCAACTACCTCATCATCCTCTGACCATTAGATTCTTTTTGATAGATGATGATTCTGCTTCTCCTAGGACTTATTAGATTCTTTTTGATAGATGACAAAGGGGGAGAAGTAGTATGTAGTAGGTTATGTGACATTGTTATGTCGTAGGAATCTGATAGGAGAGATCTTATTTGGCTTATTTTGTATGACATTGATCATGTCTTTATGGATGATCTTGGATGATCTTTTTTTATTGATTAATGAATGTTCAATTAAATTATGCTTTTTCCTGCTGATATAAATTGCTCTACAATCTGATCAATTGATTAACTATAACAATAAAGTTCTGTTCTGTGCATTCATGAAACTTACATGAAATTTACAATAATCTGAATGACATAAAAGGAAATGATTAAAGGTACATGCATACATTCAGGGGGAGTACCTTCAGAATTATAACAATGTAAAACTTAATAGGTTGTCATCATCAAAAGGGGGGAGATTGTAAGATCCAAGAATCCCTTAAAGAATGTTTTAATAATGACAACCAATCAAGGTTTACTTGGAATAATTCTGAACTTTAAGGACTAATGATTTTGTTCAAGTGAATGTTCAGAAGATACAGGTAAGCATCTGCAGAAGGAACAATTGAGCAACAAAAGAAGGAAATGAATGACACTTATTTATGAAGATAAGTCTCAGATTTGACAAGAATGACAAATCTGTGAAAAATAGATAGAATGCATACTGAAAAGTAATAAGAAGCACACTGTCATTGTCCAGAAGATCAGAACAGCTTTCTAAGAGAAGAAATCATAATAAAATTGTGTTAGAAGGAAGATTCATTTTGAGACAGTAAAAGAAAAGCTCATTATTGACTTTCAAGCATCAAGATATACTTCCTTGGATATATGAAATTAATTATCAGAAGATGGATGGTCGTTTCTTAGAAGAACCTAAGATTACTAATTCTGCAGAAGGAACAAAATATGTCTTAAACCAAAGAACAGATTGAATTCCTTATCTTCTAAGAACACAGATGTACAATAAAAATAAAGATATTCTCAATCAAGCAAAGGATGAATATTAAAAAGATCTGCAAGAGAAGTGAAGCTCCAGAAGCCATGCAGAAGGAATGGAATACTGCAGAAGATGCAAAAAGACTAAATTCATACTAATCTCCTTCTTCTTATCTTCTCACAATTCCAGTGGGCCAGGTGACTCTAAAATAAATGAAAATACTATACTGGAAGAGTTTTATCAGGTCTGCAGAAGGAAAGCTTTGAGAAATAGCCCAAAAACAGCCTGCAGAAGGAACCCTGCAAAGGAAGGGCTGGTCAAACTTGACAGTTGTAAAGATGTTTGTTGTAGCAAAGAAAGGGACATCTCCTTGGACCCAGCTGGATGCCCAACGGCTATTTTGCTCCAGCCCTCTATAAAAGGAGAGTTCCTCCACACTTGGAACTCACCCCACTCTAGAAGAAACATATAAATCTGCTGTTTCATTGCTCCGATCTTCTGGAAAATTTCTCTCTCCTTCATAAGAGTGCTTTCTTGTCTGAAAAGCTTTGGAGAGGGTTTTGGCTCATCAATTTGCTTCTGCTGTGCAAGTATTGTAATAGTTTGAGCCTTGTTTGTTTTTATTCTTTCTCATACTATTTGTAAAAGTCTCAAAAGAGGTGTGCAAGTGCATTTCCTTCTTCTGAGCAGTTAGGGAAGGTTTTCCAGTGTGGTTTATTGAGATTTGGTGATCTCAGTGGGATTACAGAATTTGCATAAGGTACTTGTAGCATTCTGGGTAGTTGAATCTTCTGCAGAAGGTTCTGCAGTTGATGTTCAGTTGTAAAACTGAGTTGGTTAGGTTGTTGTTGGCCTGAAGAGGCAGGTAAAGAATACTAGTGGTAAGGTTACCCAAGAAGATTGTAAGTTGTTTGAAAGAGTGAGAAAACCCTACAGGTGTGGGACTGGAGGTAGCCTCAAGTTGGAAGAGGTGAACCAGTATAAATTTCTGTGTCTCTTCTTCTTCACTCTCTCTCTTTATTATTACTGCACATATATATCTTCTATACAAGCTAACCATTACCTTCTGAAAGTTTAATTCGTTATACTTAGAAGAAAAAGTATAAAAAAAAAAAAGAAATTGCAGATAAGATTTATTCAATCACAATTCAACCCCCCTTCTTGTGATCGAAGCCAAAAATTCAAAAATGCTCCATGATCTTCCATTTCTTCCTCCTTTAAGCTCCCAAGCTTCCTATCTCTCTAGAACTCTCTCTCCCTCTCTCTAGAAACCCCAGGAAGCCAAGGAAAATGAGGGGATGAGAGTGAACCCCTTTGTTTTTAAAAACTGAAATTGTGTATTTTCGCTCAAGCCAATTGTTTTTGCATGAGCGAATTTACACCAGAAAATAACCCTTCTCTGGACAATTCTCGCTCAAGCGAAATATTTTTCGCTTGAGCGAGTATGGGTCTGTTTTGGGAGTTCAAATGAGCTCGGAACCCTATCATATAACCTATCAAACTGAAGCCCCGGAAGTTAGCTTTCTAATGGAAGTGGAATCACCTAAATCGGACACCCTAGGCTCTAGATATTTGCGAATTAGTGCACCAAGGTTATCAGGCCTAACTCCCAAAATTAAGTTGTAACTTCAGTTTGTGCCCCTCTTGGTTCCAATTCAATTCTCTCCTTCTCAAACCTACTTCCTATCCTTCAAAACTTCTTCTAACTTAGTTCTTCTCATCCAAACCTTCCCCACTCTAGTCCTTGATAAATCCATTCCCTTGACTACGAGGCTTATTCTTCCACGCTTAAAGGTTAAGATCTAGGGTGTTGGTCTTCTTTTTAACTCTTAGTTCCTCCTCTATACTCTTTTAAGACACACGGTTCCAAATGGATTTTCCCTAATTTATTTTCTGAAGTCACATTTAACCTCCGAATTCTCATCCTACTTCTAAATTCCATTCTCAGCTAGGTCTACCGCCTAAGGCTTTTCTTATGTTTCCTAGGTTCCAGTTTTCGGGATGTTTCACTCCTCATCTACGAATACCCAGTCATTAACTCGAGGTGGTGACCAGAAGTACTTAGCAAAGCAATTTCGAGGGGGTAAGTCTGGTGCTTGGGGTGATAACAAAGGACAGTCCTCTAGAGAATTGGGACTCCCCATTTTGGCTGGATTATTCGACCTAAAGGAAAAGCTAATGGGAGGTGAAGGGGCTTTTGGCATTGGACACCTCGTCGACCTAAACAGAGGCAAGACTAAGCAAAACAAGGTCGAATAGAGCAACCAATAGCAAAAACCACTCCATGAAGAATGAGGTTGTGAGGTTGCTACGAAGATAACAGCTATTTGTAGGAGAGGAAGGGAGCCCGTTGCATAAAATGCCACAAATTCAAACCAATAACTGAAGGCTTGCATTTACTACATGTAAATGGTCGATGGTCAAGGGGTTTCCTTGGATGGCAGAGAAACTTAAGGCACGTGCTGAGAAGGAAATTGGGAAAGAAGCCCTGCGTGAGGTCGAGGCATACTTGTGAAGGATAGCTCGAGGAGGGTAATGGCAAGGTCAAAGTCAAGGAGAGGCAAACTGTCACTCGAAGGCGTTGTATCCATTTCGTCCCTCGAAGGGGTCTTAAGTTATAACCCACGTCAGCAACAATAGTTACAACATAAGTGCAACACAAGCGTTAGAGAACGTGGGATCGTAGAGGTTGATGAAGAACCTGCATGGCAGTTACATTCAGTTCCAGAACGGTTACAAGGGGTGCTTATGAATAGAATTGGAGAAGATTGGCAAGAGGTCCGCAAACTAAACACTCAAGCACCCTGAAGGCAGAGCATCAATCCAGAGATCAAGGCACCAGTTGCACAGAGCAAGTAGGGACTGCAAACCGCCATTTTTATTTGCTTTCTTAGGTTTTTATGCTCTCTTTAATTTACTCTCCAAGTGTATACACATTGCTAATTTCTATTATCACAATCAAAAGTATGTCCATCTTTGGGACACGTCATTAAAGGTTCTTCTTCTCTGATTTTCTTGAAACAACACGTAAAGAACCCCCTTTTTTAGGACTCGTATCTCGTCACAGATTGCTTCTGAGATACATTTGTTTAGGCTGAAATTCAGGATAAACAAATTGGTACGCCCAGTGGGACCCTTCTTTAGTGTTGTATGAATTTGTGAAGTGGTAGGAGAACCATGGCAAACAAGAACAGAAACGGCTCAGGAACTCCTCTAGGGAATTCCTCTGCCAAAGAGGCCTCTCAGGACAGCCATAATGGCAGTCAAAATTCCCCGAGTGGAATTGGAAGGCACGAGGAGGATATTGTGGTGCTAAGAACTCTTCCTCAAGCATAGGATCCAGTGGTCAGTCAAGTCAGGCCATATGAACCTCTTAGGGCTGAAGGACCACCTCCTGGCTTTAATACACAAAGCATGACAGCCCCACTAGGGATGCCTCAAATGGTATACACCAACCCATTAGCGATTCCATTTCCCCCTAGGAATACAAGAAATACACCAGAAATGTGGTCTAATGAGGTAGGGCCAAACACTTTCACCAACGTGGCCTTACAATCCATGAGGCAACAAATTGATGAAAGTAACCATGATATGGTCAACATGTTGACCCATCAAATGGCTACAGTGATTACTCCCCTGGTAACAACCACCAATCAAAACTACCAAGTGCTAGCAAGGCAAATGGGAAGACTTGCTGACGTGTTTGGGACTGGACAAGAGACTTTTTGTCTCGAAGGGCCAAAGATACCCAGAAGAGAGGTTCAACACAAGCCTGTTTTGAATAGGCTAGAGGGAGTAGCCCCTATGATCGTGGGTCGGAACCAAGACCCAGATAGAGTGGTAGAATGAGTAAGGCAAATGAACTTAGGGGGAAACAAAACGTAGCCAACCTAGTCGAACAGGTACTTAATAGACATGGTTTTAATGTAGGATATGCAAACCAACCTATTTTGTATATGCCTTTCCTCAAGATATTTTAAAGGCAGAATTACCTACGAGTATGAAAGTACCCAAGTTCTCAAAATTTACTGGAGAAATAGGTGAGTCAATAGTGGAACATGTGGCTAGATACCAAATAGAGTGTGGAGATTTGGCCAACAATGAATTGTTGAGAATGAAGTACTTTCCAAGTTCTTTGACTAAGAATGCTTTTACTTGGTTCACGACATTACCTCCTAATTCGATCCATAATTGGGTCCAGTTAGAAAGAACTTTCCATGAACAGTTCTTTTGAGGGGAGAGTGAGGTTAGTCTAGTAGAGTTGATGAGTATCAAAAGGATGCCAAGTGAGGCCATAGAAGATTACCTCAACAGGTTTAATCAATCTAAAGCTAGATGTTTCACCCCTGTGCCTGAGAATGAACTAGTACAAATGATTGCAGGGGGTCTCGAATTTCACATTCGAAGAAGAAACTAATCAGTCTGCCAGTTCGAGACATGGCACAACTTGCTGATAGGGTTAGGCAGATCGAACAGATCAAGGCTGAAAAAGTTAAATATAAGAAATATGATCGAATAGGAAGAAGAGTTAAGGTAGGATACATTGATGTCTTAGAAGCCAGTAGTGACTCAGATGTTGAGGAGGAAGAAAATGAAGTTAATGTGGCCGAGTTGAAACTTGGGCCACCCTATACTTGCACTTTTCTAAAACCTGTGAAAGAGAAAGCAAATTCCTCGAGTAAAGAAAAGTTCAAGAAGCCACCATATGGCTTCGACATTACTAAAGCTAACCAGATATTTGATATTCTATTAAAAGATAAACAAATTATCTTAAATGATGATCATAAAATCCCTTCACCTGAACAGAGGAAGGGGAGAAAATATTGTAAGTATCATAATGTTTATGGTCATTGGACTAACCACTGTGTTCGTTTCAGGGACTTGATTCAAAAGGAGATCTTGGAAGGGAGACTGAAGTTTGAGGAAAAGATGAAAGGTATCATGAAGGTCGATTCAGACCCCTTTGGAACCAATGTGAGCTATGATGAACCTTTCGAGGTAAATATGGTCGAAACCAAACCAGTGGATGACAGGGCCACAAACATGGCTATTGAAGACTTCGAGAAGGAAGTCAAGGACATTTACCCATCTGCTGAGGAGAGTCTTCTTGAGTTTCTTAACAGAAAACAGGGAGAAGATAGGGGTTTCATGTTGTGCCCTAGGTGCAGCGCAGTATTTGATTTAGATTCAGCCAAGACCTTTGAGGAATCGTTGGCTAGGAAGCAACAACTGAGGAATGTTCTGAGTCAACAGAAGTATGAAGAAGGCCAAAAGATGTACAGGGCCTTGAAGGGTGTAGGAAGAGGCCAAAAAGGAAAATAAATTCTGCATTCACCACGGAGGGTAGTGGTTTGTCATTCACTCTCACACTTTCCTATGTTAATAGTGAAGGAATATGTAAATATCCTAACCAAGGTAAGTTTAGGAAGTTATTTAGCTCAATGTCAAAAAGAAAGGAATGCGTCAGCTTCATCCAATTCAAATATAATTTATTTATTTTTTATTAAAAGGCATACTTTTTTAATCTTGGTTTTAAAGTAAAACTTGTTTTTATTACTGAGCATTAATATTTGGTAGAGTTAATATACAAGTTTATTGTATTTTCAAGAAAAGAGAAGGAAAACATAGATATTTGTGTGTGGTTGCTGATATTGCTGGTTTTGCATTTTGTTCATTCAAATAAGAGTTTTAGGACAAAGTTTTAATATGTTGGTTTTGCATCCTCTATGATTTTTAGTACCATGTTTGTGGTTTTGATTCCTTCTGTGGTTTTATTGGCTTTAGGACCAAGTTTTAATTTGATTATGTCTTGTGATTTTTATTTTTTGAGAAATATAGACTTTGCATTTTGCTTTAATGAGTATATGGGTTTTAATGACTTTGAAGCTTTTACTAATTGAGTTTAACCATTAATTTCAGGTTACAGATTTAGGCTTACAAACAGAAGTTAGACGTTCTTCCTCTGCTAGTCATGCACTCCAAACTTGAGGATCTTCATCTACTATTTAGTTCTTTATTTAGGATTTATATCTTGAACTTATGCTTGTATGATTGTAATTAAATACAAATTTACATTTGAAGGAATTGATATGTGACAATCAATGTTATTTTTCTTTGAATGAAATTATTATTATTATTATTATTATGTATTTCTATATTTTTAGATCTTTTAACAATTTAGTAACAAAGCACACCGATAAATTTAATTCATATCATTACAAAATTTGATATATAAAATATAAAATAATGGAACTGCAAAATAAATCACTGAATAATTGTATGGTTTGAGGTGGGGCCACGAAGGGATAGGCTATTAATATGATGTGACTATTTGCGGCGGTTAAAACCGCCACCAAAATGTGAACAAAATACAAAACACATAACATGTTTGTAGCGGTTCTGAACCACCGCTAGATGTCATGTTCAATCTCAGGCGGTTATTCCCGCGGTTATATAAAACCGCCACAAAATGACCTTGCGACGATGATATCTGCAGCGGTTGGCTAACCACCGCAAGGGTCATTTAGTGGCGGTTTAAACCGCCGCAGTTTATTAATATAACCGCCGCAGATTTCCTCTTTTCTAGTAGTGATAAAGCACTATAGAACTTTCTTGATAAATTTTCATTGATATGCAGGTTTATTAGTTTTTTAATAGAACAAATGCAATAGGCTGCTATGCAGTGAAGTGCCTTTGTTTTATTTATTTATTTTATTGTGTAATATAACTTTTTGAAATAGACATTAAGATTATAATATAATTGGGCAATGTCTTATAATAGTTTTTATTCTTATGTAGGTAGATATGTTTTATGATTTACAAGTTTTGATTTGGATGATGATAGAGATCCAAATTATGATGTTAATACCAATGATAGTTCCAACAAAGAAGTTATTGATGATAATGGTAGTGAAGAGGAGCTTCATTTGGGTGATCAAAATGAGAGTAGATAAAAAGAGGCAGGAGATGATAGGTATAAAAGGATAACATACATAAAACAACTTATGAGATACATGCATTAGAGTTTTGTAGTAAAAGATGATGTATAGAAGGATGTTATGGGATATATTATACTACGCCGATCTATTTATAATTAAAAAGGATTAAGGAACAAAAACCACTCCATGAGGTTAGCTGAGAAAAGAGAGCATAAACATATCACTCACACTAAGTGTCAAGTTAAGCTCTGGGTGCACTACCATCAGAGGACATTAAAATGATAAGTGGTGTCCTTTAAGGAGCATCATAACCATGAACTCTTACCCCTTTGAAATATATGTATTTGATCATCACTTATTGTGACTTGACAGAAGCAAACAAAGCACAAAAGGATAGTTTGCATTTCTATAAAGTTAGAACATGTCACATAATGTGATACATGGCGGCTCAACAAAGTAGATATGGTGGTGCACTGCTAGTTTTATGAGAAAGGATTTATATAACTATCTAGATCGCAAAAGTCATAGTAAGATTAAACATGAGGATTTATATATTGCCTTGGGTTATCTACAAGACAAAGCACACAATGATCTCATATTTGGGTGTTATTCTTACCTTTAACAACATGTAAAAAAGAACAACACTACAAAATTTTTGTCTTTTCCCAACAGTTCAAAAATGTAGTGAAAATTATGAAAATTGTTGCCTAAATGTATAGGCAACAGTTTTCAACTGTAGATTGTTCTAATGTATCCTATTTGTTTAGGCAACAGTTTTCGACATGTTTTGGCTACACTCTTGAAAATTGTTGCATATGCGTTGAGAATAGGCAACAGTTATAGGTCGAGTTACATGCAACAGTTTTCACATGTTGTCATTTTTCAAATACAGCTTATAAATGTTGTCTAAAAGGTAAAATGCAACAGTTAACAATTGTAAACTTCAACCCATAAGCAACATTTATTAACTGTAATTGTAAAAGTAGGCAACAGTTTTAGTTGTAACTTCTAGCACGCTATATGCAACACTTATTAACTGTAAACGTAAACATAGACAACAATTTTAGTTGTAACTATAATACCTTATAGGCAACATTTATTAACTGTAAATGTAAACATAAACAACATTTTTAATAGTAATTAAATATACCCTTTAGAAAACATTTGACAATTATAACTTAGAAAAATAATTAATTAATTTTTTAAAGATAATAATTTAAATATAAATTTATTTTGATCTCATTATTTAAAGATAATAATTTAAATATAATGAAGAGATAATTCATATTATAATAGGAAAAGTACTTATATTGAATTTTAAAGTAACCATTGTGCATACATGAGAGTCAATAACAAGAAAACAACTAGTTGATTTGATAAAAAAAATATTAATGGGTCCAACATGGCCCACAAAAAAAATACATTCCAAAACATAAAATGTCTAGAAATCAAAGTGAATTAGGACATTGTTTAGCAAGATCAAATCCCATCTTTTTCCAAGTCTTCATCGGCATATTCCAAGTCTTCATTTGCATCTCTTTCGCATATATCACCTTGCTACATGAAATAGCACAATATCAACTTAAGACTTGTCATGTGCATATTCAATTTAATGGAATTGACATAGCCATGACAATTGTACCAGTTCTTATAGTTACCTACATGGGATCAGTAGTGATAACATGCCAACAAGAACATTTGATTTATAAATTAGATAAATAAAGAACCAAACATAACTTACCTGCGAAGGTCTTCCTTTATGCTTTGTAGGGAGATTCGGGTTTGTGAAGTCCCTGTGAATCACTTGAACGGTCATTATTGTAGTTCACTTGTAGTTAATCAAGGCTGCAATCAAGATGAATTAAAATTCCATATAAGAAATTTAAGTAAACAACTATGTACGTACTTTCTTGTTCAGCCTTTGGGAAGCTTCTAGCATAGAAACCCAACTGCAACTTTGCCTTCCCATTAATGCTATAAGAGAAATAATTAAAGCCCTGAAGTAACTTTAGCTTCCCATTTTCATGTAGTTAGCATAGATCTTAATTGCCAAAGTAACTATATATAAAAGATATGAAAACTCACACACTTCTTGTAAGAAGCAATTTCATTTGTTTTGTTGTTCCCAATGATTAATTAGCTATGTCTTTAGATGTCAAGTGATATTTTACATTATACCTGCTTGAACAAGTAGCACTACCTCACTTGGACATAATGAATTAATCAAGATAGTTAATTAATTAAACAAAGTAAAATTATTTAATTAATTAAACAAAATAAATCCTTATATATATATATGTGACGTGCCTACATATTTCCAAAACCAATCATATTAGAATCAATGAAAACCAATCATTCATGTTGGCTTTGTGGAGATCACTTTCACCTGGAAGCACGTTTCTATCATTTTCAAGGAAGCTGATCTTTCTGAAGTTCTTGCTATGAGAGAACATGACATCAGAAGGTTAAGAAGGAGAAACAATAGACTTCAAAGCTTAGTGAGCCATTTGAATGTTGTTCCTCTGTGTTCTCAGAATGAAGATTCCAAGCCAAAGCTTAAGAGGACCAACAACTTTTGATCTGCCAAAATTTCAGAAAGTCTATGTGTTTACAAGTTTTTATTTATATGTTGAACCTTCTGAATCATTTATATGATCATGATATTTTTTCTCAATGATTTGTCTACGTGAATTTATTACTTATTCTCTCATTTAATCAGTTGCGTACGTTATATCTTGCAATGTTTAAAATTATTGATTATAACTGTTATATCTAAATTAATTCCTTTGCCTACCTACCCCGTGTTTATTGTGTGCATTTGTTAATTCTGTTCACTTCTGCCCACCCTTTTGATTGATGACAAAAGGGGGAGTATTAAAAAGAAGTTAAAGTATTAAAAAGAAGTTAAAGTAAAAAGAAGTTAAAATGGAAGTATCTGAAATCTGAAGTTAAATATGTCTGATAGAAATCTTTGTTTCAGGGGGAGTAAGGAATTCAGAACAAGTATATGATATAGGGGGAATATATTCTAAACTTTACACTTTTATTTCCATTCAGATAATTGTTAAGTTTCTTTTTAAAAAAAATGTCATCGTTAAAAAGGGGGAGAATGTTGAGTCTCAAAATATTATTAAGGAAGTTAATAATGTTTGAAGTCTCACAGATATTAAGTTTTAATGGATAACAAATTTGGTTTAAAGGATTATTTGTATAAGAACAGTCTCACTTGAAGGAAGTATGGTTAAATGTTTCAGCAACCTTTGTGAAGAGCTACCCTCTGATATATTCCAACTCTCCGAAGTTGAACCTACTGATATGAGGAACTCTCTGAAGAACAAAGACCTATTGAAGTACATCCATCTTTCTGAGTTCTGTTACATTAAAGAAAGATTATTTGCTGAAGACCTACATTATAGCATTTGTCTAAAGTCAGAAGGCTGTTTGATCAAGACTTCAATGCATCATTAATGTCTGAAACAAGTATGATCCAATTAAGGAATGTTGCAGAGACCCCCTTTATGAAGCATTTCAAATCTTTCACCAGAAAGGGAAACTGCTGTAACCTGGTACCTACACATGTCAGGAACCTGCTGTACAAAGTCAGAAGCTTTTTGAAGATTGTATCACAATGGTATTAACAACATTAAATGTTATCTCACAATGGTGTTTTCTTCAATCTTCAACGGACTCAAGATGTCATCCTATACAAAGTTTCATGAGAGTCTTTGAAGATGTCGGCCAAGCTTAGAGTGAAAATGATTTTTATCAAGCCAAAACGCTGCAAAAATTCAAGTTGCTATTCTCTGATAATCTTTGTACTTAGAATATTTTCATTGTATCCTAAGTTATACATAGTTATCCTTTGTACAAGATACTTTTAGTTTAAGTTTCTCACGAACTTAAATTTCCTTTCACTGTAATACATTTTCAAGTGTCTGAGAGTCTGGAGAGGCTTGGTGGAACAAAGAATACTTGGGTTTGAGCCTGGAGAGGCTTGTATGTAAAACAATACTTGGGTTTAGATCCTGAAGAGGCTTGACTGTAAAAGAATACTTGTAACTGTGATTAGTTAGTGGAAATTCTTTACTGGTTTGGCATTGGGACTGGACGTAGCTCACGGTGGATGTGGGTGAACCAGGATAATTTCTTGGCTAAGTTTTCTCAACCCTTATCTCTTTACTTTCAGTTTATAACTAACCAAGGAGGGTTTAGAAAAGTGCATTTATAATTCTGAGCAGCAAAACAACTTTGTTTTTCACGTAAGAACTATTTTATTGGACCTGTTGAAGCACTTCAGCAAGTCTCTGAAAAACTTCAGTTTCAGCAAGTTTCCCAAAACTTTTATTAAACACTGTTCGGGAAAAGGTTTCCAAGAAAATATGTTTGAAATTATAAAACAATATTCAACCCCCCTTCTAGTGTTTCCTGTGGTTTCTACAGTTGGTATCAGAGCTCAACCTCGGGTTGAGCATCTAACAAGTGCTGAGGGAAGAAGATCCAGATGAAAACCTCAACAAGCTATGGTGCCTACATCTCTGAAGGAGCATCTGTAACCAGACCTCCAATCTTCAATAGAAAAGATTATTTTTTCTAGAAAGAACATATGAAGCTTTTCATAGAAAGCTATAATCTAGATCTCTGGGATATAGTTGTTGATGGTGACTATGTTCCCATGAGAAATGGAGTACCCATTTCCAAAGTTGAGTGGTCCTATGAGCAAAAGATTAAAGTTCAATTCAATGCTCAAGCCAAGCTCTACTTAATTTGTTCTCTGAACAAAACTGAGCATCATATGGTTAAAGGATTTAACTCTGCCAAGGAAATATAGGATTGGCTAGCCTCATATGCTCATATAGAATATGAAGATTACAAGTCTATAGAAGACCAAATTTTAGAAAGTGAAGAAGATTCATCTGATGAAGAAAATCTATGCTTCATGGCTAATCAAATCATCTCTGAAGATTCTGATCATAAGGTAACATCCTTAACTCTTCTGGATGAATATGATGATTTAGTTGATAGCACCAAGGAACTCTCCAGAAAGTATAAGAAACTTTCAAATGTTTATGTTGTTGCGTGCAACAAAACCAAAGATTTTGAAAAAGAAAATCTTATACTTAAAGAAGAGCTTCAGGTACAAGAGAATAGTAAATTCAAGAATCTACTTGAAGAAAAACAGAAGCTTCAAGGACAGATTTTGGAACTTACTAAAGATCTAGCCAACTTTACTAAAGGAACAAATAATCTCAACAGATTATTGAAAACTCAGAAAAGGTTAAATGATAAAAGAGGCTTAGGTTTCTCTGAAAAACTATCACCCAAATAATCAAGTTCTGAATTGCCTAAAAAGGATAAGAAAAAGGTTGATGGGTGTCCTCATTGTGACAAACACAGATTATTTAAATCTGAATGTAAACAAGAAGAGGAACCTGTACCTGTAACTTACCCTAGTGGACCCAAGAAAATCTGGGTACCAAAATCTCTTATTATTTCTCTTACAGATGTGTTAATCAAATCAAAGAAAACTCCCACAATCACTGCACAGGAATGGATGAGAGGAACTCGAAATAAAAATAAAGTTTATGTTCCAAGAGCCTTCAATATATGCTGAAGCAACAAAGGCATCTCTGGAGTTGAGTCTCAGCAAATACATATCATCAATTCATATCACTAAGTATCCCTACCGGTAACATTGTTTAATACTACAATCTTTAATATCTGTGAAAATATGTGTGCATGCAACTATCTGAAATACATGAACTCTCTGAAATATGTGTCTGCTGAAATTTATACCTGCTGAATTGTATGAACTTGCTGAACACATATACTTTCTGAAATTGGCACTTGATGATGTGGCAACCTGAGACGGTTGGTTTTTCACCTATCCTCTGAAGCTACACGATTTCACGTCTCCCTATGTCTGTGCAGCCTGAAACTGCAATCATTAATGTTATCTGAGCCTATATATATTTCTTGAGAGGACGTTCAAAAGTTACTCTCTCTCTTGGCTTCCTTCTGCTGTCAAAGTACTTTCCTGCATCCCTTGAGTTCTCAGAGTTTCTCAAGTCTCAAGCTTTCTCAAAACCCTACTCAACTCTCTGAACTACAATGGCATCCAAGAAGAAAGCTTTTGTGTCTTCCAAAGCTGGCGGGAAGATTGTTCCATCAAGGTGTGTAAACTTTCAGAGCCTTGCTGAGAATGGCTTTGATCTAACTGACTACTTCAAGAGTTCTAGGTGGCTACCATTCTTTGAAGCTATCGACTATGGCTGGTATGAGGCCAATGTTTATGAGTTTTGGAGGACCGTTAGAGAAGTGGAAGGTAACAGAAGGGTTTATCTGAAGGCCAATGTGATGGGTCAAGAGATTATGGTTGACAATGGTGTTCTAGAGCAAGTGATGCGTGTAAAGGCTGAAGGAGCTATATATATACCTGACTGGGAAGCCAAAAATGGTGAAGCTAGAAAGTTCAACAAGATGTTGTTTGGAGCTATAGATCCATCAAACTTTAAAGGTTGTTTGATCAAGACTTCAATGCATAATTAACGTATGAAGCAAGTTTGATCCAAATAAGGAATGTTGCAGAGACCCCTTTATGAATCATTTCAAATCTTTCACCAGAAAGGGAAACTGTTGTAACCTGGTACCTGCACATGTCAGGAACCTGCTATACAAAGTCAAAAGCTTTTTGAAGATTGTATCGCAACGGTATTAACAGCATTAAATGTTATCTCACAACAGTGTTTTCTTCAATCTTTAACGGACTCAAGATGTCATCCTATATAAAACTTCATGAGAGTCTTTGAAGATGTCGGCCAAGCTTAGAGTGAAAACGATTTTTATCAAGCCAAAACGCTGCAAAAATTCAAGCTGTTATTCTCTGAAAATCTTTGTACTTAGAATATTTTCATTGTATCCTAAGTTATACTCAGTTATCCTTTGTACAAGATACTTTTAGTTTAAGTTTCTCACGAACTTCAACTTCCTTTCACTGTAATACACTTTCAAGTGTCTGAGAGCCTGGAGAGGCTTGGTGGAACAAAGAATACTTGGGTTTGAGCCTGGAGAGGCTTGTCTGTAAAAAAATACTTGGGTTTGAGCATGAAGAGGCTTTTCTGTAAAACAATACTTGGGTTTAGAGCCTGAAGAGGCTTGACTGTAAAAGAATACTTGTAACTGTGATCAGTTAGTGGAAATCCTTTGCCGGTTTGGCATTGGGACTGGACGTAACTCACGGTGGATGTGGGTGAACCAGGATAATTTCTTGGCTAAGTTTTCTCAACCCTTCTCTCTTTACTTTCAATTTATAACTAACCAAGGAGGGTTTAGAAAAGTGCATTTATAATTCTGAGCAGCAAAACTACTTTGTTTTTCACGTAAAAACTATTTTATTGGACATGTTGAAGCACTTCAGCAAGTCTCTGAAAACTCCAGTTTCAGCAAGTTGCCCAAAACTTTTATTAAACACTGTTTGGGAAAAGGTTTCCAAGAAAATCTGTTTGAAATTATAAAACATTATTCAACCACCCTTCTAGTGTTTCCTGTGGTTTCTACAGATACCATGTAATAAGTTCATTTCAGAAAAAAAAAAAAAAACTTACCAAGGGGGTCATAGAGAGGAACACAAACAAAGCTTTGGGTAGAACAAGCCTACACCAATATAAACATGATTTTGAACTATGATAGCATTAAAAAAAGAACAATAGACAAAACTTTGAGAACACAATGATCATAAAAATACCAAACCTCCATTGCCACAATTCGTTGAGGGCAATTAGATCCATATGCTCTAATTCGAAAACCCTATGATAGGATAAAGGAAGTGAACACTAATCTTAAGATTGATTTAAATTCAACACCACTTTTTCAAAAAGAACTTTAAGATTCCTAATCTTTTACACCGAATAATATTAATAATTTAATCCCAATAAAAATAAGTCCCAACTAAACGATGAGTTGTTTCATTTTATCTATAGCTTCTAAAAGATGACAATGTAGAAAAAGTGAAGAACAATTCATTTCTTTCATTGTTTAATCCCAAACAATAATTGATGATAATTTAATCCCAATTCTTGATACCTAATACTATTGAGAATAAAGAGTAATCATAGAAACAAATTAGGGGATTTAGTTACGAGAGAGTTGAGAAGTTAGATTGGCTATAAAAGTTGACACCCTCATCTTCAGTAAGCAAGGAGACCATATTTCTTCACCTTCATAAAACTTTCTTCTAGACAAACTTCACGATTGTAAAGTATACTGAACAAATTCCAAAGTTTCAATCTCACAAAATTTCAAGCCACATAATTGGGATATGAAATATAAGGCTCAAAAAAGAAAATAATGGATACAGAGGACCAAACCTGTTGACAGCATATCCTGATTCAAAAGAAGAAAAATAAAAATCAGCCATAACTTCCTAGAGTGAAAATACCTAAGTACTCAAAAATGAAAGAAATCAGAGAAAAGGGGGAAAGGAAGGGGCATGTGAATACTGAAGAACTCGCTAACAATTGATGCAGAACCACGAAGAGTGATTATGTCTTTGAAAACTGTTCTTGCGGCCATTTCAGAAAATCAAACAGTTCACTAGGCACATTAAAGATATAACTAGAGAGCTGGAATGCATAAAAATTGCCTATTCATTTCACAAATCACATAGATAATCACATAACAAAACACTAGCAAACTTACAAGAATAGCGATTAATTTGGCATCAAGGCTCCACACGGCCTGCAAGTTTTCTCCTTCCTTCTGCAATGAATATGAATCTCTATTGTATTTCCCCAATCTCACTCTATGCTGAACCAGCAGAAAATCCAAATCACGTGTTAAGCCTGAACTCCATCTTTCACCCTACCAAAATTCCCTATACCCACATCATAGTAATTCACCCCATGGCCCCATGGCACCCACTTCAACTTTTTCCCCAAAATTTTAAAATATAAAATAATAAAAATTCATTATACATGAATTAAAATACAAACTCCAAATGCAGAAACTACAGAAAATCAGCTCCACCAAAATCAATATAAATTATTCAGAGAGTGAAGAAAGGAACCTGTGTGGCTTGAACCCTAGCCACTAGTCGTCAGAGCAGAACACAAAGAGCGAAAAGCAAAATGTGAGAGCGAAGAGCAGAACACAGTGGAGATGAAGACGCGAATGAAGAGTAGAGTGTAGATCGAGCGCAGAGCCTGGAAGCGAATGGAGTGGATGACGACACGAACGGAGAGCGGAGAGGGAAGCGTAGAAGGGGGAAGTTTTTTTTGTTCCTGGGCAATTTGGTTTTAGTTTTGTTTACCTTTATATCATTCTATGAATTCATTTTTTTTAATTGAAACAATCTTAGTTTTATTTTAATTTTTTTAATTTTGTTTTTGTTTTTTTATTAAGATTTGATTAAGACTACTGGAGGGCATACAAATAATAAGTTGGCGCCAATATTAAAATTCATAGGCAACAATTTGTAAGTGTTGAGATTTTTATTAAAAATTGATGCAACTATCAAAAACTATATCTAAATGTCAAATTTTAAATGCAACAATTTTAAAATGTTGATCTTTATAAAAAAAATAATGTTACAATTTAAAACTGTTCCTAGATGAAGAAAAGGGAAAAGTTACCAACTATTGTAAAGCATTTGTTGCATAAAACATATATTTACTGGCAACAATTATAAATTCTTCCCTATTGTATGTTTAGGCTACATTTTTCACCTGTTGCAAAAAAATGTGTTGCCAGAAGCCAAAAATGTTGTAGTGCAAAGACAACTATTTGCCAGTGATTTTCACTGGTTGCAATCACCATTTGCAAACCAATATTTTTTTTCGTCGTGCTTTGATGTTAGATTAAACAAGTGAGACATACAAATGAATGTTGGAATCCTTTTTGGAAGCAATTTCCAATAAAACATCCAAAAGTAGTGGTGATTAATGAAGATGGTGCTATGAAGGAGGATATAACGCAAGTGTTTCTTGATGCATCACATCGATTGTGTGCATCACACTTATATAACAATGCATGTGAAAGTGTCAAGATACCTGCAATTTTTTAGGGCTTTAAGATATCCAAAATAATATAGAACATTGGGAGAATATGGTTCTGTAGCATGGACATGTGGGAAAACAAATGGATTGCCTAAACATGTGACAACAAGTCATTGTGGGCCACTGCTTATTTTCATGTCAAGTTTTTTGGTAAGATAACGACTACTTCTCAATGTGAATCTGTTAACTCAATCACAAAGGTGTGTGTTAAGAAAAAAAGCAACATTATGGAATTCATGCATAATTTTCAGAAAAGCTTTAACAAAATACAGAAATAATGATTTGATTGTTGATTTTAATTAAGTCTCTATATTCAGAATTTGTGACGACTACACCACTTCTGAAGATCAAGAAAAAGGCTTCTAAAATCTACACAAAGAGATATTCAATGAAGTTGAGTAGGAGATTGAAAAGGCAAGTGCATTAATTGTTATTGAGTGTATAATATATGGAAAGAATCTGGTGTTCAAGTTTAGCTAATATTATTATCCTAATTTTGAAAATGTGTTGTTTATGATCACTACTAGAGATTTGCTTATTTCCTACAGATTTTTCCTACAAAATTTTTTTGTAGGAATTTCTTGCAAATTTTTTTATAAATTTGAAAATTTCCCTACAATTATGAAATTTGTAACAAAAATTGCAAGAAAAAATGAATTTTGTTGGGAATTTTCCTATGAAAATAATTTGTAGAAAATTTTTGTAGGAAAATCTCTAAAAATATTAGGTGCAAAATAAAATGGTATGAAAATTTGTAGGAAATTACACCTGTAAATTTACTTGCGAATTTTTCCTACAAATTTTCCTATAAGCTATTTTCTTGTGGATTTTCCTACAATTTATTACATATGAATTTTCTTATAAATTCTTCTTACGGAAATTCCTACAAATTTATTTCTTGCGAATTTTCCTATAACATTTTGCTTAGGATTTTCTTGGGAATTAACTTCCTACAAATTTTCCTACCAATTATTTTTAGAAGATATTCTAGTCAATTTTAATTGCATGAAAATCTATAAGAAAGTTTACCTACAAATTAACTTGCAAATTTTTCCTACAGATTTTGCTATAAACTATTTTTTTGTGGATTTTCCTACAAATTTTCTTATAAATTCTTCTTGGGAAAATTCCTACAAATTTATTTCCTACGAATTTTCCTATAATATTTTACTTAGGATTTTCCTGTGAATTAAATCCTACAAATTTACCTACCAATTATTTTTAAAAGATATTATTGTCAGATTTAATTGCATGAAAATTTATAATAAAGTTTACCTATAAATTAATTTGCAAAATTTTTCTACAGATTTTCCTATAAACCATTTTCTTGTGAATTTTCTTACAATTTATTTCCTACTAATTTTCTTATAAATTTTTCTTGGGGAAATTTCTACAAATTTATTTCCTACGAATTTTCCTACAAATTATATATAAATTGCTTTCTACAATTTTTCCTACAAATTTTTAGGGAGTTCTAGTAAATTGTTTTAAGTATAATTATAGAATTTAAAATACCACCAAAATAGTGAGAAGAAATTCCTCTCACTCAAGTCCAAGAAGTCTTGCTCTTGTGAATTCATCCTCTTGCGCTCCTTTCTCGATCTCCCTCGCATTCTACTCTCTCACTGAGCTTATTTTTGCATTCTCTTTGTTCTCACACTCTACTCTCTCACTAAGCTTCTTTGTGCATTCTCTTTGTCACTCAACAGTTCTCACTAGAGTTTCTCTTCGCTTCTCTCTTCGTGAACTTTTTTCCTGGGATCTCTCTCTATCAGATCGTGTTTTTCTCTTCGGAATCGAGATAAACTTGTGTTTCTCTTATTTTGATTTTGATTCAAATTGTGATTTGTTGATTTCGCGTTTTTTTATTCTCAATTTCTATTTCTCATTGTGGATCTGAATTTCTAGTATGATATATGTGGATTAGATTTGAATTTAAGATGTTCAGATTATATATATTGTTGTTTCTGTGTTTTTTGTGTTGGTATTCTACAATGTGTTATTAGAAATTTGGTATTTCACTATAGAATCAATTTCTGTGGAATAGTAAATTTTTCTTTCCACAAAATTTTTCCTCTATCGAATATTCTCGATGTTTCGCCTCTGAATTCGTGTGTTTGCGATTCAAATCTGCTGCTGATTCGGTGACGCCGTTATTAAGTTATTAGTGTTGTTGTTTGGATTTTGAATGGTTAGCCATAGCTTTAAGAGTCTTTTATTTAGCTTAATTTGTGAAATTGTTTAGATGAGGGATTTTGTTATACATTTTTAATGCCTGATATTTATGCATTGCTATATGGTTTACCAACTTATGCTTAGGTATAAGGAATATCAACTTCAAGACTGTAGCTCTTGGTTTCTTAAAGAGGTAAGATTCTTATTGACATTTTTCTTATAAGGAGTATCAACTTATTTCTTAGGTATATGGCGCATAATAACACTTTAACATCCATTTCCTTGACATTATTCTTTTTGTCTTAGTTAAACAATTCTCATGCTCTTCTATTTTATTGGCTTTATTTATTTCATAATATTGAATTACACACATGATTCTAGGGGGCACTTCTGTAATAGTAATTTTCTTAGTTAAACGCAATTCTCATGCTCTTCTTTTTGTATTGGTAATGACTGTTTAGAGATGGCTCTATGTTCTTTCCTTTTCTCTGTCGATTAGTGACAAGTTTATATACTTCCTGTAGTAAAAGAATAAAGAGATGACTACATCAGTTTCTTCTATTTATTGGTTTACCATTTATTAAATTTAGACCTATCACCTAGTTAACTTACCTTTCTCTTGGTTTGCAGGAAACAAGAACGGGCTTCTCTTGCCCCACACCACCGCAGACCGAGGTTATTCCTATTATTATATTGTTTGTTTAGATTTGTATTTTGTAGTACTATTTGATGCTATTTTAATGCCATGCATCACTGCTTGTCTATCAACTAATGATTTTGTAGTACTAATTACTCAACTAATGATTCTTGTTACATCAATCAATTATAAGTCCAGTTTAATAACACTACTCTATTACTGTTACTTGATATATGCTTTCTATCTTTCTATCAAAGTTGAATTGAAAGGTATTATTATAAAATGTGTATTGAGCAAGGTATTAATATAAAATAAAAATTCATCCTCTCACCTAACTCACTCAGTCCTTTTTTAAAATATAATAGCCCAAAATCCATGAAATTAACAACATTGTAATCCTGTTGCTGCTGCTCCTACTTCTCATTTGTTTGACTCTTTCTCTGGTTAGCTAGCTCACTGCTACAGTTTATATATAGCAGAATTAAGCGGTGAAGGCGACATTGTTTGTTTCTATGGCCAAAAATAAAGAAATGGGTAGGTTAGGCAGAAAAATGATAGGATTGGGAGCTGAATTTGGCTACTGCATTACTTCCTCCTTAAAAATAAAAACAGAGAGGCTTATGATTGTGGGAGCTGAATTTGGCTTCTGCAGTACTTAGGATTCCTTTTTGGTTTCTTCTGATTTCTCTAATAGCTTAATGATATTTAAGAATTATTAACTTTAAATTTTTATGATTTAAGCAATGATATTAATTTTAATTTATTACCGGTCTAAGGTAAGAATAATACTGTTTGCAGGAAGGTGATTGCGTAAATCTGATGGTTTTGATTGAGAAGTAATATTGCTTAAATCTGACTGGATTTTAATTCAATTTAAATTAGAGATGAGAAAAGAGAATTTTGGAGATGAAAAAGGAGCTACATGAGACCAAACACCAACTAGAAGCATTAATGAAACACCTAGGTTTTGTTGCCTCTTCTTCTCATTCACCATTATCACCCTAAAAATGCAAATGAAAACTATAAAAGAAAAAGTAGTAAAACCTTAATGTAAATGAAAACTACATAACTTTGTTTCATTTCATTTTCTTTGTTGCACTTGCTAAATACTTAAATTAGTAATTTTCATTCTTGCTAAGATTTTCTAATGTATGATTATTCAATTTTGCTTGAATGATATTATCATTATAAAATAATGCAATGAGAATGAATTTATATGCCAAGGTGGTAAACCCACTAACTTTTTTGTTTTTGGGTAAGTGCTCCCATGGTATGCTTGCCTCCTTTTGGCATCTTTCTTACATAACTAAGATCTTTACCTAAATTAAGTTGATAAGTTCTTGGGTAGCCCTGGTTCGTACACTTTTAATTGCTTTTAAGTTTGGACTTTATTTTACTATAATACATATACATATTGTGTTGATACAAGGGTTTACATATGTAGAGGCTAAAAAGTTGCTCAATTTCACTTTTTTTTTTTTCTTTCTCCATTAATTTTCTATTGCTTGATTAATTTCAGGGCAGACAAGCAGATATAAAGATGAGGACGTTGCTTGTGCTCTTAGTTTCCGTCTTTTTGTTCACTGAATCAGTGCATGGTGCTACCCTAAGGCAAATAAAGAATCAATGGTTGGTAATGGAAAAGGAAAAGTGCCACCAGCAGCTAATTCAGAGTGATGCAAATCTAGGTGGTATGCAAATAAAGAACCTTTTTGTTTGTATAAAATGTTTCTAAACTAGCAATAATTTTATTTGTTGCGACTCCTGAAATAGTTTTCTTTCATTAAATAATTTTCTCATATTTATCCTTGTTGATCATTAAAGGTTTTAAGGTGACATAATTACTATGGTAGTGGAGTTTAATTTTACATAAGGGTAAACTTGTAATCTTATAGAGTAATTTCTTGAAAACCAACGCAACATATTAATTACTTTTCTTAATATGTGTGTTTTTGTCTGAATTGTCTTATAAATAGGACCGAAGAGAGTATTTCGGCTTTTTGACCGTACAGGGGTCAAAAATAAAATTAATTCTCGAAATAATGTGCCCTAAAAAGAAATTGCTTTGTCTGGGGTAATGGTGTCAGAGTTAGGCCAAGACGCTTGGTCCATTTACGCCTCCCGTAAAGAACTTTAAGTAAAGCGCCTAAGGCAAGAGCGCCTCACGTTTGGAAATAGAAAAAAAAAAATAAAAGAGTGGGTTTTTGTTTGTGGTAGTAGGGCGCAGGGTAGGGGGAATATGTGCAGGGTAGGAGGGGGATAGGGATGCAGGGGAAGGCAGAGGCGTGCGGGGTTTTTGTTTGTGGTAGTAGGGCGCAGGGTAGGGGGAATATGTGCAGGGTAGGAGGGGGATAGGGATGCAGGGGAAGGCAGAGGCGTGCGTTGACAAACTTAGGGGAGGGTGACACGTTGAAGGGAAGCGTCTGACCCTTAGGCGCCACATGTGCATGGCGTAAGGCGCTGGAGGGTCAAGCTTCTTTAGTGCTCCCCACGCGCTGACAAGACCAATCAATGACAAGTTGTCTCACGTGAGATTCGGGAATCTCTCCCTTGGGAAGGCGCGAGGAGCAGGGACGCGTGAGATTCTTGGGAATCTCTTGAAGGCTCTTTTTGACCGAAAATCTGGTGAAAATTTCACCCCTTGCATCTATATATAGGTACGTATGTGTAGTGTAGTGTGGTAATGTTAGTTAATTGAGTTTTGAGAGATTGAGTGAGTATTCTGAAGCTTTGTTTATTTTGAATCATTTTGTATTGCAATGGCTTGTGAAAGAGTTATTCATCCTGGTCCAAAAGATAAATCACTATTGCGTCTACAAGATGTCCATGTTTCTGAGTGCATTTGGAACGGTGAAAATGATAGAGTGTTACATGTTAGGCGAGCGGGCGACCGACAAATGCGTGGTGAGCTCATTCCTCCTCAAATTATACCTCTCCTAAGGCAGTCCGGGTTTTATGGTGTGTCTCAACTTGATTTTTTTCAAGTTGAGCATACATTAATATCGGCTCTGGTAGAACGTTGGAGACCCGAGACTCATACTTTTCACATGTCATCGGGGGAGTGCACCATTAGTCTGCAGGATGTTGCCATACAAATGGGCCTCAAAGTGGATGGTGAAGCGGTTACCGGCGTAACATTTGGTAACTGGCAGCCTCTAGTACATGAGTTGTTGGGGGTAGCCCCGCCCGAGGAGGAGATGAACGGTGGTAGACTTAGAATGAAGTGGCTTGACCAACATTTTGGTGATTTCGCGCTACACGCCCACAATGAAATTCAAGTTCAAAGATTTACTAGAGCCTACATTTTACGTATAATGGGGGGTTTATTATTCCCAGATCATTCAGGTCGCTTTGTATCCTTGAGATATTTACCGTTGCTTGCGGATTTAGAGGTGGCCGGCACGTATAGTTGGGGGTCCGCAGTGCTCAGTTATTTGTATCGTGAATTATGTAAGGCCACCGATTATGCCCGAAAGGAGATTGGTGGGGCCTGTGTACTCGTACAGCTGTGGGCATGGTCACGTTTCCCTTGCATTGCGCTTCAAGCACCTGATATGGAGCAAGATGATTTGCCGCTCGGTGCACGATACACAATGCTCTAATAATTTATTATTTTTTCAGTTTAAATATATGATTTATTAGTATGTGATATGTATTTTGTATTTATGGTAATGAGCAGGTGGAGTGGTGGTCAGACATACATTGTTCACCACAAGTCAGTTGCTGACTACAGACTCATTTTCGATAAGATGGAGTTAACAGATGTTAGTATTTTTCCCTAGTCTCTACATAAATAAATGTCACACAAAATTAACTCATTCTTTTTCCATGTAGATTGTATGGGTACCATATACTCAAGAAATAATGGGTCAACTTCCACCATACTGTTTGGAAGGACATCAGATATGGACAACAATGGTACCACTTATATGCTTCCATATTGTCGAGTGGCATCAACCTGACCGATGCATGCGTCAGTTTGGTATGCAACAACATATTCCTCGACCTCCCTCCCAACCAGATAAGTTACACGATGTAACATTAAAAGGGAAGGGTGAACAAAATTGGCGTTTGAAACATGCCATATATATTCAACAATGGGATGACAGATGGAATTACATCTGGACCAATGCACCAATGGAAGGGGATATATCATCTAATTCTGAGTATATGGTCTGGTATAAGAATCACACCAGACGTTGGATTACTCAAGCAGCCGCAAAAACTGGTAACATGGTAAGAATATTTGTATGTGTTTTTATTTATATACAATTTCTTGTTTATAAAGTTTTGAATTTTGAATTTATTCGTTTGTTTTGCATTTATAGGAGGATAGCTTGGAACGAATGTATTTCACTGTGACAAGTGAAGGAGAAAGTTGCTTCTCATTTGAGAATATAAGATCCGAGATCCGTCATTGTATGCAAATTTGCAAACAAATAGATCGGATCAGTGTGTCGGTAGTGTCGGCGCTGTCCCCTTTCCAACCTGCACCTGAAGCACAAGTATCTGATGACATTCCTGTTGGACGAATCGAAGGTCAAGGACTACATCGACGTCGACGGAGAGTGGGTCATGAACAATTAACAATTCCTCCACCACCAGAACCTCAACCCGGAATGTATTATGTTCCTCCAGTACAACCATTCGATCCAGTTTCAACGTATTATTATGCATCCCACCCTAATACCAGGAACATTCCAACACCGAACACAATGGATCCACCGCCCTTTCCTACAGGGGATTGTTATGTGCCATCACCACCGGTAGAATGTACCCCTCCGATGTATAATTTTACGGCTGACACTCCAACAGCTCCTGGTGGGTGGATTCATCCCTGGCAACATGCTCCACTTATGTCTCCAGCATCAGGAGGGTTAACATATAGAGCCTCTTCTTCTAGGCAGCCAGAACCACCTGGCCTTGGTTTTAATCTGAATGAAGCTTTTGCTGAAGAAGAGAGTCCATTTCATGATGTAACGGAAGGGGGATACCAAGAGCCTAGAAGAAATCCACAACGTGATGCTAGGAATAGGCGTCGCCATTGTGTCCTCTCCCCTTGGTCTCCAAATAATTAAATTTATTTTCGCATTGCACCAGCATGTAAAAACCTATGTAATATATTTATTTTAGTGTTGTGTTAATCTTAACGATTTTACGCTTTTCATTTACGCATTGCACCACAATAAACTTTTAAAACAACATGACTTTTAATACAACATGACTTTTAATACAACATAAACTTTTAATACAACATGACTTTTAATACAACATCAAATATAAGAAATAGAATATCACAGAGGTGTTTGGTCCTGACGCTCTTCTAAGTAACGGGGGCAAACTCGACGAGTGTGACCAGACTGTTGGCAATGGCTACACCTCTGTGAGCTTTGAGACTCTCTCCAGTCCATTTCATTTCTTATGCGTGTAGACTTCGGTCGACCTTTACCACGCATGGTTGACTCATCAGGAATAATACAAGGACCATTGTAAACTGGCATGTTGTCTTCATTTCCTATAGGCCACCATTGTCCAGAGTAAGCTTCAACAATATTGTGAATGGAGTATACCAGATCAACATATTGATAAAAATCAATGCTCACAGCAGAACATGCGGCAATGGCATGTGAGCACGGGAATCTAAAGGCTTGGAATACTCCACACTCACAATAACGTTGATTTAAGATTGTTGCCCATATATGACCACCCTGTTGTGTAACAGGGTTGAATGCTTCCTCAACTTCGAACTTGGTCGACTGGATGTCATATCGACGAACTCTGTGAGAACAAGCATCCTCTTGATTTTTACTAAACAACACCATAAACTTTTTACAGTATCTCCGCCCAGAAGCCAACTCAGACCTTGCTTCACCTCCCCGTTGAACAAAATACTCAACAAGTCTTGCATATGTACACTTCACCAATGCGGTTATCGGCAAATTCCTAGCACCTTTCAGTATCTTGTTCACCGCCTCTGACAAATTTGTTGTCATGTGCCCATATCTGCGTCCTCCGTAATCATGTGCCAAACTCCATTTTTCTTTTGAGATTCCATCAATCCACCTTTGGATTTCGGGACTTACTTCACGAAACTTGTTAAGGTTCCTTTCAAAATGATGAACACATGGTGTATACCCTGCATTAGGAAAGAATCCGATTATACATGTAATACAAAAATAATAACAAACCAAAATATATGATAGGCTTTTTTACCTAGTTTCAGTAAGTCTGCTTTCAATTTTGTATTTTTAAACTTGTGGTTGAAATTACTGGCAATATGGCGAATGCAATAAACATGATATGCTTTTGGAGGTTGCCACGCAGGGGACCTTCCGACAGCTGATTTAATGCTTGCATGTCGATCAGATATGAGGCATATACCTTCCTTTTGTGTGACATGTTCACGTATATTACTCAGAAACCACGACCAAGCCTCTAGTGTCTCCCCTTCAACAATAGCAAATGCAATTGGCAATACACAAGTATTTCCATCTTGAGTTGTAGCTATTAATAGCGTACCTCTGTATTTCCCGTACAAGAATGTCCCATCAATCTGTATAACTAGCTTGCAATGATTGAATGCATCACAACATTGTTTGAATGTCCAGAATACTCGGTGAAAAGTACGGAACCGAGGGTCCACTTGATTGTCAAAGACAAATTCCTTTGTCTCAATTTTATAACTTGATCCTGGGGAATACAACAACATCTTCTCCAACCATTGAGGCAATGCTGCATATGACTGGTCCCAGTCGCCATACACCTTCACTATAGCTTTTTGTTTAGCTTTCCAAGCCTTTCTATAAGAGATGGAATAACCAAATTGCCCATTAATCCTTTCTTGTATCATTGCAATGGGGACCGATGGATCTACGCCGACCATTCCTACATTAGGCCATGTATTCATAATTAGTATAAAAAATTTGACTATCCAAAAAAATTGTATCAAATGAAAACATCATACCGTAGATGCAGGAGGCCACAAAGTCAGAATCCAATTTTCTGTGATCTTGAGATAGCATTGCATTCATACATGTATGTCGACCACCCCATTTAGAAATGGACCCATTTATTTGAGTTCTTACCTATCATTGCTCTCATCTGCCACGGACAACCTTGTGAATAGTTTGGACACTTCAAGGTCAAATAAGTTGGCTTTGACTCCACCACAAAAAATGTCTGGTGTATCTTCATTGAGTAGTGCTTCACAGCAATCTGGACAGCCTGTTTGCTATCAAATTGTAATCCAACATACAATTCATCTCCTAATCGCCATGATCCAAGAACTTCCAACCCACCAAGATGTATCTCTTCATCAGGGTGCTCCCAATTTATAAACTTATAATGTGGGGTTAAATTCCAATAAGGATCTACTGTTGCACCTATACATATAAAAAATTGCATTCAGTAACGATGGCAAAACAAATAGGAAAATTAACATAGTTAGTAACTATTTACCTTCTTGACGTTCATTGTGTTCACGATAAGACAATGAATCTGGTGAATTCACCATAAACGTCGGGAGCATGACATGATCAGTATTTGCATCAAAGTCTTCCTCAACATCTGTATCAGATGAATCCCCCTCAGGGACTTCGGCTTCCTCATTCAAATCGTCACTATCCTCGCACCCCATGTTCATAACCATGTTAAAAAAAACATCATTTTGTTCACCTTCAGGTTCCGCATTGTTGATATCCTCATCGACCGTTACACCACCATATTGATGTATACATTGATCTTCAATCCCCAATGACAGTTGAGTATCCAAATGAAAATGTTCTTCAGGTAATGATGAACTGCCAACATTGTCAATGTCTGCATATAATTCAAGCACTGTCATCAACGACTGCTGCTCAAAAGCTTGGACCATATATTCCACATCTTCATCGTCACATATCCGAAGACCTGTATATCTGGTTGGATTTTGTGATACTAAAAATCTACACGTCAAAGTAGAAACAGTTTGATTAGTTGAAAGATTTAATTTTTTAAAAATCTTTCTTTTCAACAAATCAAAACTGATTCCACGTTTTATCTGAATAGATCTCTTTTCACCTTCAAACATTATACCCTCAACACCTTCATATTTTCTACCACTCCAATAAACAAAAGTAATAATTTGGCTCATTTTTCAAATATCAAAATACAAACACAATTTAAACCAACACAAACAACTAACAATTATAATAGAAGCACACAGACAGAATAACGTTGCTACCTTATGAAATTCTTCACAGCTCTATTTATACACTCTTAAAAGCCTCATTACAATGCCCCGGATACACACTCAAACGAATATATTCTCGCGAATATATTCGCTGAATTCACTTCAGCGAATATATTTCGCGGCAGGGGTCTGGTGACTGATGGATAAGTTGGAAGCGCGTGACAGAAAGGCGCCACATGTAAGGCGCCAAAACCTCCAGCGCCTTGTGTCCAGATGACATAAGGAGCTAGACCCTTTAGCGCCTCCCATGTAAAGCGCTCGAGCCTTTAGCGCCTCCTACCAGTCTCCTTACCGTAAGGCGCTTTCTCCATTAGC
This sequence comes from Sesbania bispinosa, assembly GCA_026901365.1. NCBI lineage: Eukaryota > Viridiplantae > Streptophyta > Magnoliopsida > Fabales > Fabaceae > Sesbania > Sesbania bispinosa. The sequence continues at coordinate 36,847 of QLOH01000856.1, forward strand.
GCCTTCTACCAACCCAAGCCACGCTGTCATTCTCCACCCCAGACAAGGTAAATAATCTTTCAACCACATTATTTCGAGAATTAATTTTATTTTTGACCCCTGTACAGTCAAAAAGCCGAGTATTTCATTATTTATGTCTTTTTATGCAAATTTACCTATATAAATTTCCTACAAATTTACCTTTGAATTTTCCTATGGATTTACTTACGAAAATTTCTCATGAATTTACCTACAAAAATTTTCCTACAAATTTTCCTTTGAATTTTCCTATGGATTTACCTATGAAAATTTCCCATGAATTTACCTACAAAAATTTTCCTACAGATTTACCTTTGAATTTTCCCACGAATTTACCTATAAAAATTTCCCACGAATTTACCTACAAAAATTTTCCTACAAATTTCCCTTTGATTTTTCCTATGAATTTACCTACGAAAAATTTCTTGTGAATTTACCTACAAAAATTTCCTATAAATTTACCTTTGAATGTTTTCTATGGATTTACTTACCAAAAATTTCCTACGAATTTACTTGTGGATATTTCCTGCGGATTTACATATGAAATGAATTACCCACGAGCATATTTCCTATGGAGGAAAATTTATAAGAAAATTCGTAGGAAATGAGCAAAATTTTAGTAGTGGATACTTCAAAGTCTACTTCTTGTTGTGATTGCAGACATTTTAATCTTGCGTTATTCCATATTTCCATATTGATTGTGCCCAGAAAAATGAACATGTTGACTGTATTCCTAGCAATTTGATATTGGCAAGGTGGACAAAGAGCGCTAAGAGAGATTTCATTTCATCGAATGAGTTAGATGGACTAGATTATGGTGTCATGACTGCTGCTCATTTAGGGGCATTTTTTTTGCTGCATGCAATAGGTTGTCCAAGGTGGCAACAAAAAACATGGGGTGCTTTAATGAGATGATAGATATTATATTAAAGCTTACTATTAAGTATGTGAAGGTTAGGGATCCATGAAGTTGTCATAATTCACCAGTTAAGCATATTGGTGATCCTATAATAAAAGGTGTTGCAAGAAAGAAAAAGTTTGGTATGATAAGGCATCATTCAACTTGTACTAGCACAATATACACGGTTAGGATATATCCAATGTGTACTAGTATTGGTGATAAGAATGCATTTTGTGATGATTTTTTTCCCTTCAAGTCTACATACACTAGTAAAGCAATTGAGACTATAATTTTCTCTTCATCATATAATTATAAATTGATATAAAATATTAACATTTAATGATTGTGTGTTGGTTTTCCACCAATCTTTGTATCGACATTTTCTCCCTTAGTGGAGAGACTAGTGCCTTTTCTAGGTGTACATGTTTCCACTGGGCAAGATGGATCAATGGAAAGGAGTTCAATTTACAAAGGAGAAGTAGGAGTCACACATGTTGTGATTTGTTGGATTAAGCATTTGTATACTAATAATTAGCATAGATATATCAATATCTTATTTTTATTAGAATAATAAACTTTTAAATGTAAGGTTTTGAGCTTAATAGGGATCCATATATCTTATCCCTATTAATTTCTTCTTCTAAGTCACATTTAGTAAGTTTTCTAGATTTTGACCTATAACCATATCAAAATGGCTTGTAATTTGTTTTATATACATGACATTGCTCATAGGAAAATTTCACGATACCAACTTTTGAAATGAGAGTAAACCATCATTTTAGGTTTTTTAAAAAAGAAAAGATATAGGATCAATCATTCAAATACAAGAAATATGAAAATTATCATTCTATTCTCAAAAGATGAAAATATTGATCTATTTATGTATTTAAATTTGCTACACTCGAATTTTAGTACAATCACTGTAATTAACAAATTCAAATTATTTGATGAATGAAATAGTGTTTTAAATTTGATTTGACCGTTATGGAGTCGTCGATCTTCATCAAATTATTTAAATTTATTAATTACAATGAATGCAATCGACCGCAACAAACTCAATTTCTCAATTTAATAAAAAAAAAACACTAATATAATAGTGATTCACTCTTGAAATTATTTTCGTCACCCCTGGTAAAAAGGTGGGAGAATGAAATTAAACTTACCAAAATCCTGATTTTACGGTCACATTGTTGCTCAAAAACATATTTATCCGCTCGCCATCCCTACAATCTCCCATGTGTGTTTGTTTACAAAGGGAACTAGACTCATGGAATGGAACCACCGCTACTTTGACACCGGACTCTCAGGAAGAAAATAACGCCTTATCCATATCTCAACACGTGCAAAATTACTTACATAGATTCTCTTCCACTCTACCTTTTCCTTTTGTCATTTTATCCCTCCGAAGGAAAATCATTTTTCATTGATTCCACTAATATGAAAATACATACATACACAGTACTAAAACAGAGCCAGGTGTAGCCGCCAAACTGAACGGTCATGGACGGCCCAGTCGTTCTACACCACCCGTCACAAATTCCACGTGGCACTCTCCCACTTCACCGGTCATTGCCACGTTTTCCTCCTCTCTCCCGCCATTCTCGCTCTCCCCCTTATCTCTCTTTCTTTCTACCCCTCAAAGAAAGAAAGAAGCTTTTCGCTTTTGGTCTAAACGTCAACCATTCTCATTGTACAATTCTTCTGCTTGCTCGTCGTGCTCAATTGCAACAAGGTTGTTATTGATTAAGGGATGTCTCGGGAATGTGATGCAACGAGGGGAATCCCACCTGGGATTCTGCTAATACGAGGCAAAAATTGGAACCTTCACACTTACCGTTACATGGTTTTGTTGATAACTTTCGTAGCCTACGTTTGTTACCACGCTAGCAGAAAAACCACCGGCATAGTGAAGAGCGTGTTGTGCCCTGACCCAAACAGGGGTAAAGGCCAAGGGTGGAGCCCCTTCAATGGACCCGAAGGGACTTCAAAGTTAGGTGAGATCGACGTGGCGTTCTTGGCGTGTTACTCTCTTGGGATGTATGTTGCAGGGCACTTGGGAGATACTTTGGACCTTAGGTTGTTCTTAACCATGGGAATGATGGGTAGTGGAATTTTTGTGGGGCTTTTTGGGATGGGTTATTTCTGGAATGTTCATGAGTTTTGGTTTTATCTATCAATGCAAATGATTGCGGGGTTGTTTCAAGCAACGGGTTGGCCTTCTGTGGTTGCTGTGATTGGTAATTGGTTTGGGAAGAGGAAGAGAGGACTAATAATGGGTGTTTGGAATGCACACACTTCGGTTGGTAACATTAGTGGTTCTCTTCTTGCTGCTAGTGTGTTGGATTATGGGTGGGGTTGGTCTTTTGTTCTTCTTGGTGCTATGATCATAGTTGGAGGGATTATTGTTTATTTGTTCTTGGCTGCTTATCCAGAGGATGTGGGATTCTCTTCTATTCATGGTGATGAAGAGGCTCAGGTAACCAAAGGTGTTGATGGTGGTGTTTTGATTCAAAGGGAGACCAATGATGCTGCTCAACGACAAGGGTCGGTGAGTAGGAAAAGCGTTGGACTTCTTGAAGCATGCATGATACCTGGAGTTATACCTTTTGCATTGTGCCTTTTCTTCGCCAAGCTTGTTGCTTACACCTTTCTGTATTGGTTACCATTTTACTTGACTCAGACAGGTGAGCATCCATCATCCATATCCTAGCTCCTTTAGCCTTTTCATTCTACTTGTAAGAGGATATGGAAACCCACATTAGCAAGCAAGTAGCATAAAAGTTTATGGTGTTTTGTGTTTATTGCTTCTTTGATGATCTTTGCTATGTTTTCTTTTTCTGATTGAGATAAAAATATCCAATGGAGTTGTATAATTGGCAATTTATATTGGAGGGTTAACTGAGATAGATAACAATATTCAATGTATATTTTATAAAAATTTTGCTGTGTTTTCTGGTTCTGCTCATGTTCTGTTTTCTTTTAAGCTTTTGGTTAGTGTTTATCTGTTTCATCTTATGCTGCAAGTAATAATTGAATACTTACTTCATTTAATAATTTGGAGGATTTGTAGGAGTAACAAGTAAGAAGATTTAGAATTATTCAATTTAGGGACAGTGAGGATTTCTTGTTCAAGCAAACCCTTCCCATTTATTTTCTGGTTCTGCTCATGTTCTGTTTTTTTTGTAAGCTTTTGGTTAGTGTTTATCTGTTTCATCTTATGCTGTTAGTATTCATAGTTCCACTAATACATGTTCTGGTGAATTAGTTGTTTCCCCTCCCCTTGGCCCTAGTGGTTGTAGGGTTTCTCTCTTTGAATATCAAAATTTACAGTTGGATTGACTAGCATGTGACCCCTAAAATGTTTAGTTTGGTTCATTTCTCATTGGTTGAAAACACTCATCAAAATCTCTCCTCTGGTTTTTCTTTTAAACTGCACAAATTTTGCATTATATGATGTGGCCAACTCCATGTAAATGCAAATTGGATCAGTCACAAATCATTATCTGTCATATAAATTATGATTTTCATCTTGCAGAAATTGGTGGGAAGTATATCTCTGTCAAATCTGCTGGAAACCTTTCAACCTTGTTTGATGTAGGGGGTATTGTTGGGGGTATTCTTACTGGCTACATATCTGATAAGCTCAATGCTCGTGCTATAACTGCAGCCAGCTTCATGTATGCAGCAATTCCTGCTATGCTTTTATACCGATCATATGGAAGTATTTCTATGAATGCCAACATTGCACTTATGATGGTAACTGGATTATTTGTAAATGGACCTTATGCACTTATCACTACTGCTGTCTCTGCTGACTTGGGTACACATAGTTCTCTCAAAGGAGATTCTCGTGCTCTGGCTACAGTTACTGCTATTATAGATGGTACTGGATCAGTTGGTGCTGCTCTTGGCCCTCTTCTTACTGGCTTCATCTCAACAAAGGGATGGAATGAAGTTTTCATGATGCTAACCTTTGGGGCTTTTATTGCTGGTCTTCTTTTGTCACGTTTGATCATTGCTGAAATCGCGGAAAAAACTAGCAAACCTTTATCCAGTGGACAGCAAAACTCTGGAGGTAATATTTCCACAGTTTCAAATCTGTTAAAAAATGGTGTTAAGAAGTTCTATAATCAATTTCAATCTACTGCTTTGCTTTTCTTCTGTGAATCTGGTACCTTTCTCATGACATCATCTATTCCATGGGTCAAGTAGTTATGGATGAAATTCTAAGTTAAAGGAATCAAATCATGTATATAGTATTAGTATCTAGCAAATATCGGCAGCATGCTTTTCCTCCTTCTGTGTTTGTTCCTTCATTTTCTTTTGCCAAAATATTAAAGAATTAGCATTCTCATGTTTGAATTACATTAAACTCAGATCTTGAATTTTAAATTTGTCTATCTGTCTTATAATCACTCACAATTTTTTTTTCGTGCCGGTGATCTTTTGCAGCCGCAGCATCTCAACCACTTCTGCAGGAGGAAAGGTGACACTGATCAGTACCTCATGAATATAATGCTCAATACTTGGGTTGTAATATGAGAAAGTTGTAAGATTTTGTTAATGGCTCTTACTTCAGTTTGCAGCAACCACCTCATTGTACATTTTCTTTGATGGTGATATATGCTTACTGATAAGTAAATCAACACTTAGATTACATCAATTTACTAAGCTCTCTAAAGTGTAATAAGTTTTGTTGTCTAGACTCTAGAGGGTTTCAAAGGGAATCATGGCTCACTATTGGGGATGGAACTCAATTCCTTTTCATGGTAAATTGACTTTCTTGAGGGGATACATGTGGAGGCTGACTGCTTTTACTGAATCATCTTGACAGTAGATGTCACAAATGGGCATATGCAGGCTGTTTTCTTGTTACCTTCTTGTGTCACATTCAAGGAGCCTTCGTTTTCAATTTACCTGAAGCAGATTAGGATATACAGCTAAGTTCCTATCTTGATCATAACCCAACTCCTCTCCACCCATCTCAAATCTTGTTATCATGAGATTTAGCAGAAAAAGGTTCTACAATTTGACTCATATATGTAAATAAATAAATTATTTTTGGTACATACTAACTATGATATGAATCTTGCTTAATGTTGTATAGACAGTGTCTGCATTTTAGGTGTTTTCCTCAGATAATAAATAGGTGAACTACATCTCTGAATTATGTTCTTTATTTGAAGGTGAGAGCTCAATTGGTAAAGTTCTTTGCAACTTAATGTGACCCTGGATCAAATCTGGGCTTCACTCCTCTCCCTCAATTGTCATGATGTGTGTTTTTTGGTGGTATAAATGAACTATTATTTATTAATTGGAACCTAAAGGATTATCAGATCAACTATATATCAAAAGACTATATAATTGTGTGTGACAGTGTGTGTTTATTATATTCATGAAATTCAGAATGTACATTTTTTTAATCCAAATTTTGCTTCAATTATGATATGCATTTTCCTGTTGCTGAAGAAATTGCCAAAGATGAGGACCCTATCATGAGAATGGTCTAAAATTTAGATTTAGAACAGATGGAAAAGAAATGGCCTGGCATGTAACTTGAAGGTGGAAAAGCACTAAATTGATTTTCTTTTCCTATTAATAAATAAAGTGAGAGGTGGAAGAGAAAAAGAAGCTGAGCTGAATAAATAAATTCTCATGCTCAGTTACAGAAAAGGATTAACAAAAAACGGTTCCTGCTGCTAAATTCACAAAGGCCTGTATATTACTTGTAATGATACATATAAATCTTTCAATGTTGAGCAGTATTCAATTAAGCCATGACTGGTTTTAATTTTAATATTTCTAAATCTCGTACTTTTAACTAAATTTACTTTCATTATTTCTGTTCATTTTTTAATATAAATATGTTACTCATAAAAGCAAATATGTAGTATTTAGGATCTACAGAAGGTCCAAACAAAAAACGAATTACAAATTACATTTGTAATTTTAATTTAGATATTTAGGGATTAATGAGGAAAGATATTACAAGTTTGAGATTAATTTAATTTGAGGGTTTACTCTTCAGATAATCAACAAAAATCAAATTCTATCCAAAATTATTAATGGTTTAAAAATTATGGTTTAAAAATTAAAGTAAATTATATTGACGTAAATTAATTCCTCTTTTTTCTCCCTCAAAATGTGAAAATCTTAATTATCTAACCACATGTGGATTTTTAAGATTTATTTTCGTCACTCTTATTTAAGAATAATCATTTCATTTAATATAGTCTTTATATAAAAATAAACTTTTAGTACTGTTTGATTAATAAAATTTAAATTTAGCATTTATATAATTAAATCTAAAGCTGAAAGAACTTTTTTTAAGATTTCCTCTAGTCTTATATATAAAAACAACATAAATGATTGAATTAGTATTTTGTTTAGCGTTCAAAATAAATTAAGAATATATATATATATAAATAAAAGATATTTAGCAATTAATACAATTAAAAAAATCACCTTTTTTATTTCTGCATATAATATATAAAAGACTGGAGGTAGTAAAATAAATAATTTGAATCAAATAATTTTACATATTAAAATTAAATAATTAATGAATAATTGTTTTTATTTTCTAATGCAAGTAGTTTTTGGTTTGTAAAACAAGACAAACTCATTTGAAACACAACAAAACACAAACAGTCAAACAACCCCTTTCCCCATAAGAAGTATGAGAAAATATATATATATATATATATATATATATATATATAAAATTCATATGACAATTTTTTTATATATCTTTTTGCACTTTACACTTCTCTTTCTTTCTCATAGTTATATGATTTGTTATAAATTTTAAAATTATATATGTTTTTTTGGTGTGAAATTAAATATGTTTTAAGTTCTTATAATTTAAAATTGGTGATTTTATTTTTAAAAAATTAAAAATATATCAATTTAACTATTATTATATTGTTTTTCTATAGATTTTACTATAGAGTTGTGACGAATTTTTATTGAAAAAAACTAAAAGTTGGTATTTTTACTATGATTTTAAATTACAATAAATAAAACTAAATATTGACTATATTTTAGGAATTAAAAACATATTGAATCCAAAAAAATTTCAGTGTAAAAATACAATTTCTCTTCCCATCCATGTACCAAAGTGACACATGCTCTTGAGTCTTGACCTACATGCTCCCTAGTGTTTGTCTTTCATTGGAAACATGCAGAACACGCAAAGAAATTAGAAACCATGCTAAGAAAGACGGTATATGGCCATTAACAGTAACATTGTTAATGTGAGAGTGATGGATGAATATGTCCTTTTCGAAGGTTCCGATGTGCATAAACATAACCATCTACTTTTAACATAGGGTTTGGGTCTGATTGATTTCTACAAAATAAGAGATTGCCCGTTACAAAATTATTTGTTCCATACTTAATTTAAAAAATGTTTAGGGAACTGAATAAAATAAGGGGTTGAGGATAAAATAAACATCTAAAATATTTGTTCCTCACTAAATCAGAGTGTAATATTTTATCCAATATAAAAGAAACTCAATAATCAATAATATTAATACCATTACTTGACTACTTCCCCTACCTGTTCACTCTCTCTTTGCAGTTTGCAGAGGTAGATGATATACGGGTCAACAAGAGGCGGTGAAGGGCGAAAAAGATAAAGGGAAAGAAAAGCAACACAATGAGCATGGGGTCTCTGCGTCCATATTTAATGACTCAAGCCAGCACGTGAAATGAATTATGATGAGCAGTACATCACTACATTACTTTCCTTTTATCAGTATTTTGCGAATCAATTGAAAATTTGAAATACTGCTGGAAATATATACCATATGTACATAGTTCATGTATATTTAATTTCACATTGAAAAGTAATTAAATATAAATTTAAATATTATTTATAACATTAATTAAAAATATAAAATTTTCACTTTTTTTTTACATGTTGGCAATTTCGGACAGATCACAATTGAAACTGTATGTTTGATTTAACTTTAGAATACATTTCTAACACGATAGATAGTTGTGTTAAAAAAATTTAAACTTAAAGAGTACTTTTAATTTATATTGAATTTACATTTTAAACGTGAATCCAGACTAATGGTACTGTATGTGGGGAAAATGTAGAGAAAATAGTTTTATTTGGTTGAAATACAAAGCATGTGATTAAAAATCAAACACGCTAAATTTAGCCAATTTTTAATGTCAAACAAAATATACCTAAAATCATAGCAATGGGCCTTTGCCTATCTTTGTTGTTGTCGCTTGCATAAAGTATTTTTTCTTAGAAAAAAAGTAAAGTATCTTTTTTCACAGCACAGACGTGACGTCTACTTTGTGCTTTTACCTAAAGCCCTTTTCTTCCAGGCCAGGCAACCATTCCATTATATATGCTTATTTTATATTCATACTTTTTTTATTAAACTCAACTTTTGCGTATTAATATCCGTATAAACAATTGTGAAATATTGTAATTATGAAATGAGTTTAGACTTTTTCAAATTCATGTATTTTACATATTCTTTCACACACTTTTTTGTTTTTAGTTCTCTTTTTATTTTTATGAAATCAATTGACACATCTTTCATTTTTTCTTATTTAATTTCTTTTCTTTTCTATCCCTTACTAAGACAGAAAATAAAATAAATAATATTTTATGAAATTAAAGGAATGTTGAGTGATATGATGTAAAAAAAATATAGAAAAATCAAATATAGAAGATTTTAATATGTTTATATATATTTTTATATAAAAAATGGTTTAATATGTTTTTTTTTTATAAAATATAAACGAGATTTATTCTTAATTCCTATAATTTAAAACGGTGATTTTAATTTTTTAAAAATTGAAAAATTAAGCAATTTAGTGTTTATCATGGAGTTTTTTGCATACTTTTTTTTATATATTCTTCCATGAATTTTTATCAAAAATGAAAATACTCGTTTCTAGTGCTTATGGATCAAAACTTATGTAGAACTATATGATATGGATTGAATTTATGTATTTTAATTTTTGAGAGATGAAATGGATTAAAAGCTGACCTATACTTTTATTTAGTGACAAAAATATAATTAATCCTAAAAGCTAATGTACTGATTCTACATGCCTACCACTAAGTCATCTCTCTCTCTTAACACATGTGTCAGTGTCACCGAAACAGGGACTGATTCTATGTTAAGTAACTTTCCTTTTCTCCAGCTATATATATCAATCTCAAACCCCATTGCCCTGTTCATCTTCACAACCCACTCCCTCTCTGCCTTTGCTCCTTTGTTACCCAACTTTCCTCTGTAGAAGAGCTAGCCATGGCGCTTACACATGCCATGCTCATGCTAGCCATGTCCCTTGCTCTCTTCACAATGTCCACAGGCCAAGCTCCCTCCCCTGCACCCACAGCTTCAACAGCAACACGTCCACCAACTTCACCGCTGGCTCCCACCACTTCTCCTCCTGCCACCTCCCCAATTTCGTCTCCGCCCTCACCAAGTTCCCAAAGCCCAGGCCCAGGCCCAAGCCCATCTACAATCTCATCACCACCTTCACCCTCTGCTCCTACCCCTGCATCTTCCCCATCACCAACATCTCCCTCGCCGTCCATTGGAGAACCTCCGGTTGCCTCAAGTCCAAGCAACGCGTTCTTCCATGGAAGCAGCTTGGCCATGATGCTAAGTGGAGCTGCAGTGGTGGTTCTGCTTCTTGTTTAGACTCCTTGAGGGTCCCATTGTTGTTTGAATTTTAATTATAATTTGTCATCATTTATGTATGTAGCTTAATTTCTAGTTTCTCCTTTATTTTTCTAGCTATTTTTGTTTTCATTTTAGACTTTTGTGGGTGATTCTTGGGATCTTCATTGATTTGGTTGGGAAATTATTAGAACATAATTATATATATGTGTCCTTTCACTCCTTTGGTAGTTGTTACATTGTATGATTTGTATCATTTTGTACCTGACTGAATAAGAGAGATTTGCTGATTTATACTTTTTGCATTGCGCCCTTAATTCAATTTGTCAAGCGTGCCTGCACATACACAACATACACAGAATGAAACCTAAAAATTATTGGATTTAATCTAATCATCTACTTGTTGAAGAAATCTGCAAAATTGATTTTAAACAAATTCAATTTAACGTGTTTCGTGAATCATTCATTTTCTGATATTGAAATCTATCAAAATTAGTTTTACCCAACTGAAAATAAACTACGGGAAGTAAATAATTAGTGCAAATTAAAATGCTATAGATGGTGTTAAGTAATATAAATAGCATTCATTTTTTTTTTACTTTTTGGTTTATTATTAATTAGTCTAGTAGCTTGGCTTTAACTGCATGGTTTTATTGCTTCAAGTTTGGAAGGTGCTTAGATTTCTTGCTATGCAATTGCAGGGTGCTTAATGGGGTAGGTAGGCTGTAGGAATATATGATGAAGTGTTTGCAAGTGGTGTAAATTATGAGGTGGTAGTGGTGTGTGGGGGAGGGAGTGGAATGGGATTATGGGAGAGAGAAAAAGGTTAGATGCTAACTGTATATACAGAGAAGAATATGTGGACGAAAGCTGAAGCTGAGTTTGCTTTATTTGGTTTGGAGATGGCAGTGGCACTCTGGATTAATTGTAGTGTGGTGAGTGTAGAAGAAAGAAAGGATTAAAGTAAACGGGACGACTAGTGGTGACAGAATACATTGGTAATGGTGGGGCTGAGGGCTTTCTTGTGGCAAATTAACGTGAGGAGAAAGTGATGTACACTTGTAATAACAAAAAGAAAAGGAAATAAAGTGATGTACACAGCACATGTCTGTCTCTTCGCAAAACAATTTTCCAAGAGAGTTATTAGTTAAGAGTTAAGACATGGATAGAATCATAGAAAAGGTTGAACGTGGGAACCAAAAAGAATGGAAAATGTTTGACTATTTGAATTGTTTAAAATAATAGAATATAATATAATTACCTTTCATTTTATTTAATATTTTTAATTTTTATTTTAAATTTGAATGAAATGGGATAATTTTTATTTTATTTTATCATTAAAATATTTAAATAATGAAATGATAATTTTATCATTTTATTTCATTCTATCCCACCCCATTTTATTCTTTTTATTGTAACCTTAAAACATAAAATAAATACAAATAACAATATTATCCAAACCTGAACATTATAGTGATTTTAATGATGATGATGACGACCACTCCATAATTGAGAATTGTTGGACTTTTTATCCAACTATCATATTCTCACACCTCTTTTTTATTTGCTGACTTTTTTTTTTCTTTCATCTTGTTTTATTTTTCTCTTTTATTTCACGAGTAAACTAGTAAATTGGTCCCTGACTTTTTTATGGTCATGCAATTTAGTCCCTAAGAAATAGAAAACCCCAATATAGTCATTGACTTCTTGTTTTTTCTTTCACTATAGTTCAATTGTGTGTTTTTCGTTAATTTTTTTACAACGTGTCACATTTAGTGACACTCTGTCTCACTATTTGTCACTATAGTGTCTATTATGGCACAAAAACGATGTGATTTTGTCAAAATTATAGCTTGAAAGGCTTCAACTCCAATCGTTGCGTGCTTCCCTATTTTCCCCTTTTCTCTCTTCTCCCCCTTTCTTATTGGAAGATCTCAACTCCAATGACGTTATTTTTGTGTCCCGATGGCAAATAGTAAGATACAGTGTCACGAAATGTGACACATCATAAAAAAAACTAACAAGAAACACACAATTGGACTATAGTGAAAGAAAAAACAAGAAGTTAGGGACTATATTGGGATTTTTTATTTCTTAAGGACTAAACTGCATGACCCTAAAAAGTCAGGGACCAATTTGCTAGTTTACTCTTTATTTTACCATGTATATTTTCTGTTTTCTTCCTTCTCTTCTTATCCCATTTTCTTGCACCTCAACCATTCTTTAAGAGAGATGTGAAAAATATTTTTCTTTCTTTTTTTTTATTTTCTAAAGTTGTTTCTTTATTGTTTGTCTTTCAAGATTGTATGGAAAATGATGATTCTTTAGCACCCAAAAAATGAAGTGTGAAAAGTGTAAGAATAAGAGAGATAGAAAGAAAGAAGAAATAAAAGAGATGATGTAAAAAAATGTGATAAATGATATGATGGAGAGAAACAAAGAAAGGAAGGAAAAGAAGGCGCAGAGAGAGATATGAGAGAATGGAGTGTGAAAAGTTATGATTGGAGTTATATTGGTAGTATACACTCACCTGAGGCCGAGAGGAATAATGATTGGTAGAGACAGTGATGAATCTAGGATTTACTTAGAATGGGCGAAATAAAATATTATTAAGGGTTATACTGACGAGATCTCTGATAGTATTGATTAAAAAATTAATATATATAGTTTTTATTAAAAATTATGGTATTAATTGCATTGAAACATTAAACGTTTCATATCTCAATAAAAGTTTTCTATATATGAATGCTTAATCAACACCCTAAAGACACTAGATAGCATTTTCTTAAATGTTAAAAAAAATTAAATGCATCATATATTTTATCTAAGTTATACATTTTTATGTTATAAGTTTCATCAATAATAATATATGTATCAAATACTTGTTTTGATAAAAATCACTTAAATAATAAATATCAAATAAAAGTTAAATCATAAAAAATAAATTTATCATGCTCCTTTTATCTTAATTATCATTTTTTTATTATATGTGTATATTTAATAGTATTTTATTTTTTATATGTGTGTGTGTTTGGGAGGGGGAAAAGGCTCATGCTTGCCCCATGCATCCGTCTCTAGGTAGAGAGTGATGTGATGACTACAAGTAATGGGAAGAGAGTGATCATAGAGAGAAATGTCAAATATCAAATGAGTGTATAAACTTTTTGAGTGCTTAAATAGCATTGTTGAACACTTGGAGTGTGTTTGGTAAGTCATTTTCAGCTAGCTGAAAGCTGAAATTAGTAGTTGAAACCATTTAAGCACTGTTTGGTAAGGTAGCTTTTTTGGGTAGCTACTAGCTTTTCTTGAAAAGCTACTTGACACTAGTGCAAAAAAGCCCTTCAACGACGCCCTTACGACGACGGTTATATAGGGACCGTCGTAGAAAGGGACGCAGTGGCAAAATTGCAATTTTTGAGCAAGAAACGACGACGGTTAAAAAACACCCGTCATTAAAAGTAGGGAATTACGACGGTTTTTATCAGACCGTCGTTAAAAGTATATAAACAACGACGGTCAGGAGTGAAACGTAGTTGAAGGCTGAGAAACAACGACGGTTATGATTGAACCGTAGTCATTTATCTAACAAACAACGACGATCATGCTTGAACCGTAGTTGTTTGGGTATACAACGACAATCGTCGCTTTAACTATCGTGGTATACCTTATAACCCTACCCACTATCCCCATTTCGCTAAACACTTCGTTGCGCAGCCCTTCACTCTCTCTCTCTCTCTCGCCCCTTCCTTTTTACTCCGACGACGACCACCACCCTCCCCTCTGTTCCTTTTGGTTGTGCCACCGCCCCCAACGCAACCTCCATGCACCGTCCTCCCGAACGCCACCCACTGTCCGCCGTTCGCGCGCACAACGCCACCAATAGCGTGTTCAAAATTGCAAAGGCAATGCCTCCTCTTCCCTCTGTTTGTCCTCTTCCATGCACCGTCCACATCGTCTTCAATGTCACCCTCATTTTGAAAACCTCACTCTTGTTATTCTCTCAGACCCATTTTTTTCTCTCTACTAGGGTTCATACCAAAAGATGGATGGGGGGAAAAACGGGGCAATGAGGTGACCGTGGTACACGCGGTGACGACCACAACAATGGTAGTCGCTGGACTGAAACAGAGAGAGAGGTTGGAGAAGGAAGCGGAGATCCGAAGGGTCAGAGAAGAATTATTGCAGCAGCAGGCCAATCAGAAGGATTTGTAGCTTGAATTGAAACGCGTTGTAATTTTTCTGTCCTTTACTTTGTAATTTCTCTTGCTATTGATTTTCCAATATAATGTTTTATCATTTATGCTCAAATAAAAATTGGGACTCACGAACACTTCAAATTTAATTGGGTGGATATCTAAGGTTAGAATTTCCGTTTGGAAGTGAGCAGGTGCTTGTGGTTAGGACTAGTCTATCTTCTGGTCCAGCCATAATGCCTAGTGGTGAAGCTGAGAGGTATGATATTTAGCTTTCCTTGTCTTTTTACTTTCCCTATAGTTTTATATCACATGATAATGGATGGAAGTTTCTTTCCCTTTTAGTATCAAATTGTTGGTTAGTCATCTTTTCTGAACTGCATATGGCTTTTATGACTTAAATGAAATAAGCTACTAGTGAGCTTCTTGCAAATTCCCTTTCAAGGTAAATAATTCTAATAAATCTGTTGGATCTTAGATATTTGCAACTGCAAATGAGGCAAAACATACATTATGATTTGATTTTCAGCTTTGAGTTTCTGGCAATTGAGGGGAGGAACAAGAAGTGGCACAACTGTTTCAACCAATTGGGTTTGCCTAAGGAGCCTATTCATAATTGCTTTAATAGAGGAAATGGAATAGAGATTATATTTTACATTGCTTTAACTTCACAGTTGATTAAAATAATATAGCAGAAGAAATGGAAAATTGTTCTTATTCTATGACTTCATGTTTGGTTAATCATTGGAGTGAAGTGATGGTTAATTATGTGAGCACATAATCATGACTATAGTGGTAGGCAAAATGATTATAAATGGATCTCTATATTCTCATCTTCATTAATTTGGGAATTGCAGGACAAAAGCAAAATGTACTGAAATGGTCTGCAAGTCAAAAAACAGCAATTGGAGCAACTTGTGGTTTGTGTATCAGTTCACATTTTGATAATTCTACTTTGAATGACATTGGTCTTCTATATAAATTTTTGGAATCCATACCAATTGATTTTGTCGCAGAATTTTTCATATATATATATGAAATGAACGTAGCTTTTCTTTTCAAATTCCACTTTTCTTTTCACATGGTGCATGAGTGAACGTAGCTTGTAAGGTAGAAAAGTGGCATTTGATATTCATTTTATATATATAATTTAGATCTTAAGGATGGAATGAAAAGAATTAACAATGCACTTTTTGTTTTATTTGATTCCTTTTTCTTTTCAATAAAGATTGAAGAATTTCAAATATTGGTTCTTTTGGCGTGTTTTCTTGTAAGTCCTACAGTCTCCTTTTCACTACTTTTTTTAATAGAGAGAAGTTTCTTCTTTACGAACTATTTTGGAAATTTTCAATTCACTAAGTTCAACTCCTTTGTCTAAAGAATAAATCCTAGTAGGATTAATATGAATGGCATTCAAATGGATATCTCTTGCCTATCAACTTAATTCTAAACCATGTCATTTGATAATATTTATAGTCTTTTAAAATCGATATTGATAATCAATTAATCTTCTTATGAAATGATTACTCGTAGGTAAGGTAAATGTGCAACACATAAACAATTGATAATTTTTTTAAATAAAAATAATAAAGGATGAAATAAAAAAATGAGAAGATAGGGGGTGTGGATACTGTTACGCCATCACATTTCTTTGGCCTTTCTTTTCGTTTCTTTTTGGTTTAAAAATGCATGCAAAATAGGCTTTTCAAATAAAAATGTGAATGGGCCATTATATATATAAATGTGGTTAGGCTCCAGAGACTTTTCAAATTTGATGAATTGACTTTAACATTTGCTTTATTATAATAAAGAATAGGCTTGGGGTTGGATTAAATTTAATTTGCTGATACATGCAGTAAGCATTGGCTATATTCTGAAATTTCTATTCTTGTTTAAATTTATAATGGTCAAAGTTGTGTTACTATGCTGTGACTATTTTGAGATAGATTGGAGTGCTAAATCTTGTAATAATTTGAGATAGATTTTTTTTTGGGTGTTATAATGAACATTCCTTTTGTCTATTTTTGTCTAAAATAGACAAAATCCAAATTATCCAGAGAGCTAAGATATATCATAGGTTGGCTTTGTTAGATAGATTACCTTTTAGCCTTCCCTCCCCACCTCTTTGATTATTTTTTGAGCTACCAAAAGATGTTTACTTCGATATGATTGCCAACATGGAATTGTGCCATGCCATCATGCAAAACTATCCCAACGTATACTTGAATACACTGCATTTCTGTTTAATTTAATTTTCCCACAAATCCTAATCTTTTCCATTCATTTAAAGAAATGCACTGGCAATTGATATATTTATCGAATATTTAAACTAATCTTGTATAAAAGATTATTTAATCCGTTCACTTTCTGGAAAGATACTATTGTCAGTCCTTCCTAATCTGTTTCTAAGTTAATTTCTCTTTATTCAGGTAGCAATAAGCATCTTGAAAGGAAGATTATAGATCCTGAGTGCTTGAGCAAGGTGGAAACTATTTTCAGCAATCTTGCAGAAACCGTTCAAAACTATGATCCTTGGACTTCTGCATGGGTAGGAGAAGCTGGTGGGGCATACAACAGTGGTGGTCATTATGTTTCTAACACATTTCTGAACAACTTTTGGTAATAGTGGCTGTTCATTCCTTTCATCATTTTCTGTTCCTTTTTTTTTTAAGTTCTAAAGGAAGGATTGTGATTCTTTATTCAGCAATACTATTACTTGTGTTTAATTGTAAGTTTGGAAATTTAAATGACTCATAGGTACTTAGATAAACTTGGAATGGAATATTCCAGCTACAACACTAAAGTTTATTGCAGGTTTTTATAACAGATATCAAAACACTGTCTCGTTTGATTTTGACTCTGTTGGAATACCAATTTCACCTATTTTCAATCATTATGTTCCATCTACCCCAGCAACCCAACCTTTTTCTAAAGCTATGGTCATTCACGTAACCTGCTTCAAAATAAAGCTCAAACTCCTCTAGGCTAGTCTGTGAAACTTTATAGCATCTTCCAATAATCTTTCTTTGGTTTCATTCTTCGGCTCTGTTGCTGCAATGTTTAATAATTGTAGCCACCAATGTCCAATAGAGAGAATAGAAGTAGAAAATGTTATTCTTCAACTTGTCCTTGTCGCCTTAAATATAAGGTCTATATTATTGATATGTATAAGGTCTATATTGTTGTTTCAAAACACACAAGGGAAACACTATTTATTCTTCAACTTATCCTTGTCACCTGAAATATAAGGTCTATATTTTTGTTTTGCAATTCTGTTTGTTTCTTTACCACAACTTCTCAATTTGGTATTTGTCTATACAATGCTAATTTTTGGGATGTGATTTATAGAGTTTCTCTTCAAAATACTAAATTTAATTCATCATTGGGTAACATAGGTTGTCTACATCAGAAAATCTACTTGTTTCAATTCAAGAGAAGATAAAATGGTTTTATGCTATGAGTGAAATTGACAAGAAGCACAGGAAGGATGTGGAAGAGAAGGTTGAAGAAGTAAAGAAGACCCTTTTCAAGGTAGGTTGGATTTATTTTTATACCTATATTTTTACAGCTTTTTTTTAATACAGCCGTATTATAGAAAATAAATATTGTCAATGACTAACAAAGGAGAGAAAAAACACAAAGTACTCTATAATGTCTACTCTAAAATAATATTATGAAACAATATGGTGAGTTGGGAATTTGGAAGTCGTCCTAGGCATATAAATTGTAATCATAACTTTCTGAAGTATCAGTAACGAGATGAAAACAAAGAGAGAAACTTTCTCTTGTACCCAAAAATAAATTAAGACACTTCAAGTCTTCTTTTTTTTTCTAGAGTAAACTAGCAAATCGGTCCCTAACTCTGCGGGGACCATGCAGTTTCGTCCCTGACTTTGTTAAAATAGTACTTTAGTCCATACTTGTAAAAAACACATGCACTTTAGTCCCTAAAGTGCATATTTTGTAATAAAGTGAAGGACTAAAGTGCATTATTTTTAGTGAAATAAGGACTAAGATGCATGTGTTTTTAACAAAGTACGGACTAAAGTGCTATTTTAGCAAAGTCAGGGACGAAACTGCATGATCCACACAAAGTCAGGGACCGATTTGCTAGTTTACTCTTTTTTCTACTACACATAATACTATATTTATATTAAGATTTTTTAGGAATTTGAACATGCTAAAAATCAAGGAGCTAAAATCTATGTTGAAGTTCGTGGCTATGACTCGTGCTTTAAGACAGGTTTCCTGTATTATCCTATATCCATTTTGGAGAAATTAAGTCTTAATGATTAAGAGTTAAACACTTCTGCCATATTTCATTTGTTTGCTTTAATTTCTGCATTTGTGGGCTGGCCATAGCATGATTTCATGCTCATATATATAAATTAAGTTGACTCATATAGACTAAATTTAGTTTATTTAGTTTCAGATTAGTATTACATTTCAATTAATAATAAAACTATTTCACAAAATAGTTCATTGTTGTTGGTTAAGTACTATTAATATTATAGTTAGCAGTCGATTATTTGGGCTACAAGTACCGGAATTATGTTTTCTCCTGTTAGCTACGGATTAGCTACAAAATTTTTGGGTATACACAGGACATACAACGACGGTTATCATTGGAACCGTCGTAGAAATTAAGAAACAACGACAATTGTAAGAGGAACCGTCGTTGTTTCTTACTTTCTACGACGGTTCCCTCACGAAACCGTTGTAGAAAGTTTCTTTTACTACTACAAATTGAAGAAACAACGACGATTGCTACATGAACCGTCGTGGTATGTCCTATTTTCCACGACGGTTCCTGTCCTAACCGTCGTAAAAAATTCATTAGTTGGCCTTCATTTGGCCTCATTCCACGACGGTTGTGACCACAACCGTCGTTGTATATGTAAGAAACAACGACGGTTTCCTTAACAACCGTCGTTGTTTCTAATTTATAACGACGATTGTTAAACGTCGTAAAAAATCCAGTTTTTTATGACGCCTGGATCAACAACAGTTGTATAACCGTCGTAAAAAGCCTATTTTAACCGTCGTAAAAGACCCTTTTTGCACTAGTGTGAGGTGGCTTTTTTTTTAAAAAAAAAAAACTCTCATTTTCAGCTAATAGCTGAAAATTAATTACAAGTTTATCCCTCAACCACCCCTACTTATTATTATTTAATAATTAATGATGTCCTTGTATGTCATTTTACCATTTTCAGCTAATTTTACCAAACACCTTCAATCAATTCAGCTAGTTTTTAAGCTTTTAGCTAACTTTAAGCTTTCAGCTTTCGACTAACTTTTCAGCTAGTTTTATCAAACACACTCCTGAACTCAAAAATGAGGGAGGGTGTGAGACTGAGTGGGTTGACTTGCCAACCAAATTAAATTTGTGGTTAAATTTGGTTGAAAATTATTTCCATCAAAGCCTACCAATGGTGTACACATTGTCCTGGTCACCTCAATCCACTTTTGAGTTAATTAAATAAAAATCCCTACTTGTAATATGTAGATAGGCATTTACAAACAACAATTTTCAAATCATAATAAGTCTAATTATTATTTAATTATTTAAAAAAATATATATCTTATAAACTCTTAGTGCTTTAAATACTTGTATTTTAATTAAAATATACCTCAAGTAATTAAAGATATATAACATTTGAAACTAGATAGGCTAACAATTAAAAGAATATCATATTACTAAATTTTTTTCATACCCAAACAATGGTTAGAGGGAAACAAAATCGAATTCATGGCCTTTTTCTACCAAGGGGTGAATGGTGCAGTGATGATGACATCCTTCAACAAGAAGCAATTAATTTTTTTAAGGATCTTCTTTGTGTTAAAGAGGTTAGCCTCATTAATATTTCCACTTATAATATGCATTGCTTAAGTGAAGAAGCTCATGCCTCCTTGACGACCCCTGTGACAAAGGGAGAGTTGCACCAAGTTCTTATGGGCATGAAATCCTACAAAGCACCGGGACCAGATGGGTTTCGACCAATATTCTTTAAGATGTATTGGCACTTGGTTGGAGATTACTTATGGTGTTTGCTGAAGAATGCTTTTGATTCTAAACTCATTCAATTTGATGTTAATGAGATTCTCCTGGTCCTTATCCCTAAGGTGGACCATCCTAACTCCTTTAAAGATTTTAGACCCATCACCTCATGCAATGTTCTGTATAAGCTAGTGACTAAGGTACTTGTGAACTGTCTATGTCATTTCCTTAGTTAATTAGTGGGTCCCTGGCAGAGCAGCTTTATTCCAGGTCGGAGTACCACGAACATTTAGGAACACACATGAAAACACTAGAAGGGGATTTAATAGTGTTTTTATAAACTTAGCATTTTTATGGAAACCTTTCGCAAAACTAAGTTTAAAACGTCTTCAAACAATGATTCAGACGCTGTTTGAATTATAAGTTTTTGTTCTGAAGTTTTCAGACAGAGGTTTTCAGAAAGCTTTTTGTAAATGATTTTCTCAAGAATGTTTATAAAAATTAGTTCAAATTCCCTCTTCTTGTTAAAATAAACTGAAAATTCAAAGATAAGGGATAGAAGATCACTCAACCAATTATCCTGGTTCACTCACACCACCCGTGAGCTACCTCCAGTCCCAGTGCCAACAAACTATTGGATTTTCTCTTAATCTCGAAAGATTACAAGTATTCTTTTGTTCACCAAGCCTCTTCAGGCTCTACATACCAAATATTCTTTGTCCTACCAAGCCACTCCTGGAACTAACAAGTATTTGTCCTACCAAACCACTCCTGGCTCTAACAAGTATTCTTTGTCCACCAAGCCACTCCTGGATCTAACAACAAGTATTCTTTGTCCTACCAAGCCACTCCTGGCTCTAACAACAAGTATTCTTTGTCCACCAAGCCACTCCTGACTCTAACAACAAGTATTTTTATACGGAAATTTTGAACTTAGAACACAAGTTCTTCGTTCTAGGTGTATAAGAAATTACAGAGATCTAACTCTGTATATGAAAGTTTGATTGTACAAGAGATTTTCAACAAATAAATCCTAAAAGGATTTTTACATAGTTTTCGAAGCTTGGGCTTGTAGAAAAATTCTTTTCTTCTTAGTGATAGCAGGGACAATTCTCTAAACTTCAAGAGACTTCTGGTATTTATAGGCTTCAAGTCAGTTTGAAGAATGTCATTGAGAAGTCTGTTGTGATATAGCATTAAATGCATTTAATCTCGTTTAGACACAACCACTGTTAGGGGTGGGCAACAATATGTAATCCGCCCGAGAACCGACTAAACCGGCACAAATTTATAAGTCTCGGGCGGTTTTATTCGGGTATCGGGTAGAAAAATAATTGAAACAGAGTTAACACGGGTAATATTGGGCAGGTACGAGTGAGATAAATTAGTTTTGTCGATACCCGTAACCGACCGATATGTTAAAGCCAATTTAAATTTTAAATTAATAAATATATTAACACTCAACCATTAACTTATGTCACCCTGCACCTCTTAATTATTTCACTTACTTTTTAGTTTCTTTCACTCACCCACTGCTACACGTCTCTTTTTACTTCCCTTTTTCAATCTTATAATCTCTCTCCCTCCCCATGTTTGTTCCACTTTTTCGGTTTTTTTTTCTTTTTTTTTCCTACTCTGCTTCCTTCGGCAACCAAAAACAAAGGTGGAAAGATGACAAGGACGACAAGGGAAATGTCGGGACGAGGTGAATCTGTGGTGAGAGGAACTCACGATTATCGGCTGGCTTACCGCGGCAAAAGAAGAAACCCATGTGGTGGTCTTACTGGAGGTTGGCTGCGACTTGGTCGCAATGCGTTAATGGAGGTGTGGTGGTTCAATGGTTGTCCTTTTCTCCCTCATTCCCTTTTCTTTTGTTTTGGGTTTGGGTTGGTGGTGGTTAAAGGATGAAAAATGACTGATTGTTAGTGTTTATTGCCTTTTCTTTTACTCCAACCTCCCCTCCCTTCTCATGTCCACCACCACCTCCGTCACCGACCATGCCTCCACAGTTGGCATCATTTTACACTGCAAACCCGAAATGACCCACCCGCCAATCCGAACGATTCCTCACTTGAACTACCCGAGGATACAATCGGACGAAATCTGCCAACTTTTTCCTACCTTCGATATTCATCGGTTGGGGGATTTTGGGCCCGAAACCGCCCGTATCCGACCAGTGCTCACCCCTAACCACTGTCACCATACTAAGTTACAACACTGTTCTGACTTCTGCGACTGCTGTAGAGCAGTATTTCTCCTTTTGTGCTTCCATTTTGAATTGTAGCCAAAAAGTTGCCTTTTGTCTTGCTTTTTCTAATGTACTGTGGTTGCGTGTAATTCTAGTACTGGCTTTGACTTTCCACGTCAGACACCCTTGTACTTCAAATATACTTCATCTTCAGATAGGAACCATCGTATGAATCAGTTTCACTTCAGACGGATCCTTGATCTTCATAACTTAAGTCTTTAGAACTTGATCAACTTCAGATCTTAGCTTTGACTTAAGACAAACTTTCTTCAGAAGCTCTCTGAAATAACAGAACTTTGAGAATAATTATTAAGCATAAAGTTCTGAGTTTAATTAAGTTTATAATCGTCAAAAGTAAGTGTTGGGGTGCCTTAAACTTTAATGTCTTGAGACTCAACAAAACAATGTTATGGTCTTAAAGGAGTGTGTTTTACCATATGAGTAAGTCTAAGAAAAAAGAGATACGTGATTTATAAACTTGACCTGGAGAAGGCTTATGACAGAGTTGACTGGGATTTCCTCCTTATGGTCCTACATGAATTTGGATTTTCGGGTATACCTATCAATCTCATATGAGTTGTATTAATTCTTCCTGTATCACTCTCTTATGGAATGGTAATCGTACTACTTTTTTTCCTAAGAAGGGCCTCATATAGGGGGATGTACTATCACCATATCTTTTTGTCTTATGTATGCAAAAACTGGGGACTATGATAAATGAGGCAGTTAATAATGGTAGTTGAAGACCTATGAAAATAGGAAGAGAATGTCCTTCCATTTCCCATCTTTTTTCTACAAATGACGTTTTACTTTTTACTAAAGCAAAGGTTTCTCAAGTACGTTTTAATTGGAAGCTTTTGTTCTATGTCAGGTCTCAAGATGAATACCCAAAAATCAAGGGCCTTTGGTTCCAAGTTACTTAGTCGTGCCAAGAAGACCGAGCTCCAAAGCATTTCCTCGATCCAATTTACGGTCTCTTTAGGAAAATACTTGGGGTTTGAGATTATTCATGGAAGACCAAGGCGAGAGGATTTTCTTGGGGTCCTTGATTGGGTGAGAGAAAAGTTGGCAGATTGGAGGTTCAATTATTGAATAAAGCCTGGAGGGTTACACTGGCTTGGTTTGTCCTAGCCGCTATACCCACTTACACCTACTTGTAAAAAGGAAGGTTGAGTCTGGGGGGAGCCTCAACCTCCAAATATATAGAAAATGTTTGAGTCTAAAAGCACTACCACTAGACCTAAGTACAGGGTAGTAGTTGTGTCTAGCTCAGATGATGAAGCTACCCCTACCCCTTCACCTCTTGCTTCCTTTCCCTCACATCTTTCTACCAAATCCAAGGGTAAGTGCACTACAAGAAAGCCTAAGTTGCAAAATACGACTGTGAAAACTTATAGGCTTATTACAGAAGCCTTGTACCAACATGAAGCTGAAGACTTTGTAGCTGATATTTTTCAAGTGCTTGCTCCATGTGAAGCCACCAAAAGTTGAAATGGAAGAACCAAAGTTTGTTTATACTTCTACTAATATTTATGAGAGCATGCTAGATGAAAAGCAAAGAAAAAAAAGTCTTGACTGGGGATGTGCTGGAGACAAAAGAAAATGATAAGACTTTAACTTTTGTTGTTGAAGAAAGGCTAATAATCTTAAATAATGGTTGAAAGTGATTAGAATTTAAATGAGTAAATAATATTATAAGAAATTAAAATTTTATCAAATTTTTAATGTGAATTACGATGAAATAAATTAAATATATACTAAAGAATTATTCATTGAATAATTCATTATAAACAATATTTTTAGCATAGTTTACATAATTCTTGTCATGCTCAATAATAAGAGTTAATAATTCTTTTGATGGGGTTGTTGTTTAAAATGGAATATATTAAAAGTAGTTATATTTAACAAGTTTTTTTAAAACACTTCACTCCTGTGTAAGAAAGGTATTTATACCTTTCATGTCATAAAGTTACAATTGAATTCTCATTTAAGCATGTCATCAATTTCTTGGGTGAATCTTTTAATTTTTAAATTTGTAAAGAAGTCCCTCTTTTGAAATGACAGGAAACTAAGTACCCTTTTTATTTACAAATGAGTAGAATTGTTTCTATCAATGGTTGAAAATGAGTGACTCATATTTTACGAAGCACGTTGAACGGAGGTGATTTAAAATCAATTATATAGAATTGATTCTGCACTGTGTTAAACTGGTAACTAAATGAGCTATTAGTTTGATAGATCACATGCCCATCACCATCAACCTCCTGAATCACAACATTAAACCAAGAAAAGTCAGGTGTAGAAACACAGGTAAACAGAATAGGGAAGTTGAATTATGTTTATGAAAACTTTTCATTTTCAAATGGAATCTTTTCACAAAACAATTTTCAGAAAGTTTCAGACAGGTTTCTAAAGGTTGTCTGAAATTAGCTCTCTTATCTTAAATTTCAGACAAGAGGTTTTGAGTAAAAACCTTTTCTTAAGCTCAACGTAAGTTTTATAACCACTGTTTAACCCCCTTTAGGTTAGCAAAATACAATGTAACGTTGAGATTGGTTCAAAGAACTTAACTAAGAGATTTATCTTGGTTCACTCACTTCCACTATGACCTACGTCTAGTCCTATAGCAAACTCACTACTGGATTCCACTAATCTTGCAAGATTACAAGTATTGTTTTTCTTCAAGCCTCTTCTAGATCAACAACCAAATAAAAGTATTGTTTTCTACATAGTCTCTTCAAGCTCAACAACTACTACAAGAGTTTGAAAGAAATTTGAACTTTGGACTTCAGAAAAGTTCTAGTTCTTGAATGTGTACAAAGATAATTGTAATGTAATACATGATATGAAAATTTGATGTACAATGAAATCAGAGTTTTATGAACAGAGAGTTTTTAGCAATGTTTGGGCTCTTTGAAAATTTGCGTAAGTTCTCTGCTTCCATCTTCTCTATCCAGAGATATTCGTTTAGAGATAGCATTAAATGTGTTGAAGACGTTGTAAGATATTTTGACAACTGGATGCGAGGAAGCAGTGTTGTTCAGAACGTTTGTAGAGTTACAAGGCAAACTTCTCCTTTTGTGCTTTACTTTTGAAAGCTGCCTAAAAAGTTTTCTTCTGTCTTCCCATCTTTATCAAAAGTACTTTGTGTGTCAGGCATAATAATTGTGACTTTTGCTGAGTTTGAAATTTTATCTCCTCATAAAGCCTTGTATTCATATAAGTGAATAACTTTACATAACTCATGTCGTCTGAAAAATCCTAATATCATCATCTGAAATATTTGAAGTGCATAAATTAGGTATTTCCATTAAACATGCACTCAGTTTATTATCATCAAAGTTAGTTATGAAGGGTCTTAACATTTCAAAGTCATGAGACTCAACATCATGACCTTCAATGGCCTATCATTAGGAAAGTCTCAAAAATATCCTTTAGCCATATCCAATTCTCAAAACCTTCGCTTTTCTTTTGGGGTGCATTGGACATTAGCAACCAACAAAATAAAGCAACAAAAAGGAACTATATAAGCCAAAAGAAGAACAACTAAGCCAAACAATCCTCCAGCAACTATCAAAGTACAGAAGAAGGAGGGAGACCACCAGGTACTGAAATCCGAAGAAGACAAAACCCCCCATTTTTTCTATAGCATTCGTAGGGACAAGGTTATGGGCTTTATTAATGCAGCTAAGCGAGACTTCTCAGCTTCTATCTAGCAACTTGAAAAGCTGAAATTAAAGATCTTCGTGGTGGTGAAGAGATGTACCTAGTCCCTATTTTGTAGGGAATGAAACAGCTCCCAGGAGTCCATTTCATAGCAAACATGGTGAAGGTCCACCTCCCAAGCTAACAAAAGCCCCTTAGCCAATGAGAGCATCTTTGTCTTAAAGGATATGAAACTTCAAATAATGTGTCATATTTATTAAATAATATGACAATATATCAGTGTATGACAGTGTAATTGTTTTTATATTGATGGTATATACCCATTAAAATTTATTTATTTGTGATATATTATTTTATAAATATTTATTTTAAATAATATATAATTAACTTATACTAAAATATTTAAATATCAATATATATTAGTTCGAGTAAAAGGGAGTCGGTAAAGCATGCCATTTTAAATTTAATCTTGAGAATCATATATATGAAAAAAAAAATGTTGAGAATTTTGACCTTCAACACATGATTATATTTTGGAAAATTAGTTCTCTGTTAAAAATTCAATAACAAAAATTATTTTATATGAATATATTTAAAATTAATTATTACATAAAATAGATTAATATTGAATTTAAAATGACATGCAATTACTTAAAAAAAACTGAATAATTTTAGCAATTTGTTTTTTCAACAATAATTTTAGCAGTTAATTTTGGCCCACTTCAAATTTATGTTCCTGTTCAATCCACTACATTCTAGCTTACATCAGGATGAGCCCAAATAAGACTGGTCCAAGCTGGGTTATTTTCTTCTTCTTTTTCTTTTTTATTTATTTTATTTGAATGCAAGTGAAATGATGGTAATTGCTTTTCTTACCACCCTTTTTTGCTAACCGCACTAACCTTATTATTAGAATCCTTTTTATTATTTTTTTTTAAAAAATTGACTACCCGAACCGAAACACAATTTTCCAAAATTGTATATCAAACATTGAATTTTCGGTATACGATTCTAAATTATATTTCATTTTTAAAATATAACAGGAGAGCAATTTAAAAAAATTTCTATTTTGGAAATTGAATTTCCGAAATATAATTTTGAGTTATATATAGAAAATTCAATTTCCGATATATAACCTGGAAAAATTATGTTCAAGAACTGAACTTTCCGGTATAATTTGTGTTTCCTTTAATAAAATAGGATGGCGTGGTTAGTAAAAATGGATGGTGCGAATATCAATTCCCTGAAATGAAGTAAGCTCAAACCCAACTCAGTAAAAAGTATAGCCTAATATATGGGCTTAAGGTTAACTTGAAAAGGCTCATAAGCTACTCAAATTTTATAAAGTAGAACATCTTATATTAATTCAGTATCTTAGATTCAATGATTTTTTTTTTTTTTTGACTAAAGGGGACTAAAGCCCAGAAACAGAAAACTAAAATCCTCTAGGAAAGACAACCGAGGAGGTATTAAAACTTAAACTTTGTACCTTAACAAAATTTATGATTTTTACACGTTAAGGGTCTGTTTGGTGCACAAGATAAGAGACAAGATATGATAATTTTATCCTATCCTATCACTTATCGTGTGTTTATTGCACGAATAGGATATGATAATTTTATCATGTTGCTTATCATATCCTTTCCTCCTAGTGTAATTCTTATCCTAATGGGGGAGTTGGGTTAGGGAGTGATAGGATAGGATGAGATAAGATAAAAAAATTTCTTCCTCATTTGTCCTGTTTTTCTCTCTCCCCCTCTATCTGTCCTCCGTCTTTCCTCCTTCTCTCTCCTTTCTCTCATCCCTCTCTCTCCTCCCTCTCTCCTCTCTCTTTCCTCTCTCTTATTCCCCTTTAACCTCTATCCATCCTCTCTCTCGCCTCTGTCTCTATCCTCTCTCTTGCTCCCGTCTCTCCTCTTTCTCTCTCCTCCATCTCTCTGTTGTTCCCCTCTCTACCCTCCCTCTCTTTCTCCCCCTCTCTCTAGCTTGTTCCGCTCTCTCCCCCTCTCTTTCCTCTCTCTCCTTTGTATTTTCTCTCTCTTGCTCCCCTCTCTCCTCTTTCTCTCTCCTCCATCTCTCTGTTGTTCCCCTCTCTCCCCCCTCTCTTTCTCTGTAACATCCTAAAATTTCTAGGATAAATAAAATAAAAGGAAGAAATAATAGTGTTATTATTATCTTTTATTATAAATAATATTATTTAATTAAAAAGGGGGATGAGTGAGTTAGAGTAGGCCCAACCCAATTAGATAGTTAAGAAGGGAGTGGTCATCTATTTCACCCTAGCCTTCTTTCAAACGTCAGATAACCAACTCTAGGGAGGAGAGAAGCGACTCCACAAGGAGAAGGTGCCGCATAATAGATCGTCAAGGGAGTTCTACCATTCGTGTTCGATCGTCATCTCTAAGGTACGGGGGGAAGGGGTGCTACTATATGTGTATGCGGGATTGCTTGGGTAGCGAGGGCAACCATAAGTCCCTCTAAGAATTCTAAATTCGAAAATTTATCTGTGAATCATGTGTTGTGTATTTGGAATTTGATTGGTTTGATGTATAACGTGATATTATTGATGAACTGAATGATGGGTAACGAGAATAGCGAAAAGGGGTTAAATAAGGGTTTAGCGGTGAGGATCCATAATTGATTTGATGTGAATTTTATGGTAAATTGTAGGAAAGATTGATGATTTCACCAATATTAATCGGTAAAAACGTATCCAATTGAGTTAGGAACATCAAGATTTGAGTGGGGGTTGAAGAGAGGGTTGAAAAGGGGTAAAAATCGCAGGTACGGTCGTTCTCGAGTCGCCGGTAATCGATTACAGCAGACTGTAATCGATTACAGGGCCTTCTGGGCAGCGTTGGGTAAATTTTTGTTGCTGGTAATCGATTACAAGAGACCTGTAATCGATCACCAGAGTGTAAATTGGGCACCAGAGGCTTCTGGTAATCGATTACCAGGCCCCAAAATTGGGTAACCGCTTCTGGTAATCGATTACAGCCGTCTGGTAATCGATTACCAGGCCAAAAATGAGTTTAGAGAGTGTTGCTTATGTGATGTTGTGATCTCTTACTTATATGGTGTTAATTATATGAATCGTTGTGGAATTGATTGATTGAATTGGATGTATAGAGTGTATTAACTGTGGCATGAAGTATTGTGGTGTGAGTATCTTATGTGATGTTCTATGTTTATAATATTCGTTATGTGATGTGGAGTGATTAGGGTATAAGAGATTATTTGAGATATATGTGAAATGATGATGATGATGCATTGAGCATAGAGATTGTATGAGATATATGTGAAATGATGATGACGCATTGAGCATAGAGATTGTGTGAGAAATATGTGAAATGATGATGATGCATTGAGCATGAGCATATGATGTATGAGACACATGAGATACATGAGTAGCCAGACGTGGCGAAAAATACCCTAGCCCACAGAGGGGGCGACGAGCTGGGTGGAGACCATGATGGGAGACATCCGATGCATAACTCCAAGAGGGAGTGTTTTACAATGCGACTCACCTAGCCCATAAGAGGTGGGTGATGGTGGGAGGGAGCGGGTGTCTTTGCACGGGCCCATCGAGGGGGTGCAACCTATCGGCCAAGAGGGCATTTAACGGTAGGGCCATCATTGGTAACAATTAAGGGGATTGATGAGGTGCGCCCATTGTGCGGAGTTCCAAATCATGACTCTTAGGAAGAGGCATTGTGCATGAGCATAGAGTGAGCATAATTGTCATTTTATGATTGTTTGAGAAGTGTGAATTATATATTTGTGTGAAATTAATGTACTGAATGTAAAGAGTGTGGATGGAGATGAATGATGATATGTATGGTGATGGGTTAATGTGCTGAATATAAAGAGTGTGGATTGAGATGAATGATGATATGTATGGTGATGAGTGGGAATAGGGGTAGCCTTCTGTATTGCATGTATATGTATGTATTCTTTTCCTCACCGTACTCTTCTGTGGTTTTTATAGGTGATGAAGATGGCACTCAATGTGCCAAATTTTAAAGGGACAGGGTCTCGCTTTGATACCTATGACATCGGGGCTTAGTGTTTAGGAGCTTGTTCTTTCATTTTGATATGTAGAGATTTAGGAAGATTGTTTTCAAGGGTCTTACATGGCCAAGACGTATTTTTATGATAAATTAGTTTTCGAAAACATTGATTTTACTTTTATGGAAATTTAGTTGGATTTGGATTCAGTAATTGTTTAAATGAAGAATGTGAACTTTTTTACCTTAATTATTGAATATAATTTTCCTTATAATTTAACTTGATGATTGTATTATCATTTGGGGGTAGAAGGGTGTCACATTCTCCTCCTCTCTCTCTTTCCTCTCTCTAGCTTGTTCCGCTCTCTCCTCCCTCTCTCTCCTCTCTCTCCTTTCTACTTCCTCTCTCTCTCGCTCCCCTCCCCCTCTCTCCTCTCTCTTATCCACTCCCCCTCCTCTCTCCGCCCATTCTCCCACCTCTCTCCTCTTTTTATAATAATTTTAATATTATTTTTAATAATTATATTATTTTTTATCCAATTTAAATATATTTTATAAATAACTAATTTTTTATTCATGTTTGCTTTATTGAAAATTAAAATTAAAATTAATTTAATTTTATAATGAGGGTCTTTTTATCATATCAATAATATTTATATCTTATCCTATTATCATCTGTCCACTTCAAACATGTGATAAGATAAAATAATGTTATCCGCCTCTTATCCTGGTGTGCATCAAACATAGAATATGATAAGAGCTTATCATGATCTTATGTTGCTAGCAAACTCGTCTCTCCTATCATATCATGTCCACCAAACAAGCCCTAAAAGAATAATTTAATCAAATGACGAATTAAATTAAATCCTATATTATTATTCTTTATATATATATATATATTCATATTAAATCAATTATTAAAATAATATTGTGAATGGTAAATAATATTAATGGCTTTGTCAAATATTTTTTTTTACGGCAGCTTTGTCAAATATTGCACAAAGCTTTCATGTAAAAAAAACTATTAATCAGTTGTGAAATTGATTTAAGTATTTAGATGACTAACATTTTTATTTTTTAAGCCGACACGCATTCGCTCTGCGTGCGATTGCGATATCCATCCAGCAACTCAACTCAGTTTCGTGCGGGTTTCGTTTCTTTGTTACCAACTTACCATTATTTTATGCGGGACTTCACTGCACAACACGCCTCCTTTCCTTTCTTTTTCCCCTTTTCTCATCTCATCTCGCGTATGGATACGTCTCAGAAACTCGTGTGCGTGCGTGTCTTTCTTTTTCTTCCTTCTCCCTTCCTCAATCATCAAACGAACTTCTCTCATGCAAACGTCTTCAAGTTAAACGACCTTACATCCTCGTTCATTTTTATTAAATTTAAAGTCAATTACTTTGCTTTTTTATTTCGTAAAGGAAGCTTAAATTATCGTTTTCATTTTAAAAATTACAAGATTTTTTCTTTAAAAATAAATATATTTTACACTTTAGTATATTTTAATATAAGTAAGTTTTTTTATATAAATTTTACAATATTATCAACATATATATACATATATATATCCAATTTTGAGATCTTGTTATCAATTGTAAAATATTAGAAGATGAATAGAGATTTCAAGTAAAGTTCAGAGATAATAATATATAGGTGTTGAAAATGTCTTTTTTTTTTTCTTTTATAAAACCCTATAAAATTATGATGAGTTATTTATAGAAAAAAAAACATTTTGAAAGAATATTTGTAATTACTCACCATTATTTATTCGTAATATAATAAAGTATAGAATATTTATCTTACAAGATATGGTGTGATTTTTCATTTTTTATTAAAAATGAGAGGAAATTTTAGGCGGAGAAAACTTAATTTCTTTATTAAAATTTATATATTAAATTTCAAGATATTTTATAAAAAACAGCTTAATTTCTTAGACTGTTTTTTAAATGATACAAATTATTATTAACTTTATTTTCTGAAAATTAATTATATATGTATGTTTTTTTTATCATTTTTAACACCTTTTAATTACCAATAGATAATTGGTTTAAGTGTTATTCCCCCTTAACTAAGGTGAATGTTTTTAGTTCAATATTAAAAAATATTTTCCGTAAAGGATACATATTCTATAAAAAATACTTTTTTATTTTGTATTTTCAAATTTCATGTGAAATAATTATGTCTATTATATTTATTATAATTTCAAATATTTTTTATTAAGATTAAAAAAATTGTGCAATATAGATATTTTCTTTATAATGAATCAGTAACCATTACTCTTTCTTCTTTCTTCTGATCATAAAAAATTATATATCCATATAATGATAGGATTATATTGTAAGTTAATGCAATTGTCAACTCAGATAGCACTATCCTAACTAAAGAACCATCTCTCGCCCATATAGAGTGGAGTCCTATGCTTTATTCTTAACGTCACCAATAGAATGTCTCTTTTGGGATGTGACCTTATCTTCCAATTCATTTTAAACACACTTTAAGATATAAAATAATTGCTGAAATTAAATCTTAGTTTCTTTTCTTAAGAGTTTAATTTTTTTATGCTCTCAAAAGTTTAATTTTTTTTATTAATAAAGGGGCCAAAAAGGCCCAAAAGTTTAATTTTACTATGGACGATTCTACGGTAGATCAAACAAAATTTGGTCATAGACCAAAAAATAAAATTTGATCCACCTAGTCCAGTTCACATTATTTTGCTTATAAAAGATAAATGAATAATTTTATTTTCATTAAATAGTCTTTATATGACTATTTGAGTTTAATTAATTTAAGGAAAAAAATAGATTTACAAATACAATCTATGTTAATTTCGTTGAGCATGTATCAATTTGAAGTTAAAAGGCAAAATTTTATATTACATGATAATATCGATTTGAGTTTTTATTATTTTCAAGTAATATTTTATAAAAGCAACAGGAAACTATTTTAATATCAATTATTAATAAAAATGAGCGTTGAATTTGGTGATTAAAAATTTAAATTATTATATTTTTACATTTTGGACCACATGAACCATAATCCATCGTAGACAAACCCTTGTAATACATACTCACTATATACATATTATCATCTAATGACATTATATATTTAAGATATTAATTATAGTATATCATCATCTAAAAATGTGTTATTGAATTTGACATCATATATATAGATAAATCCAAGTTAACAAAGTGTGGACCCTCTCCCCCCTCCCTTCTCTCTTTTAAAAAAATTACATGTGTATTGAACTTTAATTTTGTTATTAACATTTAAATGCTTTTATTATTATTTACCGTTGAACACGTGAATTAGTTGGCATAGAATACCTTTATTATTTCAACCCAAATTTTTGTTTATATGTTCATTATGTTAAATTTTATGTACCTCTATTTCACTTTTGTCTTTAATTTTTTGTTTTTGGATTTATTGATGAATATATAAGATGTCAATTTTATTAATCTATATGACAATATATTAGAACTTCTTTTATTCTCACAATGTATATATTTCTAGATAAATTATTTTCTTAGTTACTTATGTATAAATAATAATTTTTAAAAAAAAATGGCATTTTTTTCTTTTAGGTCGTGTTAGATATAAAAAATGTTGTATTTTCAACTAAATCACATTTCTCAGAATTTCAGCAAACGGATTATGGAAAAAGTTTATAAAATATTTTACTCAATTTATTTAAAATAATATGTTATATTTTTAATAAAAATTTATTTTCATGTTTAATTTAAGTGAAATTTTTCTAAAAAAATTGTTAATTTTTTTAAAATACCCTTAGAATAATAAAAGAAATGGAGAGCACCCCTGCCTATATAACAGTTTTAACCGTCCTAACTCCCATTCACATTGGAAGTGGGTGCCATTGCATGCCATCAAGCGCCACTCCAGGAGGTTGATCCGCACCAAGAAGCAAGCTGAAAGCTCCTCTCTTATATGCGATATGGCGGATCACGTAGGAAATAGACCAAGCCCTATTAGAGAAGATAGATTTTGTTTCTCCACTTCCATAATTTGGGTCTTTGCAATCCAAATAAAACTCTCTCAAAGGTATTTATGGGTTAACACACATACACACCAAAAACTTGTGTTGATGTGGTGTAGCACACACCAGATAGATTCACCTAACGACACACCTTAGAGGCTTTGCCAAATGTACAAGCCTTCTTTTTATGTGACGTAATAACATTGTCCCACAATACTAGCTTTAATCCACAGTTTTTAAGATTGGTTGACTAATAATGTGTTTGGTTTACCTCAAAACCACGTTTCAAACGTGGATCCAGGCAAACACTACTAAGAGTGGCACCCGGATCCCAGTTTAAAACGCGGTTTTCGACTAAACCAAACACACACTAAAGGAAGTCTCTTGTTAGGGGTGAACATGGGTCGAACTAATTCGACCAACCCAACTCGACCTAACCCGAAGGCTTTTGACCGGGTTGGTTTGGGTATTTCAGGTGATTCGGTTTTAAAAAAATCATGAACTCGACCTCACCAATTCAGATATCGGGTTCAAGGATTTGCAACACGATGTACCCGACCTAACCTTTTATTTAAAAAAAACTAAACTATTGTAAAATACTAAAATGTGTCTGAGATCGAGTGTCTTTTTCCTTATTTTCTGCTTCAATCTTAACTCAACAGTCTCAACTCATAGTCAATTTCCCCTTCCAGTAGTAACCCTAGATCTGAAAAATTTCAAATCATCATATATCATATTATAAAAAATGGAAAAAACATAACACCATAGCCCCTCCTTGTCTAATGGTCGTTGATCTCTAACACCAGTCCTCCACAATGTTGTCACTCAACCAGTGGCAGACAACTAGGCATAATGTGATATTTGATGACGGCGCAACGCAATTTGTGATACACCTTGACTCTTCATGTGCTTGCTCACCATCACACCACCATTTTTTTTTGTTTTTTCTTATAGTTCCATGATTGATTTTGCTCACCTCACCACATCGATTATGCTTACAATTATGTTCTAAGAGCCAAAGGCAACCGTCATTTCACAACAAAGAGATACATGCAAGAAAAAGGGTTAGAGAATACACCAAAGTGATACATGCACTTTCATATAATGACTCATTGGCTTGGGATAACCTTACTATTGAAAAAAATCTTGAATCTATAACAAAAACCCTGAGTTTAAGCGGTTTTTCATTTGTCTAGATGCAATTAAAAAAAGGCTTGTAAGCCTTGGTTTGGGATTGATGACTACCACCTAAAAGGAACATATGGAGGAGTATTACTCTCCATTGTAGAAGGTGATGGAAACAAAGGCATGTTTCCAATTGCCTTTGCTATTGTTGAAGTTGAGTGTAAGGACTCATGGACATTTTTTTAACCTTGTTGAATAAGGCATTAAGGTTTGTTCTTGAATGGCAAGATAGGCCAGTGACAATCATGATAAATATGCGGACGGTTAGTCTTAACTTCTAAACTTTTTATTTGGTGATTGTAATTTTATTAATTATTTTATATCACAACTAATTTGATTTGCTTTGCAACAACAATTGTGAAATTCTGTTGCAGAAACATTTCTTGTGCCAAACACATGTATAGTTTATTTGTCACTTACAGGTATTCATTTTATTGCTTAACAGTTCCTTACTTGACTAATTAAGCGTTTTTCATTTATAGGTATTGTTGTAATCATTTGCTAAGCAATTTCAGACTGAATTTTAAGTCTAGTTAGTACAAAACTCTGGGAGGTTGCAATGTCTTATAATGAATTTATGTTTGAGAAAGCGATGGACAAACTCAAGAAAAAGAATAGTGAGGCTGCAAATTGGTTGTTGGATCCTAAAATGCCAAAAAGCATGTGGGCAAGATACACAATTGACCTTGATTGTAAATCTGATCATGAAACAAATAATATGTGTGAGGCCTTTAATAGTCAATTGGGAGATGATAGAAATAAAACAATTTTGTATATGCTTGAGTACATTACTTGTAGGTTGATGGGCATATTTCAGAGAAGGTATGAAAAAGTATGTGGGTTTGAGAATATTATCATACCTAGGATTAGAAAGGTGCTTGACATTACCATGCAAGATGGAATAGTGTGCAAAGCCACTTGTGCAGGTGATGATAATTTCATGTGAAAGATGGGTTTTCAAGCTTTGTGGTGGACTTGAGGGCACAAACTTGTGGCTGTAATTACTGGAGAGCAAATGTGGAGATGTATTGCCTACAAGAGAGCAAATGTGGAGATGTATTATAATGGAGCTTACACCACTAAAATGTCTTGTTTAGTTTACACTGAGATTATACATCCAATACTTGAATTAGATATCAACAATAGAGATTGTTACGGGAAAATTGATCCTCCTATATTGAAGAGACTACCAGATAGACCAAGAATAAATAAGAGGAGAGGTTCCCACTGAAGGTACTGCTAGTGCAAGTGATGTAAGAAGATCGAGCTTGATTAAGTGTGGAAATTGTAAATAATTTGGACACAATATTTTGGAATGTCAAAGAGATAAGACCAAAAAATAGGTATGAATGGAATGAACAACTGCTAGTTCTGAAAATTTTTATATTATGTGAATGTTGATAGATTTCTTATATTTGTAGAAAAAGTTAAAGGTAAAACATAGAGTAAGTGCTTCTTCAAGTTATGGAGCTTCAAGCCAAAATCACTCATGAAAATACAACCAATTCAAGCCAAATCACTCATGAAAGTGCATCCAATTCAAGCCAAGTATTCATCATTGGCCCCACAAGAAAGGAGCCACTTCTTAATATTTAGTGGGTGGCACTTCTTAGAACCACAAGTATTCATAGCAATTGAAAATGCCAACCCACAAAATGCTTTGCTCCTGATTTGCACTACCTTTCTTCTACTTTTTCATAGTAATACAATATCATTCTATTAGAAGAGGAAAAACCCACAAATTCCAGACAATTGAAAATGCCAACCAAGA
Organism: Sesbania bispinosa; assembly: GCA_026901365.1. Classification (NCBI taxonomy): domain Eukaryota; kingdom Viridiplantae; phylum Streptophyta; class Magnoliopsida; order Fabales; family Fabaceae; genus Sesbania; species Sesbania bispinosa. Next base: position 74,493 of record QLOH01000856.1, read on the forward strand.
AAAATATTTACAAACTTGATAACAATATCAATTCAGTATGAACGATTAAATGTGATAACAATCTCAATCAAGTATGAAAGGCAAAACACGATAACATAAAAGGAAGTACTGGTCTAGTGTTGCTTCACGCTCCACCGGCTTTAAGCTCGGGAAATATATTGGTCCTTTTATGGTGATCCACCATGGCCCACCACGAACTTGAGTTGTCTGATGATGCTGACGACGACCCACCACGAGTGTGGCCTGTCTCACGATGTCGACGAAGACCCATATGGCCCACCACAAGTGTGAGCCAGACGATGCCAATGACAAGCCATCACGAGCCACCACTACTTCTACAAAGCCCTCGCCGCCAGTGATCAAGTTCGTTGCATATACTTTTACAGGGCCTTATCTTCTGAGTTGAGGCAAAGTAAAGTAATGGTATAGCAAGAGAAAAACGAGGTCTGTTTGGTCAGTTAATGTTGGGGTATATTGTGCAAATTAATTAATACCTTAAGGGTGGTCAATGATGGATTGAAAACTAGGGGAAGGTCTTTGTCATTTAAACAAAACTTAGGGGAGGTGAGTGCAATTTTTCCTTATAACAAACACTTAAAAATAAAATAGGATATGATATAATATCATGTCCTGTATCATATCTAGCAAACATGATCCAAATTAAGAAACTCCCAGGTAGAATATATAAATTTTCAGGGTGAGTTTGTTTCAAAGCATAAAAATATATTCCCATGAATAATATTCCCAGAAATTCTATTATCAGGAATGTTATTTCCGGGTAAAATTTATATTTATGTTTGGTATATATTTAATATTCCCGAGAATATTTTAAAAATGATTTACTTTAAAAATAAAAAATAGAAAAAATATTATAAAATGAAGTTGAAATGAGAAGTTATTTTAAAAAGAACTTACATTCTCATAGGAATATAAGATTCTCACCCCTTTACAATGAGAATAAAAATAGGTAAAACATGGGTAAAATACATTCCCAGTAATCAATAATACCCAAGAATATTTTTCTAAAATTTGAAGCAAACATAAGAAAATCATATTCCCAAACTTACTTTCATGGGAATATTTTTAGATATCATAACAATAACAAACAAATCTTATTAAGTGGAATACAAGTTATATAAATAAGGTGAGAAATGTGAGTTGTACAACATGTATAACATACAATATAGAGAAAGGAAGAGATAAAAGAAAAAAAAGAGAGAGAAATGTGATATGTAATGAGTGATGTGATGGAAAGAGATAGAGAGAAAAATATGTTGTATATTTTTTGTTGTATGAATTTGATATCTCTATTTTTTTTTTGGTGAAGATATGGGCCTAAAAGGCCAGACTACAACAAAAAAACCTAATAATCAGAACTCTCTAAACAATATGTAGCAACAACAAAGCTCGGTAAGGAATCAAATGTCTTAAAACCTCCTCTGATGTGAAAACCCTCCTTGGCAAAACAATCTGCAAGCTTGTTACCCTCCTTTAGTGTGTGAATCCACTGAATCTGAGAAAACGAATTTGAAATCTTAACAATCTGGCTAACCAGAGGGGAAGCTATATGTTGCGGAGGGCAACGATCTGAGATGTACTTCAACGCTAAAGATGAATCGAATTCAGCAAAGATATTGGTCCAACCCTTCTTCTCCACTAGACGAAGGCCGTAAAGGATACCCCAAAGCTCTGCTTCAATAACAGAGCATTGACCAAGTTTGGCAGTGAACCCAGCAACAAATCGCCCCCAATGGTCTCTGACTACACCACCACACGCCGTTAAGCCATTTGCAGAGGAGAAGGCACCATCAGAGTTAATCTTCAACCAGCTTTGAGGCAGAGGAGTCCAGTGAACAGGTAATCCTCTAATCATGATCCTTTTCTGCAAACTTGAAGTAGATCTAAGGGCATGCATGGCCGATTCCAACTGAGAACAAATTCAGTATTTAAGACTATCCACAGAAAGACGAACATTGTTGAAAATAATATCATTCCTATTACACCAGATTCCATCTAGAACAAACCCTAGGATTATATCTCTTCTAAGAATATCCCTCAGGTTTAAAACTTAGAATATCCATAAGCCAAGAAGAAATAGATTGTTGTCTAAAAAAATTCTAAGACTGATTACTGTGAATGAATGCAGACCATAGATTTTGGGCTTATTCACAATCTCTGAAAAGATGAATTAAAGTCTCGGGGTTCTTTTTTGCAGATTGTACAGAGGTTATCTATGGTTAAGTTCCTCCTAACCCTTTGGACATTGGTGAGCAGACCATTGGAAGTAATCTTCCTGATCAACAACCTTATTCTCTGAGGGCCTGTCCAGCTCTATACAGCTTTCAGCAACCTGTTAGAGCTATGATTTCCTTCAAAGGTAATCAAATCATATGCTGAACTAATTGTGAACCATCCATCATTAGTGCCTTTCCAAGCAATCTTATACGCTTCATTATTACTATCTGGAGGAATTAATCCTAAAATTTTGTCACAAACATCTGCAGGAAGAATATATTGAAACTTGCAGACATTCCATTGACCTTGAGGGGAGACAAAGGACAGAACAGATAGCTCATATTCAACTTCATCAATGGATCTACTTGCATGAAGATACAGAGGGCCAACCCTTGGAACCCAGTCACTCATCCAAAAGGAAACAGACATACCATTATTAATTCTCCAGGTACAATTTTCAAAAAATTTTGACGAAACTTCACAAATGCCTTGCCAAGTATTAGATGCCATACTTTTCTTCTGAATTTTAGGAATATAGTCACTACCACAATTATATTTGGCCTTAATAACCTTAACCCAAAGATATTCTGGATTCTGAATTAAATCCCAACACAGTTTCATCATGTATGATTTATTGATATCCTTACTCTTCCTAAGCCCTAGACCACCCACCAACTTAGGGCTACAAATACGATCCCAATTAACCATATGGACTTTCCTTTTATCTTCAGTATCTCCCCAAAGAAAATTTCTGCTAATTTTATCAATTTTTTCACAAGTAGAAACTGGTAGGTGAGCAGATTGCACAACATAAGAAGGAATATCAATAAGCACTGATTGAGTTAGGGTTAATCTTCCAGCAAATGAGAGATTCCTAGCCTTCCAAGCTGATAATTTTTGCTTAGCTCTAGTAATTGTAGTCCTGAAAGTAGACTTGGAAATTCTTCCATGTAAAATAGGCACACCAAGGTATTTCCCTAGATCCTCTGTTCTTTGAAAACCTAAGGCCTCAGAAATATCCTTTCTAACCTGAAAGCAAACATTGTTAGAGAAAAAAAATTCTAGTTTTCTCCTGACTTACCTTCTGACCAGAACTAGAACAAAAATTTCCAAAATAGTAGAAATAATTTCAGCTTGATCCAAACTAGCTTCAACAAACAATATTAGGTCATTAGCAAAGGCTAGATGAGAAATTTTTGGACCCCTTCTTCCCACTTTAATAAGATTCTAAAATTTATTATCTACAACAAGATTGATTAGATGGAAAAGTCTTTCAATGCATAAAACAAAAATATAGGGGGATATTGGATCACCTTGACGAATGCCCCTAGAAGGCACAAAAGGGTTAAGGGTTTCTCCGTTAAAAAGAACCCTCATAGTAGTAGTAATACATTTATTAATAACTTTGCTAAGATAATCAGGAATACCAGCTTCAGAAAGAGTATCCTCAATGAACTTCCAATTTAACCTATCATAAGCTTTCTCTAAATCTATTTTTATAGCCATCCACCCCTTCTTACCTTTTCTAAACCTCATGGAGTGTATGATTTCTTGAGTAATTATAATATTATCCCTACTTTGCCTTCCCGAGATAAAACTACATTGGTTAGGCCCAATAAGATGAGTCATTAAGGGTCTGATTCTACAAGAAATAAGTTTAGTAACAATTTTATAAGACACGTTACATAAACTAATAGGTCTGAATTGGGACAGCTTAGTAGCCACATCAAACTTAGGAATACGGGTCAACACAATATCATTGATCTCAGAAACACAATTAGGATTAGAAAAAATATTAAGAACCAGATCAACAATATTTTCCCCAACAATGTCCCATTGTGATTAATAGAAAATAGCTTGAAAGCCATCTAACCCAAGCGCCTTTAAACCCCCATACTGAAAAGAGTATTTTTAATTTCATCTATAGAAACAGGTTTTTCTAGATTATTGATCTGATCCACATAAAGAACCGGAAAGGAATTAGATAGATAAAAATCAGAGCAATTCCCATAATCACAAAAAATATTAGAATAAAAGTTTGTAGCCAGATTTTCTAGATCTTTAATTTCAGTAATAAAATTTCCAGAATCATCCTCAAGGCAGTCTATATTCATTCTCTTCCTTTTAACTATAGTTGTACCATGAAAATATTTAGTGTTCTTATCCCCAAATGATATCCATTTACACCTAGACTTTTGGAACCAAAGTAATTCCTCTTGGAAAGAAACCTCTTCAAATTCCTTCCATAATTTCCTGTGTAGATTTTCTAAATTAACATTGTTAGCAATCATCAATTTACGATCAATCCCTTCTAAACGCTTAAGAAGCTGCTTCTTTTTGGAACCAATATGACCAAAAATATCTTTATTCCATTTTATAATCTGATTTCTAAAATCATTAAGGTTCAGGTTCCAATCTTGCTCATTCTACCAAGAAGAGTTAATAAAATCATCAAAGTTTGGATGTGTTAACCAGGCAGCTAAAAATCTAAAGGGTCTCCTATGCTGATTCTTAGAAATATCATTATCAAACTTCATTAACAAGGGACAATGATCAGATTTTAGAAAAGGTAAATGAGAGATTGAGGTATTAGGAAATTTTATTCTCCAATCCAAATTAGTCAGCCCCCTATCAAGCCTTTCTAAAAGATTTCCTCTTCTCCAAGTAAAGGGAGCAGCCACGAACCCAATATCAATAAGATTACAATCTTATATCATGTCATTAAATTGATGCATACCTTGAAAAGTAGAGAATTGGGAACCACCTTGCCTTTATGAATAATGAGATATAGAATTGAAATCTCCAACTAAACACCATTCACTTACCATAGATGAAGCAATTTCTTTTAGAGAATCCCACAAAAGAGATCTGTTTATAAATTGTGGACTAGCATATATAGCAGTAAGAAACCATTGAAATTGAGTACCAAATTTAACCTTCATATGCACAAACTGTCTATTATGACTTAAAAATTGAATAGACCATCTAGAACTATCACAAACAAATATAAACCCCCCAGAATGACCTAAAGCATAAAAAATCTTATAAGAGTCAAACCCCATTTTTTTAACAAGATTAATAGTTTTATTACCACTTGCATGGGTTTCAAGTAATATAATGAAATAAGCATTATAAATCTGTCTTAAATCTTTAATCAGACTAACAAAACCTTTACCATATATACCCCTACAATTCCAAGTTATAAAATTCATTAAAACTAAGAATGTGATAGAGGAGCTTTAGGCTCTGAATTACGTTGATCCTTATTTAGATCACACATTTTAATATCATAACATACTTGATTTTGAACCAGAGAAGTACCTCCTGAATTACCTTGATTCTTATTTAGCTCACACATTTCAGCATAAGAACTTACCTATTTTTGAACCAAAGAAGTACCTCATGGATCCTCTTTGAGTTCCATAAAGTCTTTCATAATAATATCAGAATTAGCTCGAGTTAAAAAGGACATAAGATCCCCCTGTTCAGTAGCTTTCTTTGATATGAGTTTCATTGTAAATAGATGGTCCCTCTCACATTGAATTTGATCTTCCTTAAAATGTTTACTGGTTGAATTAACCTCTGAATTTAATATAGCTTTGCCACCAACATCTCCACTTTTAGAAGAAGAACCTATACCTGAACTATTTTTTGCAATGACACTAGTCCCTTCAACCTTAGAACAAGAGACAATACCTGAATGATTTTTAGTAGACTGATTGTTCTGCTGTAATTTGACAGTTTTTTCTTGTTTCCTGTTTCTTCTTTTGATTATGTTAAGAATTTGTCCTTGCAAGCGGATCCCTTACCCTGATGGCTTTAGGTTCCTTTTTATCCAACTTAGAATCTTTCCTGAAATCCTTAGAATCTTTAGAATCCTTCCCAGACTCAGGTTCCTCCTCAACATTTTTGGACTGAAGCAAAGAATACCTTAACCTCTTTTCTATTATGATCTTGCGTTTTCTGATTATGAAAGGTAGATTTTCTTCTGGGTTGTTTCTTTACTAGCATCCACGGCCCAAATGGGGAATTATCATCTGTGATCACCTTATCTTTATCTGCACCAATTTCTGGATTAATATTAACCTTTGGAACCTCAACAGATTTATCACTTGCAATCTGGGAATCTATTTCCTCTTGAGTCTTGATCTGCTGCACTAATTTAGTGCACGAATCAGCTTTATGTCCATATTTTCCATATTGGAAACAAATGAGGTGGAGACCTTCATATTCCACACGAAGCACAATTCCTAAAACCTCCAACTCAGGAATTAATCGCTTAGATAGGTTTACTTCTATACAAATCCTTGCAAATCTCCCTCTAGAATGTATTGAGGTTAGTCTGTCCACCTTTAGCATATTTCCCAATATATTCCCTATCCTTGACAAAAAGCTTTGATTATAAAGTTCAATAGGAAGATTGGGAATTCTTACCCAAACAACAACTTTCCTAATCTTCTTGGCTTCTTCAAGAAAGAGAGACCTCCACCTTTGCACAATAAGGTAGTGATCCACCACCATCCAATGGCCATCAAACAACACATAAATAATCCTCTTTCTCTGTAAAGTAGACCAAATGATATTCCTCAGACATATAAATGAACTTTATAAGGTTCTTGCATGCCCATTTTCTTCGAAAATTAACTTCTAACCCTTGCTTGTTGATTTTTTCCCCAGCAGCTTAACTACTAAGGCATTACGCCAGGGAGCACACCCTTCATTGTACTCGTCTTCACCGACAGGAACAACCGGTCTTACAGGATTCTCATGGGGTTTTTGGGCATAATCTTCCTCCATATTTATTCCGTCATCATACTCTTCACATGGAACCACCACATCATCCACTTCAAATAATGGTTCAACAAACATTCCGATCTGTTGAAGAAGAGACTCTTTATAAGATGATTGTTGTTCCATAAATTCTCGGCTAGATTTCACATCAGCAGAAGGAGTAGTTTTAGAATTAACAAGCTCCATCTTAACCTTCTTCACGTTACGGAGGACCAAATCATCCTCCTGAGTAGACTTGCCTTGGTCTTCCATGAAGAAATAATTGATGAAAAAAACGAGCAGGCTTCTTGAAGAATCTTGGAGAAAAGATTTTTTTGCTACTTAGCATAACAAAATAAGAGAATATTTATGTTGATATCTCTAATTTATATGATATATATTATACTTCCAAGTAGAATACTCGGATATTCACTAATAAAAAAAACTTAAAAACCCAACTTTGGCGGGTTAAGCAAATTTGTTAAATTATTACAACAGTTACTAAACAACTAATTTATCGATAATTTCAAAATTATTAAAAGAAGCCAAATACTGCAATACGAACAACATGGCTATTATCAAGTGAGAAGAAAGAAAGTATCAATTTGGTAAACGGGAAGATGGTGCAGGACACGTGGCAAGCATTGATCTTGTATGACACGTCACCCCACTCGCACCCTTGAATCGTAGAGCTCCGACACCCGCGGGTCATTTTAAAACGACACTCCCTCACACATTTCTTCGATTTCTTCTTCCACCTTCCCTCTTCCCTAATCAATTTCTCTTTCTCCTCTTCCGGCAACACTCTTAGATTCCGGTCACTTCTCTTGCCGCCAAACCCTTATCCTTCCGTTTTCCGTCGAGTCCTTTCCGATTCAAATCGTTTCCAACCTCGCATCACCATGAATCCTGAATAGTAAGTGCCAATTCTCCTCGCTGTTCCAGTTTCTGCTTCATTTCTGGAAATTCCAGTTAGGAATCGTTTCTTCTTTTTCCTTTTCTGAATAGAACTCGTTTAGATCTGCTGTATTCGTCGTGCGCTGGTGGTGAATTTTGTCTTTTCCGAAGCGCTGATTCGGTTCTGTTTTGCCTCTTCTCTGATGCGTGCCTGAAATTTGTTTCGGACGTTGTGCTGGATCGTGCTTCCGAAAACTTTTTCACTGATATAGATCTGTTTCTTTAGATGATAGATCCGTTTGCTCGTGTTCAATTATGCTTGTGCTATTTTAGGAATGTTTGATTCTCTGATTCAGTTTGGGGATTTTTTTAAATTTAATTTTAGAAAGGATTATTTTTGTTTGTAACGATTATATAACTGAAGAAATTGGGTTAGTATCTAGCAAAAGATGACAACTTGTCCATTAGCTAAACACAAGTGAGTTCTAAGGACTCGGTGACTGTCATGACATGTGAATTTCTTAAAATTGAAACCTTGAAAGAGCACCGACAACAATGGCCATCGTGAAATATTTATTTGGAGGAGGAACCGCGTGGTTTTCTTTCTACTCGGTGACGGTGGTTAGTGATATTGTATTCTAACTAGGGATTGCTATAGTTTGATTGTTCTGCGATTAAATTTATATACTGATGTAAGTTGAAGTTCTACACATAGATCTGTAAATATATATGATATTGGAGCAATGAGTGGTCCTCCCCAAAATATATAAATTTAAAAACCAAGCGGCATTTTTTAGCTATTGATTCTTGCTGAGATCGATAATGTCTACTGCAATCTACTAGGGTAATGATAAATGGACAAAAGTTTTATGCAAAAAAACATACAACTTTTGTACAAAGCTAGTGAAGTTCATGTGGATTTGTGTAGACAAATATTGCACAAATCTCGAGACAAATTTGATGATGAAGAATGTGTTATCGTTGCATGACTTAATTTTAAATGATTCCTATTTACGTGGCAGCCTACATGCCACCTTTTTAGACAATCATGTTTTGTCTTATGATGTGGTGCATGTGCTTTTGTTATGTTGCTATATCTCTGGTAATTCTCTGAAAGGGATAGGCAGCACCTTAATATTTTCCTCTCTTTGATCGGAGCACCACTATGTTTTTTTCAGCGACTATTTGTTCAAGCTTTTGCTGATTGGAGATTCTGGTGTAGGCAAGTCGTGTCTCCTCCTGAGGTTTGCTGTAAGTTCTGAGCCTCTGTCTATTTTCTTCCTTCTTTAGGTGAACCGTGCTTCATTGTCACCTTTGTTTTCAATTAATAAAAAATGAAGTTGAATATTTTTGCTATTACATTTCCCTATATTACAAAGGTTCAAATGTACTGAAGAATTAGAGAATACGAGGTTTACATATAGTGCGAGTGGTAATCATTGATTGTTTGTTCAGAACTTTGGAGTCCCGTTTTAGGCGGGTGTGTGTGTGTGTGGTGGACGTTTGTAATGCCAAACAAATGTTTATATTTTAAGAAGTGAAGGTTACACTTAATATTTTATTTTTTTGTGAAACAGGATGATTCATACCTTGACAGCTACATCAGTACCATCGGAGTGGACTTTGTAAGCATTTGTATCCACCATTTAACCTTATTTTCATGTTACTTTCAACACAAATATGTGACTAATTATTTACCATGCTCCCCTCTATAGAAAATCCGCACTGTTGAGCAGGACGGGAAGACTATTAAACTTCAAATTGTAAGTCCATGATCATATTAATGTTACTTGAATATTGAAGTTCTGATGGGAATGTTTGCATGATGATATGTCAATTTGTTTTCTACATCTAAATTACATCTTTTAAAATTGTCTCCATTAGTTGTGTAAAAATAAATTTGAATGTACCTATAAAAAATGCTCAATATGAAGTTATTCTCCCAGTATCTCTCCTTTTCCTTTTTATTTTTAATATACTTATCATATGGTTTATTTACTAAGTGGCTCATCCCCAATTGTTTCCAGTCTCCACTTTTGTCCTTTGTTCATTCGAGCAGTAATATTTGAGGGCTTAAGGTTACAAATAAAATAGTATTATGAAATAAATAATCTTTAAACACCCTGTCCCAATTATCTGGGATCATTGCTTTACTGTATTCAGTAATTTATTGACAGATTTTTCTGCATCTTTTTACTATATAGTGGGACACTGCTGGTCAAGAACGTTTCCGGACAATCACTAGCAGTTACTATCGTGGGGCTCATGGCATCATTGTGAGTTTTTTTATACTGGTCTAATGGTCTATCCCCAACAATTTCCTTTTTATTTTATTTCGGGTAATAGCGGTGAAATCCCTTTTTTTTGCAGGTTGTTTATGATGTCACTGACCAGGAGAGCTTCAATAATGTTAAGCAGTGGCTGAATGAAATTGACCGTTATGCAAGTGAGAACGTTAACAAGCTTCTAGTTGGAAACAAGTGTGATCTTACGGCAAACAAAGTTGTGTCCTATGAGACAGCAAAGGTGATTCTAAATTTGTTGATTTATGTCATATATATGTCCCACGGGCATCTGTTGAATCCTTCCTTTGGTCTTATGTTTTGGAGTTTGTGCTTTCTGTTTTTCAGGCATTTGCAGATGAAATTGGAATTCCTTTCATGGAAACTAGTGCTAAAAATGCCACCAATGTGGAACAGGCTTTCATGGCCATGGCTGCTGAAATAAAAAACAGGTGCAGTATTTGTATAATTTTATTAAATTTGTCAGGAAGTGATTTTTCTTTTACGTAATGATGAGCAATGAGCATTTTTGTTAATGGATGCTGATCATCAGATTTACCAAGTTGATTGATCTTTCCTTGCTTGTCCTTGGTTCTTTTCCACAGAATGGCAAGCCAACCCGTGAACAATGCCAGGCCTCCAACCGTCCAAATTCGAGGACAGCCAGTGAACCAGAAGTCTGGTTGCTGCTCGTCTTAGATAAAGTATCTGTGGTCTTAGACGTTTATATGTGTCTCAGTGGCATGTAAAACTAGTTTTTCACATAATGCTTTTCATATGAAGATTGTTCGTCATGATTTGCTCCTTATCGTTCAGCTCGTTAAAATTTCCATTCTTTCCAATGTATTTGATTTAAAAAAATATTTGTACAAAATTAGGAATATTGGTGAATAGCAGTATTTGCCTTGTTCTTTGTCCCGTGCACATTTTACCTTATGCAATAGCTTCTTCGCGTATTCGTTCACTTGTCTCTAGTAGAATCTTGTTCATTTGCATCCACTCTTGTAAGTTTATGCAATAAAATAAATAGAAAACTGGATTTTTTATTTTTGAGAAAGGCTCACTTATTTATCATTTCAATTTATTTTCTTATCACTAGTCAGATTCCGTCTCTTTTGCTTTCTTCATTGGGCATATTTTTTGGCTCCGGAGTTACCGTTTTTCTCTGGCAGTAATACTTACAGGCATCACTAGGCGGCATGTTATTATTTATATATATTCAGGTCTGATTCTCAGTTTTTCTGTTAGTATTCTAGATTACCCTTGCGTTGCCATGTCAATGGGTTAAGCAATTAGGCCATAATCTTTGGTGCATTTGATAGGTTCAATTCGGGAAACCCTATCCAACCTCCAACCATGTTCCTATAGCAATCAATAAATAGTTTTATTAATGAGTTTAATTACTACCCTAAACATTAAAATAATAATAATGAGTTTAATTACTACCCCATGTAGTATGAGATCCCCCAATTCGTCAATCTAATATCCAACAAAAAATTATGAGTCTGTTTGGGTGCAACAAAAAATTATGAGTCTGTTTGGGTGGAACTAGCATGAATTAAAAAGGTCAAATGTATTTAACTTCTCCATAAGTTAAAATTAGTTACTTTTGGAGAAGTTAAATGGGAGAGTTTTTGGAATAGGTGGTCTACAAAGACTAATTTTAACTTATGGAGAAGTTAAATGCATTTGACATCTTTGATTCATGTTATTTTTTTCACCTAGAAGTATTTCCGCAGAAGTTCCACCCAAACAGGCTCTATAGGTTGGCTCTGTTTCCTGGTGACTCAAGTACCCATGTAGCCTTTTGCTTTTGAAGTTACAATAAGTCGTTCTTTTCTTGAGGCTGCATGTAGGTAAGCTTTTATTCTTAAGGTCCCGGTAAACAGCAATCAATTGCTTTCTCTTTAATCTATCTCTTACTCTGTCGGGAGCCTGTGAAACTTACAAACTGTCCCAGAGGCTATTAACAACTAACATGTGGGTAAAAGGACACTGCAGTTGATTTTTTGCTTCATAGCCAACTAGTTCAACTGGAAATTTAATGCGATGCCAGAGCAATCAAGTGCACTTCAATGAATCTCTAGTGTAGCATTAACTTTTGTGTATAACTGATACCAAATCAACTTCAATGTGAAGAGCATGACGGTATTGCTCTTACAATGAAGGTGTTCCGGACCCCTCAATGGGTCATGACAGTAATGACTTGAATATTGAAGTGCCTTCACAGGTACTAATCCCTGCCCTCAAGAATTTTGCAACATCCTTTACCATGTTCAATTGAGAAAGCTCAGGCGGGTCAGTCACCAAGCAACTCAACTTCAGAACAAAAAACATGCCGCTAAATTTAATAGCATTGTTATTGATGCACTATTGCACACTATCAAGTTTACCAGTAATCGCTGCAGGAGCAGAACCCATCCTTGAAATGATGAAACCTTGTGGTGTCCCTAACAATGATTTCTCTTCCTTCTATTGCTGAGATATACTTGATTGCAGAGTGGCAATCTCCACAAACTCTCAAGTTTTTAAACACCCGGATTGGAACCCCTAATGGTACCTTTAGAAGTCCAAATGCAATTGCCAGTTTCTCACTATGCCATAAAAGAAGCTGTTCTTTTAGCTCCTCTCCCACATCATGCAATGCAAATTCAAGATCCGGCACATAGCCAGCCAACTTCATTTTCTTCTCCAATTTATTTAGTTTTTCATGTATAGAAGCCAATTCAGGGTGCAACCTGTCACTTGACCTGAATTCATGCACCACACTGTTTATTTCAATCCAACTATATCCAGGTGTCTTCACAACGTTATTTTCTTTCATTGATTTTCGGATCCTAGCAACATGGTCCCATCTGTTCTGTGCTGCATAAACATTAGCCAATTGAACATATCCAGTTGCACTAGTAGGATCAAGCTCAAGCAGATTCTTGGCAGCAAACTCAGCCAGGTGTAAGTTTTTATGGATCCTACAAGCACCCAGAAGTGTCCCAAATATGGCAGGATGGGGCTTAAAAGGCATACTTTTTATCAAATCTACAGCCTCAGATAAATTACCAGCTCTACCAAGAAGGTCAACCATGCATGCATAATGTTCTGGCTTAGTTTCAATACCAAAATCCCTTACCATTGCATTAAAATATTGGACCCCAAGATCTACCATTCCTGCATGGTTACAGGCTAGTAATACTGCAACAAAAGTAATCCAATCTGGCTTCATGCCTTCATTTTTCATCTCATCAAACAAACTAAGAGCTTTTCCACCAGCTCCATGTTGAGCATAAGCAGAAATCATTGCATTCCAGGTTACAACATCTTTCCGCGGAATCTGAACAAATAACTTCCATGCATCCATTAGATCCCCGCACTTGGCATACATGCTAATCAATGAAGTTCCTGCTGTTGTATCACTACTCAATGGAGATTTACATACTAATTGATGAACTTGTTTACCAAGCTGCAATGCAGATAAATTACTACAACCCAACAAGACACTAGTCAAGCTCAAAGCATTAGGCTTAGCACCAGATTCTAACATTATCTTGAAAAGCTTTAACCCATCCTCTGCTCTACCATTCTCAACATACCCAGAAATCATAGCATTCCATGTCACCAAGGTCTTCAAACACATTTCCTGAAACAATCTTTCTGCTGATTCAACCCTCCCAAACTTCATGTACCCAGTGATCATGGCAGTCCAAGTGATCACACTCCTCATAGGTGCAGCATAAAAACACTCCACAGCAGCATCTAAATCCCCACAAGCCACATATCCAGACACCATTGCACTCCACGAGACACAGTTTTTCTCTGGCAATGCCGCGAACAACCGGCGCGCCTCGCCCATTAGTCCAACCTCAGCATAACCTGAAATCATGGTGTTCCATGATGCAGTATCCTTTACAGGCATGTGATCAAAGAAACCACGGGCATTATGGATTCCAAAATTGTGCCAATAACATGCCAACATGATGTTATATGAAACAGCGTTTGGTTCGGGAATTTTTTCAAACAGTTTGTGAGCGTGTTCGAAATACCCGGGTTTCTTAGCAAAGGCAGAGAGGATTGAGTTCCATGTAACAGTGGATTTCACTCTCATGCTCTCAAACACACGGAAAGCAGAATCAATGTCACCGGATTGAACATAGCTGGCAATGAGCTTGTTCGAAGCAATGACGTTGTTAAGCTCGCTGTGATGGGAATGTGAGGAAACATGGTGGCTTTGGGTGAGGGTTTGGTGTTTTCTTATTGTAATAAAGGACGTTGTTGACAAAGGAATTTGCTTCTTCCTCCTCAACAATCGTAAATAATACATGTATCAATGATGCACTCAGAGACTATGAATCTTACTTGTTCCAGCTTCAATATAAAGTATAAACAGGTGTTTTAGTTTCAAGTTCAGGTATTTTCACATATTTTTAGAAGGAAAGAAAAAAGAAAAAAAATAGTAAAACAATTATTCCGTTGCCGGGACTTGAACCCGGGTCTTTCGGGTGAGAGCCGAATATCCTAACCAACTAGACTACAACGGAATTGATAAGCATCTGTAAAATATATAATTATCCATATTACACATTTTACAGAATCAGTTTCAACTTTCAAACTCAACGTGGTTGTTCGTGTGTCAACTCAAACAGAAGTTCCTTTTTGATGAAGTATATTGGTGTTGGATACTTGGATTTCACATTTAGTGGATAGTTTTCTTGATGACTCAGTAGGTGATGAATGGGGCCGAGTGGCATGAGTTATAATATAATAATCTTTCCAAAAAATAATTTGATTCGCACATGTTAAACTCGAAAAGGAAATGTTAAGAGCTACTCTAATAGGGATTGCTTAAATTGCTTGCAACTCAAAGAAGTTGGTAGGAGTCACTTGTATAGGCACCCAAAAATCTTGGTGTTTGTGAACTATTGAGTTATCTTACTATTATTTTTTTTTAAAAAAATGGATTTAGTGATATATGAAGATGTGAGGTGACTTGTGTGATCTATTTAATGAAATTGTTAGAAGCACATCATTAGAGAAAAAAGTTGCTTAAAATGTTAAAAATAAAAGGATTTAATGTGAATACACGTTTTATGAAGTTTTTGATCGACCACGTGAATATGTTACTAAATAATGAATACATAATCTTTGATTAAAAATTAAAAATAAATTATGTATTAATCAAATAACTCCTATTATTAATAAAAAGTTAAAATATTTTAAAGAGAACATTTTCATTAAAGTTGCCACTTATACTAACTTTTTGTATATTAATTCTTATTTTATTAAGTGTTTTGATAGATTTAGACTAGTATGTGTTAACAAATATTATATTAATATAATTATAATAAATAATAATAATACATGCAAATAAAAGTTATTCAAACTTTTAAAAAAAAGTAAAAAAAATACATTGATCTCATATATTGATTTATATTTTGTGTGATATTTATTACAAGTGATTTTATTAAAAATCTAATAAAAAATTAATATTCAAAATAAAAGTAAGTTACCATAATGAAAATTGTAACAATATATTGTAACAATATGAAAATTGTAACAATATGTAAAAGAGTGCATTAATGAATAGTAAAAAAATAAAAGAGCATATCGTTGCATTGTAGAAATATAGATATAGATAGACAAATTAAATTAATTTTGGAGATACGTTTTAATTTAATTCTGAAATTTAAAAATAGTTTAATTGCACTTTTGGTCCCCCTATTATCATCAGTTCGCGATTTTGGTCCCCCTATTTTTTTTCGCGATTTTGGTCCCCTATTATTCCAAATTCGCGATTTAGTTCAAAATCTTGGTCCCCTATTTTCAAAATCTATGTGTTAGAGGGACCAAAATCGCGAATTTGGAATAATAGGGGGACCAAAATCGTGAAAAAAAGTAGGGGGACCAAAATCGCGGATTGATAATAATAGAGGGACCAAAAATGCAATTAAACCTTTAATGAAAAATAGAAAAGAATGTTAAACAAATACATAAGTTTTTGTCTAAAATAATTTTTTATTAGGTAAATAGTTTATTTAATAATTAAAAAACATAAAATTTTTAAATTATTTTATTTGTTATATTTTTTACTTTTACAAAAAAATGTTTATTTAATATATAAGATATTTGCTTGTTTAATTTTAAAATATATAAGATAATTTCACACCTCTTTTTTTCTATATCTCTCTTCTTTTCTTATCACATGATCATATCTTTTACCTTTTCTCTTAATGTTTTCTATCATTCTCTTTCTTACACTTCCCATACCCCAAAAATGGACCGGCAAAATATTAATACTCTTAAAAAATAATGACTTTCACACTTCTTTATTTTATACTTATTTTCATCTCTTTCTTCCTTTCCTATCATATCAAAATACTATTTTAAATAAATTCAATACATTAAAATACTATTTTTTCTAAATGAATAATAAAAAATAATCACGTTAAAATATTATTTTAAATCAACACAAACGTTAAAATATTATTTTGTCTAATGAATAGTAATAAGTAAACTAACTTACCATTAATATTAAAAAATAAAATTATACTTGTGAATAGTTAAAAGGTGAATTATGCTCTCTTGTTCAATTGTAGAAGTATAAATAAATTTCACAAATTCATTGGCATGACAAATAACTGATTAGATTATTTAGTTAGATTGAAACAAAAATGAAAGTTATACCTTTGATGAAGGAATTACAATTGGTGGCAAGGATTGAGTTAGAACGGGGACTAACCTTGTAAAAGGAAAATGTGAAGATTTAAACTTCTATTATTTTTTATACACTCATTTGCATCAAGGTACAATGAGAAGATTTTTGTTCTATCACTCGGTCAAATGTAAAGATTTTTTTGGTAATGGGTTAGATTATCTCTTAAGCAAGGTCTTGGGTTCGAGATTAAAACCCTCCACAAAAAAACCGCCACAATATAAATCAGGTACCGGAGGTCGCTGTAAACTTCCGCAAAAAGTTTGTGGCGAACATATTTGCGGAGGTTTTAAAAACCCCCCGCAGATTAATTTGCAGAGGGTAAAAACCCCCGCAAATTGAAATAAAAACCTCCGCAAAATAGCTTTTTTCTTGTAGTGCTTGTAGATGGAAAAAATTCCCGTTGAGAGAGCTAGCCCCACCATGATGTGGATGTTTCCGGCTCAAACAAAATTGCTTCAAGTGGAGGATATCTATGGTTAAACAAAAAAGAGTACCTCTTATACTTCTATTAATTTCATATTAGCTTATAAAAAAGCACAATGAGAAGAAGAAAGTTAGTTGGTAAAAAAATAAAGTGAATATATCATTTTTTATTTTGTTGTGGAGAAAAAATAAAGAGGAATAAAAATAATTGATGTGAAACTTATATGTAAGTTTTTTTTTTCCTCAATGGAGTAAAAGCTCAAATTTTGAAAAGAAAAAATAGTTTATTTTCAATTTATTCATCTATTTATTTCTCATTTTAGTGTGAGATCCTTTTAATTCTTCTCACTTTATTAAGGATAAAAAAATTACATTATTTATTTACTCTCACTTTTTCATCCAACAACCAACAAAAATAGAATTTTTCTTTTCTTTTCTTTTCTCTTCAACTCAAATAATTTTAAAATCCATTTATTTTCTATTCATTTTTTCACTTGGTCTCTCTTTATCCTTCCCTAGCTAATCCCTACTTCTACCTACTTCCAAATAAAAGGTTGGTTTTTAAAATGCTTTACATGTGTGTAAAGAAAAGTGGTAATTCTGTGCACGTGAAGGGCCTGAGTGAGTATAAAATATTTTTAAATTTGGATTAGTCATTAAACATTTAAACCAGACCGAGTAGCCAATCTTGTTTGATTTTCAAACCAATGATTAAACATTTAAATATAGGATGCAATTAAGTTTTGGATTTGTGGAACAGAGATTTTAAAAGTTTGAAATTTAATGATTTTAATTAAGGTAAATATACTTTTAATCCCTACATAATATATTTGTTTTATTTTTCATCATTGCCATTATTCCTTTTGGTTTTAGTCTTCACAAAACAAAAAGATATAACATTTTTATTTTTAATCCTTATAAAATACATTAATTTTGATTTTAATCTTTTATGAATATTTTTTTCAATTTTATCCTCATAAAGTATGTGGATCTTGATGATTTTGTGAGTGTCAACGATGTCGAGAACTCTGAAATTCATGAACAATCTTTCAGAGTGCCTTTGTCCCGGGAAGGTTGATTACAGACAATGCCCTTGTGGCTTTTGACTTATTCCACTTCATGAGAAAGAAGAAAACAGGAAGGAAAGGTTATGTCGGCTTGAAGTTAGATATGGCTAAGGCCTATGTCAGACTTGAGTGGAGTTTCCTGGAGGCTACCCTTTCATCTATGTGCTTTCCTATGCGATTGGTTGAAGTTATAATGAGACGTGTTTCCACTGTTTCCTTTGCGGTTCTTCTAAATGGCTACCCATGTGACTTCTTTTCTCCCAAAAGGGGATTGAGACAAGGTGATCCACTATCTCCATATCTCTTTATCCTTTGTGCTGAAGTCTTCTCTGGGCTCCTCTTAAAGCATCAATTAGACTCCTCTCTCCATGGCATCAAGCTGACCCGTAACTCCCCTGAGATAACTCATTTATTCTTTGTTGATGATAGCATCCTCTTCTTCAGAAGCACTAACCAGGAGGTACATACAGTTCTCAATATTCTTGAGTTCTACCAAACGACATCAAGCCAATTGATCAACATGGACAAATCTGAATTATCTTTCAGCCGAAATACTCATATTGATAGACAAAACTTCTCCAAAGCTGGATTAAGGTTAAGGCAGTTGACAACCATTCCAAATATTTGAGTATCCCTACTTTTGTAGGTAGATCTAAGACCTAAATATTCGACTATGTCCGGGATAGAGTTTGGAAGAAGCTTAAAGGATGGAAGGAACAATTCCTCTCTTCTATTGGGAGAGAAGTACTCATCAAGGCAGTAGCTCAATCCATTCCCACATACATAATGGGTTGCTTTCTCCTCCCCTTGACCCTATGCGATGAAATAGAAAAAATGCAATAAATTTTGGTGGGGTAGTAAGCAGGGAAGGAAGAAAATTCATTGGCAGTCATGGAAGAAACTTAGTATTCCCAAAAGTTTAGGTGGTATGGGCTTCCGGAGTTTTCATGCATTTAACTTAGCTTTGTTAGCTAAGCAAGGATGGAGGTTACTCACTAATCCAGGCTCTTTGATGACTCAGACACTCAAGTCCAAATACTTTCCTAGATCCAGCTTTTATCGAGCTAAAGTTGGTTACAACCCCAGCTACACCTGGAGAAGTATCCACTCAGCTCAATGGGTCATTGAAAAAGGAGCATACTGGACGGTTGGTTGTGGTGAATCTATTGATGTTTGGAATGATGGCTGGCTTCCTAGACAACCTGGACACCGAATCTGGACTCCAAATTCCGGTCAGCTCCAATCTTTTCTTGTATCTGACTTAATTGATAATGAAGACCCATGTTGGAAGGAGACTTTAATTCGTGAATTGTTCTGGGAATTTGAAGCTGAACAAATCCTCTCTATCCCCATCCCACGATTCCCTAGAGAAGATATGATTTGCTGGGAAGCCACCAAAAATGGAGTGTACACCGTTCGTTCGGGCTATCATTTCATATGCCAACACTTAGCAAATGAAGATGATAATGATACTTTCCATAGTGTTTCAGTTGAGGAGCAAACAACGTGGAAAAAGCTTTGGAAAAGGAAAGCCATCCCAAGTCACAAGCACTTACTCTGGAGGATCAGGAAAGGGTGTCTTGCTGTCAGAGCTAAGTTGGTACAGAAAGGCATGCAAATTGATCCACTTTGTCCAAGATGTGGTATCGGTGAAGAGACAGTGGAGAACACCTTTTTCCAATGCCAATGGTCCAAGGACCTCTGACTCGCGACCCCTGTCCACATAAAACCCGAAGTCATGGGCATGCAAACAGCAGTGGAGTGGTTGGATAATATGGTGCACCAATGTGATGAGTCAACTTTCCATACCTTTGCCTCACTTGTATATGGCATATGGTGGTCCCGCAACAAACTCATTTTTGAGAATAAAGTCATCCCTCTCCATAAAGTCATCCACGATGCTACTAATAAAGCAAACCAACTCCGTGAAGCCTCCTGCACGCTATCTCCTCCAGTGCATGTCACGTCCCCATCACCTTGCATAATGTGGAGCCCGCCCCCTTTGAATCGATTCAAGCTAAATACAGACGCGACCAAAGTCGATAATGAGGTTTGGAGCGCTGCTGCACTTGTCAGAGACCACATGGGAGTTGTTTTGGGGGCTGCTACTTGGCACATCAGGTGTGGCCCAGATGCTAGCCTGGCTGAAGCCTTTGCTATGAGACAGGGGCTACAATTCTTTATTGATATGGGATTCAGAGATGTTATAGCAGAGTCAGATTGCCTACCTCTCATTTCTACCATCAAGAGCTCTTCTAGGGGAATGTCATCTTTTGAATTTATTACAGCTGATTGTTTTTGTTTTCGTTCAGTTTTTAATTCTCTTGAATTTTGTCATGCAGTTAGGAGTTGTAATTCCTCAGCCTATTCCTTAGCTAAATTTGGTTGTTCCAAATTGTATCTGGATTGAGGAAACCCCTCCCTGTATTTTGGCTCAAGTCACTCTGGATGCTTTTCAGAGTGATTCATTTTAATATCAATTTCATTTTGACGTAAAAAAAAAATGATGTCAAGAAGTCGAGAACAAATCTTAAAAAATTCTTATTTTGTGATGACCGAAACCATATTTTTACAAGAATGAAAATAAAATCGAATATATTTTATAAGGATCAAAGTTGTATTTTTTAAATAAAAATGTTAAGGCCAGTTTGCTTAAAATATAAAAAAATTATTTTTATATTATGTAAAAAGTGATTTATTTCATAAACTAATTTGTGTTTTGTTACCATAACATTTTTGTTTTAATATTCTATCCCTTTTATTTCATTTGATTATTCTAAGAAGCATTTAAGAATAGCTTATTATTATAAACAGAATTTTTTTTAGATTCTGATTACTTTTATATTTGAAACAAACATATTAAAAAAATTAAAAGCTATTATTTTTTAAAAAGTGAATATTTTAAAAAAATAATCACAATCAACCGAACTCTAAAATTGGAGTAGGCAACATACCCACGTCGAATTTCTTGTTACTCTATCAATTATATGCTCCTTGCAAAAAAAAAAAAAAGACTAAATGGTTTAGATCAAGGAAAAGTTGAAGTCACCTAATTTTAATTAATTATGTCATAAATTCAAATTTTATTTTGGAATTACTCATAGTATTGAATAATTGAAAGAGTGAAAATTATTGAAGGTGTCACACTCTATTTTTATGGGAAATGAGTGACTTATTAATATTTCACAATAAATTAACGTTATTAAAGAAACTTAATAATTAATACAACTGAAAATAATACTACATTATGTATATATATAGAATAAAAAATAATTTTTTTTTTATAAAAAGGCCTGGAAGCACTATTTGTTAGTAGTAGCGTCCTATTAATTTGTCCATTTAGATAAAATATATATATATATATATATATATACAAATGAAAATTTTAATTAATATTCTTATTTTCATAAAAATAATTTCTAAACTTTCTATTCATCTTTTATTTATTTTATATTATCTTTTTTTAATAATGGAATATTGATTACTTGAGAATTAATATAAAGATATAATTAAAAAATAGGGTTAAATATGTTTTTAGTCCCTGAAGTTTGACCCAAATTTAGTTTTAGTCCCTAAACTTTAAAACCGTTGGTTTGGGTCCCTCATATTCTAAAATCACGCAACTTTAGTCCCTTCCCTTAACCCTGTTAACTTTGACATTTACGTGACAAACGAATTTCTGTATCGGTTTGTCCAGTCATTTTCAATGATCATGATGTGACAAATTGAATTACAACTCAGGTCATTCGATCAATTTTGTGGCCTTCTCTGTTCATGAAAAATGTGAAGTTAAATTTAATAAAACCCTAAATAAAATCTAACTAGATGAGCGGAGGTGTAATTTAATTGCCACAACATGATCATTGTAATTGGTTGGAAAAACTGACACAAAAATTCGTTTGTCACGTTAACGTCAAAGTTAACGGTGTTAAGAGGAGAGACTAAAATTACGTGATTTCAGAGCATGAGGGAACTGAAGTTAACTGATTTTAGAATATAAGGGATCCAAACCAACAATTTCAAAGTTGAAGGATTAAAACTAAATTCGAGTCAAACTTCAGCAACTGAAAACATATTTAACCCTAAAAAATATGTAATAATTCAAATTATAAGTGAACGGAGAAATATCAACGTTTTTTACTCTGTGGTGAAATAAATATTAGTATTATTACAGCAATAGCCATAATGCTAATATTGAAATATTATGGTAAATGTGAGCTGGCTAGAGGTTGCAAATTCTGATGGGTTTTTATGATGAAGATAAGGTCTTAATAATGACTAAAAGTGGAAGTAATTTGAGTTTGAGTAATGGTGATTTGTAGCTGTAGATGTGTGCTTGCGCATATAATCAAATTATTTGAGATATTTAAGTTTTTGTTGAAGGATCGGTTATTAACTAATGTAAAGGGTTAGAATCAAAATCAAAATTAAATCCATATAATAGTGTCAAGATATTTGGTGGTCCATACCATACTTAATAAGAATTTATGGCAAGTTTGCAATTTTCACGTTTTGTTTGACCGAGTGTGTGTTAGTTTAGCGTTGAAACTGGTCAAACTCAAATTGGATTTCCCAACACAATTATTTCTAGCGTTGGAAACATGAGTTTACCACATTTCAATGCTAAACCAAACACACACTCAATTTTGGATCAAACCTAACTTAATCTAAAAAATTAAGTAGTTTATAAAGTTGGAATTGTGCAAATCTTATATACTACAGTTTGACGTTACTTAAGTAATGGAAAACCCTTACATGTGCTTACAATTAAGCTTACTATGAATAGTGTTAAGATTTTAAATTTCTATAATCCTCTATAGACTGCCAATCCGAACATACATTTATCTTATATTTGGATAGAGTATCAGGATCGGCCTAACATATATGTAGGCTTAAAGTAAATTATAAAATAAAAACCTAATTCTAAGAGATAAAAGATCAGAAATGACATATGTTTTTTAAAAAACATATTAGTTTATTTTTAAGAAAAGAAACTTATATTAAGTTAAAAATTTTATTTTTTATAAGAAAAAATTATTTTTAATTATTATCTATTAATTAATAATTAGTAATATTTTATATTTGATATAAAGATTTTATTAAATTTTGGGTAAAATAATGTGTTTTTAATCCTTATAAATTTAAGCATATTTGGGTTTAGTTATCATAATTTAAAACCAATGTGTTGAGTTTCTCTTTTCTTAAAATCATATCAAACTAATCCCCAGCATCCCTCTTGCTAAGTACTAAAAATACATTTGATAAGAAATACTGGAGACTAAAAACTCACCTTATAAAAAACTAATTTTGGGTAATTTAAAAAAGAGAGAGACTATCAATTTTAAGCTATGAGAACCAAAATTAAATTCATTTAATTTTATAGAAACTACAAACATATTTTATCCTTAATTTTAATATATAAAATATATATAAAAAAATTGGTGTCTTGTATCAGGGGAGATCTAAAGCGATTGCTTTACCGGTCTCCTCCTCTTGCCGACCCTATAGAGTATTTCTAAACTACTACTAGTACTAGATTACATGTGATGCATTAGGATAGTAAAAAAAGGGTTTTAAATTACTAATAAGAGAAATTTTTATGATAAATATGAGAAATTTCAAATGACAGAGAGAATTTCAATATTTCTCTATTATATTTAACTCTTTATATTATCATTTACAATTTCTCTTATACTTAATTATCATTTTAATATTAGTATATTACTCATATTATTGATTTCATAATTTTTTAAATTCTAAAATTCTCCATAAAAAATAATATTAATTTTTAAAAAATTGAATAAATTCTTTAATTTGGATTTTGGTTATCTGCCGGAGGTTAACTTTTGAAAGTTAATGGAGCTTGGTGAAGTTGAAGAGGGGGAAAGCTAGTAACATCGATCATATACAAGTTGATTGGGAGAGTTTAGTTAAAAAAAAAAATTGAATTCAGAGGTGGAGCATATGAATATGAAAAAAAAAAAGAGTTTCTTCTTGCATTCAAGACAAAAATATCGTAAGTTTGATGTCTCAAATAATTAAGATGCCAAATTTTAACACCTACTATATATACTAGTAAATTTGTGTGATTGAACAATTTAAATAAAGGTAGAGATCGACTGTTGAGATTATTCACTTAATTAAATCATAAAATAAAAGGATAATGATATCCTTTTGCGAAATTATGAATCCGTGATAAGTATTAAGAGTTAGAATTGCATGTGATTATGCTTATCTGTATCACCAGACAAGAAAGCAGAATTTGAAGATATACACTTCTTTTATTTCCTTTAGTTTTTTAAAGATGCTGTACGTGTGGAAGAAAAGAACAAGGAGAAAAAGTGTGTTTAGTGGCGTGCGGGAAAGAAAATTAAGAAACGTGACGGGCAGCAAGTTAAGTGAGAGAAGCAAGAGTGAATATTTGGTGAAATTGGGTATTCAGCTACCTTTTGAATGGTATGCATGATCCTTCTAGCACGATAAATTCAGCAGAAAATATAAACAAAAGACATGCATAACACATGGACTAGGGAAGCAATTAAATAAAAGTAGAAATTGTTGAGATTATTCACTTAAATTATAACATAAAAGTATATAATGATAATTTTTCAGGAATTATGAATTGATGATAAATATTGATTTAGAATTGTTATTAACTTTATATTATCTATATCTTGAGAAAAGATCACAACATTTAAATATGATCTAATACTTATTGAGTTTGAGAAAACTTTTTAGTAATAATTTTTAAAATATCAATTTTTTACTTTATTTTGTTTTTTATTTGCTTTAAACCACTGGAGACAATCCTGTTGAAGTCGCGAATATTTTGTTTTTTTCTATTCATAATACTCGAACGAGACATTGCTTAAAGAAAATATAGTATGTACCGCTTTTTTTGGTGCAAGACCACATGTATATCCTCCATGTGAGGCAATCATGTTCCAGTCGGGTAGGACATTTATGGGCGGCAAAACTCTCCCTTTGAGTATTTAACACAACGTACTAGATACCCAGAGAACGAACTCGAGACCCACTACAAGAAAATGGTTAAATGGCTGCAAAAAATAGCGTAGGCCACGAGGCCTTGGCTAAATTTTTTTTCTTTTAGCGTAGGCTAGCCTTGGCTACCCCGACGCTAGTTCGTCATTTAAAAAAAAAACTGTTATTTCTTAGCGTCCGCTTGGCCCCTGCTAAAAATTTATTAATTTATTTTAGATTTTTATTAGCTGATAATAGTTTATATTTTTTCTGAAAAAAGCACTTAGCGTAGGATGGCCCTAGCTAATTCACTACAGGAAAAATACAAATTTAGGGTTTATGTTTTCACGAAAACAATGTGTGCAAACTGAACCAGTCTCCATGGGATGTGATCCAGTTCCTCTCTTTCCCCTCCCCTCTTCTCAGATCTACAATAAGCAATAAACAATTAGGGTTTTCTCCCCTTATTAAGGTTCTCCACCTTTATCACACACTCTAAATTCCTCACGCTCTATCGTTCTCTTCCCTTTTAACTCCCAATTAGGTAACCAACATTCCTCATTTCTCACTTTTTTTTTTCGTTTCTCTAGTTTGAAGGCGACGACAGCTTCAACAAAGGCGACGACTTGGAGCGGTGCACATGGGATGCCACGGATCTGCAGTGGCAGATCACGGCAGTTGGCTGTTGTGAGGCGGAGGGGGTGGAACTGGCTGTTCGCTGTCACGAGATGGAGACGAGCACAAGGGACACGCATGGTGGGACACAAGGGACAACAATGATGCTCAACCGCGTTCCGCGGCATGGAAGCTAAGAGGGTCGACGCAGCCGCGCCGGAGACAAGGCCAATGGGCGCCTGCGCACAACAGCGGCCCCTCTCCTTCCCTCTTCTCTTTATTTGATTTTTGAATTTTTTTCCTCATTATTCCTGTCCCTCAGATTTCCCTTGTTGTTTCCTGTTTATGGCTTCAGGTCATTTGGGTGGAGATAGGGGGTTTCTAGTCATGGAAAAGAACAACAATTGGGTATGGCTAAGGCAGAGAAGGACATTGGTTCCCTTATTTTCTTGTGCACTTTCTATGTCAAACTCTCTCTTTTACTCTTTGTTTGAGCTTGGATTCAGATGAAAGAAATGAGACACTAACACAGTGCTTTTGCTTGTTCCTCTTTGTTTATGGTAATTGTTTTTTTATAATCTCTCTTTTTTGCAGTGTTCTTGATAGATGGAGAATCAAATGTTCTAGAGCTTTTGTTGTCGTGATTGTGTGTGTTTCCGCACTATGGTAAAGCTACTCTTTTTTATTTATTCTTAGTTAAGGGGAGCATTTTTGTAGTCTGTATTGTTTTAACTTTTGAATATAATAAGTCTGACATTAACTGTTGGATACTGAATATGCTAGTTTGGGGAGGGGGATGGGTTTTTGTTAGCAACTTTTGTAAGAGGAGGGGCAATTGGAGAAGGAAATGATGAGTTTATGTACTGGTTAGTACATCTACGTACCACTATAGGAAAGAAAGCAATGGGCATTTTGCAGAGTAGGAACCTTAAAGTTGACATTCACAATGTTCTATTTTGTTTACTGTGTTCATTGTTAGATAGTTAACCCATCCCAAGTTTTCAGCCATGAGTAGTTAGTTCTTTTCATGTAATGATCTCCTTGATATTGTGGGGAACAATTTTTTTGTTGCTTGTCTTGGTCTTGAATATGGTTTTGGGTGTTTGTGTGCGTGATCTAAGGTTAGTTGGTGAAGTCCATTCTGTTGATTGGATAAGTACTTTTGATAAATTTTAAGTGTAACAGAGCTTTTCTCAGAGGCTTTAATGGATTAATTTTTACTAGTTTGGTCTGTTTCTGGGTTTGGGTAACAGATCAAAGGTTTTGCAAAATAAAATACATGTGGTGGCAGCATTTGCACTTGTGATTATGCCAGGGTGGATGAT
Organism: Sesbania bispinosa; assembly: GCA_026901365.1. Taxonomy (NCBI): domain Eukaryota; kingdom Viridiplantae; phylum Streptophyta; class Magnoliopsida; order Fabales; family Fabaceae; genus Sesbania; species Sesbania bispinosa. Next base: position 101,794 of record QLOH01000856.1, read on the forward strand.
AAGTGCTAAGATTTAGTAGATTTCTGTGTAAATAAAGCACTTGTTGGTAGCAATTTCATGAATTTATACTCCAAAATCACCAATCTTTGCTTAGTTTGTGACTGCTGTAAATAATGAATTTTAATTTCAACTTGATGCTTTTTAATGAAGAAATTGTTGCTTTTTATAGATGAGGAGTTAAAGTACAATTTAAAGCATCAAGTGAGCAGTGAGCAGAGACAGGAGCAGTGCAGAGCAAGTTTCAAAGGATGTTGTTTCCTGAGCTTCACCTGATCTGAGCGCAAGTGAAGCTTAGGATTGCTTAATTGGTTCTATTTTCTGCGCTTCACTTGCACTGAGCGCATGATTGCTTAATTGTTACCGTTTCCTGCGCTTCACCTGAGCTGAGCGCAGTCAAAGCGTAGGACTCGTAAACTTAGCGTTTAATGACCCGTCAGACATTTTTTAAGGGAGTTTTTGCTGTTTTAGAAGAGAGTTTTTTTGGGGAAATACAGTTTGGAGGAGAACAGAGACCATTCTGGAGGAAGACAGAGAGAAAACAACAGAGATGGAAGGCTCCACTGCAATCTTTCTTCTTAATTCATGTGGTTTGTAATAGCTACCATGAGTAGCTAAACTTCTCTTTAGGATTGAATGTAGTCAATTCAAACCCCGAATGTGATTTTGTATCTTTCATATTTAGAAATCACTATTTTATCAATAAACTGGTGTTTTTATTTCTATTCTTAATGCTTAATTCCCTTCTTGTAACGAAATTATGATTTGATTTCTTGAATTAGCTGGGAAGCTGTTCTCTAAATCCGATTTGGGTAAAAATACTCAATAGGTTGAATTCCTAGGGATAGAGTTCAATTTATTGATAGCTTTTAACAACAGATCTTAAAGCTAGGCAATTTGTTAAACATCCGAGAGATCGGTGTTTAGGGAATTGTTCTAAGAATTTCATACTTGAGGGATCAATATGGATGAAATTTATTTGTGCTTCAGTATTGATAAATGCAAATCTCTAAATGTTATTGACTTTCAAAATCACAAGAAGGGCGCGATAGACGAAATTCAATCCTAGTTCTTCCAACTGAATCTTTTCCCAATTATTTATTCTTGCTTCAATTTCTTACTGCACTATTTATTTAATTTTCACAACAATCATTCTACACATTCTATTTACTCACTCAATAAGATTGGCTACTAGGAATTTAAGTTGTACCGTTCCTCGTGGGTACGATAATCCCATACTTTTCTACTATTATACTGCTGCGATATTGGTACGCTTGCCAAAATCCCAACAAGTATTTTTGGAGCCTGTGCCGGGGAACGGTGTTTCAAATTAAATTCTTAGTTCTTTCTATTGAGTTGTAATTAGATTTTTTTATTTTTCTGCAGTATTTTTTTATTTAACTCTGCTGCGCTAATTCTTGCCTAGTTCTTTGTGATTTATGATCTTGCGAGGTCAGGTACATCAAGACCAACTGGAATTTGATCCAGAAATTGAAAAGACCTCCAGAAAGAATAGAAACAGGAAGAAAAAGCAAGGACAGATAGCAGGAGAAGCGCAGGAAATATAATTTGTTTCTGTCCGCTGCGCTCCACCTACGCTGAGCGCAGGTACGCGTTTCAGTTTAAATTCAAATTCTGAATTGGGGAAGGGTCACTTCACCCATTCCCATGTTTTTCCAGAGATTTTGGAGCGCGAATACTCTGCAAGAGATACCCTTCTTCTTCCCTTTTCACCATTAAAACGGCTTCTTTTCCTAGTTAGGCTGCTGTATAAGGTATGTTTTTGTGTTTTTCTTTCAAATTCACCGTTTAAAATCCTCTATTTTTGTGTTTTGCATGCTGCAGCAGATTTCCACCCATAGAGGACAACTCTACCTCCAGGAGTTCTTATATCATAATGTTAGAGGACCACACCCAGGTATGACACCGGAGCAGTTCCAGACATACCTGGAGTGGCGTGGGGACAATCTTATTTTTCCAGGGGGAGTGGAGCAATTGGAGCTGGACCAGCTCATGATTCTGCAGCTACAACAGACATTGGAGCTAATGAGGAGGGAACAAGAGCACATTTCAATAAGGATGAAATCGACAGAATCTTGAGAGGAGATTGAGAGATTCCTGTTCCATAGCGAAAACGGTGTTTTTCTTTCTTTTTATCTTTCACTTGATAATTCGGTACCTTATGCAACATTTACTTAATATGGTGTTATGACTGTTATATTTTTTTGTTATCTAAGTATTTTATTTGTTAAGTTAGGATTAGTATTTTTGACTTAGGACTTAGGAATTAGGAAATAAGGAATTGAGTGAAAGGAATTCAAATCAATGTCTCAAGTCTAGTATAGCCAAGCGGACTGAACTAGGAGGAGAAAAAGGAAAAATTGGTTGAATCCATAATCAATTAGGATTAGGATTTTGTGCAGGAAAATTAATTAAGGTAGTTAATTTTGCAATAGGTTATTTACTCAAGGAAAACATCCATAAAGCCAGTGAGTTTGTGAGTCCATAAACACTTTGAGAGTTTTTCACTGTTATTGCCGGTTGATATTGCCTGAGTTTTTAATTTTGCTAAGTATGCATGCGTTTCTTGTAATTTTGGACCATGTTGGGATTTTCTCTTACTCATTATGTTTAGGCAGCACAAGTACCAATGTACCATACATGCATTCCAACACTACTAGTGGATATCCTTCATTTTTCCTGGCAATGATTTATTGTTCTTTAGAATTTAAAATATTTACAAGGAAAGGAGATATTGAGACAGAGAGAGCATGTAACAGCAAGATATATTAAATCATTCCATAAAATTGTTTACACCTTAAAATCAATTTTAACCCCAGAAGAGATCTTGCAGTACCGGTTTTTATTTTAAAACAAGTCAATTCTTGCTGTAACAGATTACACATCCTCTTGGACACCAAATAGTAACTTCTACATAAGTTGAGTTCTAGAACTCCAAATAGCATGTGATTTGTTTTGTTAGAAAGCTAAGACATTAAACTAGAATTTTAGAGTTGTACATGCAGTACCAGTTTTCATTTTAAAACAAGTCAATGCTTGCTGTAACAGATTACACATCCTCTTGGACACCAAACAGTAACTTCTGCATAACTTGAGCTCTAGAACTCCAAATAGCATGGGGTTTGTTTTGTTAGAAAGATAAGACATTAAAATACTTCTGATTAAAATTTTAGAATTTTAGAGTTGGACATGCAGTACCAGTTTTTATTTTAAAACAAGTCAATGCTTGCTATAACAAATTACACATCCTTTTGGACACCAAACAGTAACTTTTGCATAAGTTGAGTTCTAGAACTCCAAATGGCATGGGGTTTGTTTTGTTAGAAATGTAAGACATTAAAATACTTCTGATTAAAATTTTAGAATTTTAGAGTTGGACATGCAGTACCAGTTTTTATTTTAAAACAAGTCAATGCTTGCTGTAACAGATTACACATCCTCTTGGACACCAAACAGTAACTTCTGCATAACTTGAGTTTTAGAACTCCAAATAGCATGGGGTTTGTTTTGTTAGAAAAGCTAAGACATTAAACTACTTTTGATTAAAATTTTAGAATTTTAGAGTTTGACATGAAGTACCAGTTTTTATTTTAAAACAAGTCAATGCTTGCTGTAACAGATTTTATTTTAGAGTTGGCAGGGAAGGCACTTCTTCTATGTTGGGACCTTGGCACCCCAAAATTTTAATTTCATAGCAATGTCATGCAGTGGTTCTTTTATTAAAAAAAACTTTGTCACAAATACATGTAATATGGACCCAATATATTTAATTATGGTATCAAATTTAATTCTGTCCTCTTGGGTTTCAATGTCTTTTTCTGCAATGAGTCTCTTTCCTTCCAGAATCCATGCTTCGTTGCACAGTTAGTTTATTTGCAGACTTGTATATACTCTTTGTATCTCCTTAGATTGTCAATTTTACTCTAATAATATACCACTTAAGGGAAATTGTTTCAATATATTCTAAAGTGTTTGAAATAACTGGACTATGCACATCAGACATAAATGAGAATTGGTATATTGTGTCCTGTATCTCCTGTACCTGCAACTTGTACTATATAATTACAACTTGTGAATTTGTCATGTGTGTGGTGACATTAATTTGTGATGTGTGTTTAACTTTAACTTTCTTCTGAACCTGTGATGTGAATTCCTGTACCTGTATCTCCTGTTTTCTTTTTTTGGTAGTTTTTCTCAAACCAAACCAGAACATTATGAATTTGTGATGTGTGTGGTGACATAAATTAATTAAAGTTGTATGAAAGGTGTTCGTGCGTAATTTCTCCACGGTGTTTTCTGGTTGAAGAGGTTGAACCTTCCTGCAAGTCCATGGCAAAGTGCGACAAACCCACGGTGGGGCAGGGTGTACATGTAGGAACTCCGACGCTCAAGTTAGTGAGGATTCTGATGAGTGCATATGAAATATAGAGAAATCCGTACCTCAAATGGCCCTCCCGCAGTGTATTTATAGATGAAATTTGGCAAGAAAATATGTTATCCGTTGTAACCGCCTCGTTTAGGATGTTATGACGTGCTTAAGTGAGATGGATGTGTACGCGCTGTGAAGATTCCGGCTTGAATGGACCGAGATAAAACTACCTCCAGAACAGATGCCGCCCATATCAAAAGTGGTGATCCATATCAAAAGTTGAGCTCTCACAACATTGGGTCGTGAATTAGCTTGCAGCAGCAGAGAACCATAATCATCTGTTAGATTTGGATTAATTGCAACATGTTTAAATTCTCCTACACTGAGAGCGTCGCTCTATTAAGACAACGTTTGGCCAAACCTAGCCAATTCACACCTGTCACTAGGCCGAAATGGAGGCTTCATTACCCAACATTCAACCATACTCCCTAAAGTTGTTGATAGCTGCAGCAGGTTGGGCTAAATTCTGAGATACCCCCCATTTGGATGGGGTGCTTTCATGTCATAGCGCCACCAGGATCACTCATTTGTTCGTGCGCCCAGTTAGATTGTTCAAAATTTTGAAGGCCCGAGATGCTCATTGGCCGAGATACCCCCCCAAGTGAAATTCACTTGTAATGTTCCGAGATATGCAGTGTCCCTTCTCCACCTATAATGTTCCAAGATGCCCCCATGAAAGAGCAAAGAAGTTATATGGAGATATTCCAGCTATAGCAGCAGGGCATTCAATGGGAGAGGCAATGGCTTCATTTTGTGGACTTGACTTAATGGTAAATCAACATGAAAAAAGACGTCCATGATATGTCATTTGGACAACCTCGTGTTGGCAATGCTGTTTTTGCATCTCTCTATAGTGAACTACTTCCAAATACAATCCGAGTAACAAACGGTTCCCCATTTTCCTCATAAACATGGCAGGGGAGTATCTCCCAGAGGCACATTGAATGTGTTGACGAACCTTTAAATCCAGGATGAGTGTAATGTATATTCGCTTATCAAAATAGGAGATGAGTGGAATTTAGTTCCTTATCAAAACACTGTCTTATTGTTTGGTCAAACCCGAGATGAGCCTAAGTCGCCTTTTTTGCTTGGTCAAATCCAAAATGAATCACAATCCCAACCGCTATATGTTAGCGGATTAACATTACTGGGGAGTCACGATAATGAGAACCTGTCTATTTTAATTCTGTGTGACCGGATCTACAATCCCAAATGATGTCCGCTACTCGTATTGTGCCACGTCAACAGTGATGGGAGCATATATGTAGTCTTGACTTACACAGGTTATTCCTTGCGTTTGGTATGGCATCAGTTGGTTGGAGATTGTGTCTCGGATTTTATCGGACCCATGCCCTCTGCATGTGTTGAGATCTTGACAAGCGTACCATTATCACAACAATATAATAGTAAGAGAAAGGGTTGTCGTATCCACATGGAATGGTACAAAATAAATTCTTAGTGATCACACTTATCAAGTAAGGGCAGATTTGAATGTTTGTTTGTGAAGATTGCAATAGTAATTTAAATAAAAGATAAGAGAGAGAAAATAGGGATAAGGATGAACAAATTAAGGAAACTAGGATTGAACTTCGTCTATCGCACCCTCTTGTATTTGGAACCCAATGATATTTATGAATTTATAATTGTAATATTGAAGCACAAATAAATGTTATTTCATAAAGGTCTCCACAACTATGAAACACTCAGAAACAATTTACGTTGGTCTCCACAGTCATAAATTGCCCCGGTTTGAAGATCATTTGTTAAAGCTATCAATTCATCCTGCTCTCCATGGTGACAAATTGAGTGTTTTCACCAATCAGATTTAGAAAACTGTTTCTTAAAGCATTTAAGAAATCGCATTATAACTCTGGTACAAAGACGGAAACTAAGCATTAAGTATAGAATAAAAAGACCGATATTATAAAAATAGGGATTCATAAATAACAAAGAGGATCCAAAGTACAATTACATTCAATCCTAAATGAGAGTTTAGCTACTCATGCTAGCCATTACAAACCAATAGAGAGACTGTCACACTTTTCTCTAGCTTCAGATTTGCTCAACGGCTCCGTACGTCTCTGTCTATAGTCTCATTCCCTAAAAGTGCCTTTATAAACTGTTATGATGGGCTTTTGAGACTCTGATTGCATCCCAATAAAAATTAGGTTACGTTTCCTGCGCTCTACCTGCGCTGAGCGCAAGTGAAGCGCATGAAACAGAGAGTAAAAGTCATTTCTGCGCTCCACTTGCACTCAGCGCAGGAAACAACATCATCTTTTCCTGAATTGCTCTCTTTTGAAGCTTGTTCCACGATGTTCCTGTCCTTGTTTGCTGCTCTTTTGATGCTTTATTTATACTTTGCTTTTTACCTGCAAAAATCAACAGATTTTCTATCAAAATAACATCAAATTCAAATTTGACTTAAATAAATACAAGAATTGTATTTTAAGCCAAAAAGGAATAAATTGGGGTATAAATTCAGAATTTTGCCCTCAATAAGTGTTGTAATTATATAGCAATTTTACGTAAATTTAACACTTATCAGCATGCCCACTGGCTAAAAGAAAAGAATGTTGGCACCTGGACCATAATAATGAAATTCCGAGATGTAGCACGAAAGGCATCGCACATGGAACATAACAATAATATCCCAGTGGGACCTTGAATGCTCCAGCAACTTCGTTACAGGTTTTCCCCAATCTTCTTTCTTCATGGGTTATCTTATTGCTTCGTTTCTTCTAGCTACCTTAGCTGATACATCTCTTGGAAGGAAGAACGTGCTTATTCTGTCTCGTTTATCTATGTTACTAATTGAGAAAGTGAGCATAGAGTGTAATGTGTGTTGTTATAGACCAAGGACTACAAGGAGTTAAGAGTTGTTTCCTACAGGTGTGAGGAACACTACAACCTCATTGGTGAGTCTAGCCATTTATATTGCTCAGACTTGCTCAGATAGCGTGCTCAGACTGTAAATCTTGCCTTCACATATCAAATTTATTCCTTGAGTAATCTCGGACTTAGTTCCTTGAGCCATCTCGGACATAGTTCCTCGAGCTTCTCGGATTTATTCCTTGAGTAATCTCGGACTTAGTCCCTCGACTATCTCAAGACATAGTTCCTCGAGCTTTTCGGGCTTAGTCCCTCGACCATCTAAGACTTTGTTCCTCAAGCTTCTCGGATTTATTCCTTGAGTAATCTCGAACTTAGTTCCTCGAGCTTCTTGGATTTATTCCTTGAGTAATCTCGGACTTAGTCCCTCAACCATCTCGGACATAGTTCCTTGAGCTTTTCGGGCTTAGTCCGTCAACCATCTCGGACATAGTTCCTCGAGCTTTTTGGGCTTAGTCCCTCGACAATCTCAAATTTGATTCCTCGAGTATCTTGGGCATAGTTCCTTGAGCGTGTCAGATTTTATTATATCAGACACAGTCCCTTGATTATTACCATGTTTGTTTCTCATTTTACTTAGACTATGCTCCTCAACTGGTTGACGAATTTAATTCGCATAATCCCGGGATACATAACTACATTAACGTTAAATAATTTCCCTCATCTCTGACTAAATTGTGGGAAGACCTTGGTTGATCCTCATCTCGAACATCATTATCTTGGACTTAGTTCTTTGACACCCTGAATTATCATCTCGAACTCAGTCCCTTGAGACCTCAGATTGCTTATCATCATCTCGAACTTAGTTCCTTGACATTTCAGAATTCTCCGAGGTTTTTTCACATGAAGGGTACGTCAATGTGCACCCCAAACAAAATCGACAGGATTGAACTTCATCTATCGCACTCCTCTTGTATTTGAAACCCAGTGAAATTTATGAATATGTAATTATAAAATTGAAGCACAAATAAATATTATTTCATAAAAGGTTCCCATAGATATGAAATACTCAGAAATAATTCAGGTTCCCACTGTCACAAATTGCCCCGGTTGAAGAACAGTTGTAAAAGCTATCAATTCATCCTGGTTCCCACAGTGACAAATTAAGTGTTTTCACCAATAAGAGTTCAAGATCCCTATTCCTAGGCTCCCAAGAACTCGCTCTTGATTTCATAAAACCACTTTCCAGTGCGCCCCATAAAATCATATCATAACTCCGGCACAAAGGCGGAAGTTAAGCATTAAGAACAGAATAAAAACACCAATAATATAAAAACAGAGATTCATAGATAACAAAGAGGATCCAAAATATAATTGGGGATTGAATCAACTACATTTAATCCTAAAGAGAGAATTAGCTACTCATGGTAGCCATTACCTCCAGAGACTGTCACACTTTTCTCCTAACTTCGTATCTACTCAAAAACTCTGTAACTCTCTGAATGACTAAAACTGATTCTCAATGCTAATATTTATAGCAAAGGAATTTCCTAAAATAAAATATCTAAAAGATACAGACCTAATTTCCTATAATAAAATATCTAAAAGATATAGTCCTAAATTAAATAGACTTAATTCTAGATATAATCATAAAATATGTAAATATGATCCTAAGAGATTTGACATTGATTTCTACAGATCTAATCCCAAATAAATAGATTACAATACAAATTTCCCAAAATAAGCTCTTGTTAGGTTGGGCTCTATGGCTTTGTAGAGGCTCAGTTGCAAAAAGGACACGTTTTGAGCTCAACCTGCCTGATTTCCTCTTTTTTAGCTTGATCTCTTGCTGATCTTATCTTTATTTGCTACTATCTTTTTATTCCATTTAAAACTTTCCTTTTTATCTGCAAAATCAACATATTTCTGATCAAAATAGCATCAAATTCAAATTTGAATCAAATAATCACAAGATCTGCATTTTAAAATAAAAAGAGATAATTTGGGATATAAATCTAACATAAGTTTTGTAATTATATAGAAATTTATCAGTAATTTAGCACTTATCAAGATGCAAAGGTTTCAGTGAAGTCAATACCTTTTTGTTGGTTGTAGCCTTGAGCCACCAATCTGGCTTTGTTTCTGATCACTTGTGCATCTTCAGAGAGCTTGTTTCTGAACACCCATTTGGTTCCAATAATAGTTTTCCCATGTGGTTTAGGAACAAGAGTCCAGACATCACTCCTAACAAATTGATTCAGCTCTTCCTGCATGGCTAGGATCCACCCTTCATCATGCAGAGTTTCATCAATATTTTTTTGCTCAATTTCAAAGAGGAAGGCAAGATTATTGACTTCTCTAAGTCTTGATCTTGTTTTTACATCTTCTGCAGTTTCACCAATATTTCCTCTCGAGAATGATGAGACGTGTATCTCCACTCATTTCTGGGAGGAAATACATACTCAATCTGAGACTCAACATTAGTTCTTTGAAGAGGAACAACTTCAACAAGTTGACCAGGAAGTTGTTCAGCAGGTACTTCAAAGGGTCCTTCAGCAGATTCTTCGTTTTTTTACCTCTATCTTCTTTAAAGTTGGATTCAGCTTCATTCCTGCAAAATCATCTTCTAGATCTGATAGTTGTAAGGTTCAAAGATTCTCCAAAGATGTTTTAATAATGACAAACTCTCAAAATTCACTTAGTAAAATTCTGATTATGGTACTAATGGTTTCACTTAAGTATGTTCAAAGAAACACAGACAAAGGATCTTCAAAAGATATCATTATCAGCCCTTGAAAACCTTGAAGATTCAAATCAATGATTAAACTTTGAAGTTTATCAGAAGATACAATCATGGTATGAAAACTTAAAGAAAGCAAGAAAGCAATTGAGAAAAAACATCAGCACGATCTGATAAGAGAATCACATTTTGAGAAGAATCATAACATTTGTCAAATCAACAAATCCATTTGATAGAAGAAGCAAGGTGCTCAAATTTAGAGAAGATGATAGTTCACAAAAATTTGAGCCTTTTATACTAATGGGATATGACCAGAAGAAAGACATAACACATAGACAGTGTATTAGAAGGAAGATTCACTGTCAAAATGTTTGCAGAAGAAGTTATCTCCTGGAAAATTCATATTCCTAAATTTCCTCTGTTCTACAAGTGTTCAAAATATTTTTAAATTATTTCTTCAATATTAAAATATCTAAAATAACCTTCTTGAAGAGTTTGAAGGTTAAGTTATAGAAGGAAGTAATTTCTGCAAAAGAAATGTTCTCCAGAAGAAAAATCCAGTCAAAGGCCAGCTGTCTCTGGTCATGACAACCTGCACTGGGATAGTCTGCACATGAAAGGGACATCTCCTCTATCACAGCTGGAGATGCTTAAGCCTTCACAAGGGTTTCCAACGGCTAAAAATCTCACTTTTCCTATAAAAGGAACTCAATTCTTCAAGGAAAACACACACACACACACACACAGTCCAGAAGAAAACATCAGACTGCATATTTACAATCTCTACCTTATGGAAAAATTCTCTCTAAAAAATCTCTAATATTCTGCTTCCTAAAGTGCAAGAGAGAGCTGGCTCGAAAATTATCTGTTGTGCTTAATCTGCATCTTATTTGAGCCTTATTTGTATTATTTTATCATTCATATCTTCTGTAATCTCTCAAGGAGGCCTTAAAAGTATTTGTGCCTCTTGAGAAGGTGTGTAACAGTTGCTGTAAGCTACTTCATAATTGTAGTGAGATGTTCTAAATTATAGAACTTGCAGAAAAGGTTCTGCAGGTTGATTTTGAGCCTGCACAGTCTGCAGAAGAAGTTGCAGTATCTGTAAAGGCTTCAAAGGAAGTGAGTGAAGAGCCTGAAGAGGCTGCATAAAAATACCAATGATAAAGTGTACCCAAGAAATCTGTAAAAGTAAGTGTTGATTAAGAAAATCCTACTTGAAGTAGGGACTGGACGTAGCCTCAGGTTGGAAGAGGTGAACCGATATAAAATCTGTGTGCAATCTTCTTACTCTCACTCTATTTATTTTCCATTGATTACATGTTCATAAAATTGTTTTGAAATCTACCTAATACCTAAGTAAGTGATACATATAAAAGTTCCATCAAAGGAATTGTATTTTCAGCATACTACACATATTATAACTCATATCTTCTTGAGTATCATCTTATAATACTTAGCCAAGTTATACTTAAGCAAAATTAGTATTAGAAGTTTGCAGAAATTTAAAAAGATCACAATTCGACCCCCCTTCTTGTGATTGGAATTTCAACTTCAATAGTTTCCTATCAGTTTCTTTAGCATCATTAAATCTAACATGGATAGATTCTTCTACTGTCAAGTTTCTAGAGTTATAAACCTTATAGGCCTTGGAAGTTTCTGAATAACCAATAAAGAATCCTTTGTCAGATTTAGAATCAAATTTTCCAAGATCATCTTTGGTGTTAAGTATGAAACACTCACAGCCAAAGATGTGAAAAATAAAAAATGTTGGTTTTTTTCCTCTCCACAATTCATAGAGAGTTCTTTTGAGAATTGGCCTTACCAAAATTTTCTTTTGAATGTAGCAAGCTGTGTGAACAGCCTCTGCCCAGAATGATCTTGGTAGGTTGCTTAAAATGAGCATGGTTCTACCCATCTCTTGCAAGCTTCTGTTCTTTCTCTAAACAACCCCATTCTGCTGAGGTGTTCTTGCCACAGAGAAATTGTGTTAGATCCTTTCCTCATCACAGAACATGCTGAGATTGAGTTTTCAAACTCACTGATTAGTGAAAATTAGTTGATAAATTAGAGCACTTTTTAATTCACTTTTCAAGGATAAAATGGTAATTTTGCCCCAGTTTATCCCTTTTTATTAAATATTAGATAAATTGTATTTATTAATCTTAGATTTGAATTTGATGCTATTTTGATAGAAATATTGCTGATTTTTGTAGGATATTGCAAAGATTTGATTTGAAGGAAAAATAGCATTAAATGAGGGAGACATCTACAAGATTTAAGTTTGATTGAAGACATTTAATAAAGATTTGAAGAATATTTGAGGCAATCAATGAGGAGATCACTGCCAATCAAACAAGGGTTCTGCAAACAACCTTCCCAAATAAATCAAAGATGCTCAATAAATGCAAGGATTTCATCAAGAAAAGGGAAACAAGGAAAAACAAATCAGCCAAAACCAGTCTCGGGGAAAGATCAAATTAAAAAGAGAAAGTTTGGAGCTGCATGACGCATTTTGCGCTTCAACCTGCGCTGTAGCGCAGGGTGAAGCGCAACTCTCTGGAACCTGCGCTGTAGCGCAACTTGAAGCGCAGGTCACACAGATTTGTTCCCTGTTGTCGTTTTAGATAGATTTCTCCCCAATTTTCTTTGTCTTTCCTTAGCCTATAAATAGGACCTCATTGCACCAGATCAAAGTGTGCACGATTATTGTACTTCAGTTATATTCCAGTGATAATGCACCAGTTCTAATTTTAGAGTAGGAGAGGAGGAGCGCTTCACAAGGATTGAAGATGGTGACAGCATCTTCGGTGGTTTGTATGGCTACCTTGTGTAGTTAGCTCTCCATTAGGATTGAATGTAATTGATTCTATCCCCAAGTGTATGTAAACTCTATATTATTATTTCCTGAGCTCTCTGTCTATAATATTGGTAATCTTATTCTGTGCTTAATCCCTGACTTCCGCGCTTGTGCCGGAGTTATAGGCTAGTTTCGACTAGGATTGAGGATGAGGGAGCCTAGACATAGGAAACCCAAACTCTGATTGAATAAGAGGACTCGGTACTCTGTGACCGACACATGAGCGTTACTAATGAGCGATGGGTAGTGACAATACTCTAGTGAAGGGCGTTTACAGGATTAGGCCTTAGTATCGATAGCAAAGGATTAGTTGATTGTCAATCCAGGACCGACACATGGATGTATCCTGATGAGTGATGGATAGTGTGAGGACTCTAATGAAGGTGCGTCTACAGGATTAGGCCTCGTTTGTCAATTAGTTCTTTTACAAACGGAATAAAGAGAACAAAATAAGCTGAGGGTAAGTTTGTCGCTTGGGAGAGCCCGTATGGATTATCTTTGAGTGTGAGTGGCACCTGGTAACTCGGGGTCATAAGCAATATAGTTTGTCTACGGTATTATAGAGTAAACCTAAAATAATAAATAGTTTTTACATGCATAAAGGGTGTGATGATATGAAGTTCAATCCTAATCCAAGTAAAGCGTCTCTAACTCTTCCTTTCTAATTCAATTGATTATTTTTTTGCTATTTACAATTTCCGCAAAAACTCTCATAAATTCGTTGTTTTCCCTTGATAAATAGATCACGAGTATACGTGAATTGGCCTTTCCCTGTGGATACGATACTTTTCTTACTATTATACTACTTGATTTTTGGATCGCTTTCCAGAAACCCATTACTCACCACCATGGTCACTTCTGATAGCAGATATGCAAAATCCCTTTTCATTTTGCACCTTCTTACATAATCTTGTTAAATTCTCAAAAGTCTCATCCTTGCTTTTGAGGAATAACACCCATGTAAATCTAGAGTAGTCATCCACAATGACCAAACCATATTTCTTACCAGCAAGACTTTCAGTTCTTGTAGGACCAAACAAATCAATGTCAAGAAGTTCTAAAGGTCTTGAGGTAGACACAACATTTTTAATCTTAAAAGAGCTTCTTGTTTGTTTGCCTTTAAGTCAGTTTTCACATAAAATGTCAGATTTGAAAGAAAGCTTGGGCAGTCCTTTTACAAGGTTGTATTTTGTTAACTTTGAGATTAATCTCAAACTGGCATGACCAAGTTTCTAATACCAAATCTGTTTTTCATCTTTAACAGAAAGAAGACAAGTCACATTTTGATATTCAAGTTCCTCAAGATCTATTTTGTACACATTGATGTGTCTCTTGGCAGTAAAAATGATTTGATCTGAAGCATCTTTGACTACACATCCATCCTTGGTGAAGGACACAACATATCCACTGTCACATAATTGACTTATGCTCAGCAGGTTGTGTTGAAGACCTTCCACAAGGAGAACATTCTGAATAACAGAGAGAGGAGATATACCTACAGATCTTATACATGTGATCTTTCCTTTCTGATTCTCTCCAAAGGTGACCACAATACCATCTTTTGGTCTAAGGTTTTAGAACAGAGACCTTTTTCCTGTCATGTGTCGCGAGCAGCCACTGTCCAAATACCATTTGTGGTGTCTCCTTTGTCCTATTAAACACATATGCAATAGGAACAATCAGAGATTTAAGTACCCATATCTTTTTAGGACCTCTTTTGTTAGCAATAGGTTTGCCCTTCTTCTTGTGCTTGCAGTGAGACACATGATGTCCAGGCTTCCCACAATGTAAGCATCCCCTACCTTTCTTAGCTTTATTAGCAGGTTTAAACTTGGAATCATGTGATGATTCACTGTCTGAATATCCCAAGCCACCTTTGTTCTTGGAATTTTTCTGAATACCTAACATTCTATTAAGGTTCTCAGTTCCATTAACAAAGTTGGCAAGGTCCTTAGTAAGTTCAACAACTTACTTTTTAAGATTCTCATTTTCTTTAGTCAAACCTTCTGAACTACTAGCTTCAGAGTTCAAGAGCTTTTCCGTGAGTATAAGGTTTTCAGTCTCAAGAGCTTCATTTTTAGTTGCAACCTCAGTATAAGCTCGAGATAGATCCTTGTACTCTTGGATAAGCTCCTTAGAACTTTTCAGCAAATCATCATACATGTCTTGCAAGGTTTGGGGGATTACCTCTGATTCAGAGCTATCTAGAGAAAGTAAGCTTGCCATCAAACATAAGTTAGCTTCTTCAGCAGATCCATCTTCTTCTTCTGAAGTTGAATCATCCAGGCCCTCCCATGTAGCCATCAGACCCTTCTTCTTCTTCAAGAATTTCTTCTTCTTAAAGGAGGGTTTCTTCAACTTGGGACAATCAGCCTTCATATGACCCGGCTGTTTGTACTCAGCAAATAATTTTGTCAGTAGAGAATGATTCCTTACCTGACTTACCCATTTTTGATTCAGAGGATGAGTGTTTTCTGAACTTTCCCTTCTTCTGAAGCATCCTTTTAATTTTCCTACTCAAAAGAGCCAGATCATCATCATCCTCAGAGTTGACTTCAGAATCTTCACTTCTTTCTGAAGTCTCCTCAGCTTTCATTGCTTTATGTGGCCCATGCTTCAGCAGCTTGGACTTGGTGTTCAAGGCCAATGACTTTTTCTTAGGAGTATCTTCACCAAGTTCTAACTCATGTTGAACTTTAAGAGATCCCAAGAGTTCCTCCATTCTCAAAGTATTGAGGTCTTTAGCCTCTTGAATAGCTGTAACCTTGGGTCTCCAAGCCTTTGGTAAACTCTATAGAATCTTGCGATTGTTATCACCAGAATCAAAGGTTTTGCCTAAAGACTTGAGTCCATTAGTTATTATTTGAAACCTACCAAACATTTGATCAGTGGTTTCAAACTCTTGCATCTTGAACATCTCATATTGATGAACAAGCATGCTAATCTTGGATTCATGGGCTGATGCCAACGTATCCCAGATTTCCTTGGCTGTAGAGTATCCATGCACCTTCTCATACTCAGATTTACTCAAGGAGCAAACTAAGTAGAGTTTTGCTTTTGCATTGAGCTGAACGCGAGCTTTCTACTCACCAGTCCATTCTGCTTTGGGTATGGGCACACCACCAAGTGTGGGAGTATAATCACCATCAGTGACTACATCCCATAGATCTATGTTGTTGCTCTCAATGGACAACTTCATACGATCTCTCCAATAATGGTAATTTGTACCATTAAAAGTTGGGGACCTTGAGACAGAGGCACCTTCTACAATGTAGTGAGGGTTGCTTGTAGAGGTTTCCATCAAGGATCTTCTTCCTTAGCACTGTTATATGCTCAACCCGAGGTTGAGTTCTGATACCAACTGTAGAAACCATAGGGAACACTACAAGGGGGGTTGAATAGTGTTCTATAAATCTTAAACTGATTTTGGAAAACCTTTCACAAGCAACACTTTTCACAAAGAGGTTTTTATAACTTGCTGAAACTGGAAGTTTTATACTTGCTGAAGTAACTTCAGCAGGTTCAATAAAATAATTTGTAAAACTTGTTTTTCAATCTATTTAAAATAGTTTTTCAGCTTTGAGTTATATATAAAACAACAATTTTCGAACCCTCCAAGTTAGCATAAACCAAATATAAATGAGTTAAGGGTAAGAGAAGACTTAGACAAAGATTTATACTGGTTCACCTTCTACCACTGTGAGCTACGTCCAGTCCCAAAGCCAACTAGCTAAGGATTTTCACTAGGGGTGTAATCGGGTCGGGTTGGGTCGGGTTTAGGGTAAAACGATGTCCGAACCAATAAAAACTTATCGGTTTAGGTTGGGTCGATTTTACACTTTTTCACTGTTCAACCCGAACCGAACCAACCCGACCTCTAACGGGTTGGTTCGGGTCGGGTCTCGGGTTGTGAATAAAATAATAATATTTTGTTAGATTAGTAAAATAAAATTGTGAAAAAATTCTTTAAAAATTGTAAAAAAATCAGAAAAAATTGATTCATTATTTTTCAATATAAATAGGCCAATAAAGATGATAGAAAGTTGAATCCCCTGATTCAACATATTCAACTAATTTTCAATATAAATAGGTCATTTAATTCACTCATTCAATTTCAATGAATTGCACATAACAATAAACGAACATACTACACATAAAAGGGATAGGAAGTTGAATCCATTACAGAAACAAGAAATGATCGCATGAAAGATGAATGCTAACATGGATTCAAATGAATTCCAAGAAACTACAGAAAATAGAATCTTGCATACAAGCCAAGGCGTTAACAGTTTAAAAACAACCTATCTCACCTTAAGCAAAACAACCCATCAGTGTCTAAAAATTGGCCATTAAGAGTTTTGAAATAGTGAACAAAATTAAATCATAGAATGAACAAGGCATATTGTTTAGCTGATGAGGTTGTAGAGAAAATAGAGGACACACCCTGTGAAAATGTGAATCAATACTACCCAATGGCTAGTCCTGGTGGGAACCTAAAAATCTCCAACTTGCAGAATCATATAAATAAATATGACATTAACATTAGCATCACAAACAAATGAGGTAATTCTTCCTATTTGTGTAGCCAAATTGGAACCCACTGTTGAGCTTTATAATTACACACATTCTGATATCTATGCAAGATTTCTCTTCTGATGTCATTCTGCATAAATTTAAGGAAAAAAACATGAATAAATATTGGTTGCATGAATAAAACATGGTTTTTCATTTAAATTGCTTGCTGCCTTCTAAGTATACATGATACAACATGAAGAAAATGAAATAGCTCTATAGAAACATTCCTATAGAAACACAAAAAACACTAAGCTTTATCTAGATCCGTACTTCAAAATGAAACAGCCCTCACATTGGTGATATTTTCTTGGTTAACCAGGTTAAATGCCAAGATAAGACAATCACAAATAATAGGAACACAAACTTCACAAACTGCACAGGCAGTCCTTCAATCCAGTTAATCAGGTTAAACAATGGCATCCAATTTAGATGAAAAACCATGTTGCAATACCATGAGATTTGGGTTGGTATATGTGATATTGAATAAGACTAGCTGCAATAGTGTGTGTGTGTGTGTGTGTGTGTGTCTGTGACCTACTCAAGCCCTCTGAAACATTTAAGGACATTATTCACAAACCAAGTTTTAAAATTAAAAATATCAAACTAAAAATTCTTAAAATTTGTTACAGTACCAACATTATCTAGTTTTCCCCAACTGAAAAAGGATAGACAAAACCAAACCAAAATCAAACCATTTACCCTTCTCAGGGATGAATCTATATTGCAATAAATAGCGGCGATGAATCTGTGCAATAGAAGAAGAAAGAAATCATTAATCAAGAGAGGAAGCAATAACGATGAAAGGAAAATAACAAATCTGGAAAAATTAAACACCTTTCTCTTATTATGATGAAGTTCACATGCAAGCATTCAGTTTTGAGCTGTATAATAGCATACATCAACAGGTGGGACACAAATGTTAATGGGATTTCAAGTCCAAAAACAAATCAGAAAACCAGTAGATATAAAATCTATCTAATACAAGATAATAAACAAGAAAAGTAATGCAAACTCGTATCTATCAGTGCATCACTATAACGAACCAGAAGAATAAAGGGAATAGATCGAATTTGGGGAAAACACCCTTACCCGAGAATGAAATGAGTGAGTGAATGTGTGACAGAGTGAGTGTCCCTCACACAAAGCAGGATTTGAGCGCGCGAAGAAGGAGATCATGTGGCGGCCTAAGCTCTGCAGATCCAGACACAATCGGAAAAGACGATGAGGAACTGCAGAAAGCCAGAAACGATCAACCTTACGGAGGAGCACAAGGTCGGCGACGGTGGCGGCAGAAAGCAGGGACGACGACGAGAGGGAGAGCAGCGTCGCACATCGGTGAAGTTAGTTGGTGGGGGAAAGAGAAGCTAGGGCAGAGGAGAAAAATGAAAGAAATTGTCTCTGAGAAAAGTGAAATGTGAAAGTATCCCTAGACCCTTGGCTTAGCTAACACACACACGCACAACTACTGTGGTTCGGGTTCGGGTAGCTTGGGTTTACAAAATAGAAACCCGATACCCGAAACATTAAGGTTCGGTTTTGCTTAAAAAATACCCGAACCGACCTGTGACCCAACCCAACCCGTTTTTTTGGTTTGGTTTGGTTTGGTTCGGGTTGGTCGGGTTGGCGGGTCAACCCGAACCCGCTTACACCCCTAATTTCCACTATCTGATCAGATATACAAGTATTCTTTTTCTGTCAAGCCTCTTCAGGCTTTACTACACCAAGTATTATTTCCTACCAAGCCTCTCCAGGCTCTACAGCAAGTATTGTTTAAACAACAAGCCTCTCCAGGCTCAAACAGAAAATTGTTTTAGAAGAAAGATTACTTAAGCTTTTAAACTACACAAGTTTAAAGCCTAAACTGGGTAAGATGTACAATCTACCGAGATGAACTCAGGATAAGAAAATTTAAGTACAAATGAAATAGAGTGTAAATATTTCTTAGAGAAATTTTGTAGCACTTCAGCAAGTTCACATTCGTTCTTTGTTTTTTTTTTCTTCTCTGCATGAAGACTTGTATTTATAGAGAGAGATATGAGACCGTTTATACTTTTCTATAAATCCCGTTGTGAAATAGCTTTATTTCCATTGAGCTACAAGCTTCTGATAGCTTGCAGTAGCAGACACAACAGAGGTAGGTTTGCAGCAGTGTTGACTCTACTTTTCTGAGCAAAGTGTACTTTCACAGCAGAGACTACCTTTTTGGTGAATAGGAATTTGAAATATACCAAAAAGTTTCTGATTTGCCTTTCTAGAGAGGGTGAGGTGCAGACAGCTTGTAGAAAGCAAAGAAAAGACTTGAGTCTTCAAAAGGATCATCAGAGAAACTCATTTCCAAGAAGATACATTTCTCAGTACGACGTCTCCCGTCCTCAGAAGGTTCACTGGCTTCAACAGGTCCTAATACTTTAGAAGGTTCCTCTATTTTAGAAGGTTGCACCACTTCAGAGGGTTGCATAACTTCAGAGAGTTGCTCTTTCAGAGAGTTGCTAAAACACAGAAAATACCTTTAAGAGAATCACTTCCTTCTTTCAGGATATTTTAACCAAATTTGTTATACATTAAAACTTAGGATTATGAGACTTAAAACATTATTAATTACTTAATAATATTTTTTAGACTCAACAAGGAGGACATTGGGCTGTCAGTAAAGTGGTGCTCTAGGTGGTGCTTCAGGGGGAAGGGCAAAAGGAAAGGGGGGTATTGGTTTTGTTGAAAACATAGCTGGGTCCTTAGGTGGAAAAGGGAGGAAGACTGCAAGGGGATGGGGAGATGGTAGCGAGAATCAGAATGTGGAAGAACCAATACTTGAAGAGAAGCATGAGAGTGATGGGGATTCTACAGATAACAGTGTGGGTGATAATTATTTTTCAGAAAGTGAGGAGGAAAGGATGGACAATCTTGATTATGGCTCTGATGTGGCTACACAAGATGTAGTCCAGCCATTAAGTATTGCTAGACCAATTGGGATGAGAAGGAAGTTAGTTCCTCCAAAAAGACCAATAGAAAGAGGTATGAGGATGAGGCATGGTGGCATACACATTGGTGAATCAAGTGCTGCAAGGGGTGATGTCAGTTCAACTCCTTTATTAACCTGTAGTGTTGGAATGGGGCATGCGATGGATGATGAGTACCATAGTGAAGAACTGGTGAGTGATTTTGATACTGATGGTAGTGAACACGACAACAGACCCAAATATGAGAGGTTCAAGAAGGAGAACATGTGCAGGGAATTTAAATTCAAGCTAGGGATGGAATTTGCATCAATCAAGGAGTTCAAGGATGCTATATTAGAGCATTCTGTGTTGCATGGGAGAGAAATTAGGTTTCAAAAAAATGAGAAGGTCAGATGTAAGGTGAGATGCAAACAAGCCTGTGATTTCATGGCTTTTGTGAGTAAGGTTGGTGGTAGTTCAACCTACAGGATGAAGTCCTTAGTTCCAAGTCATACCTATGGCAGAGTATTCAACAACAAAAATGCAAAGTCAACTTGGGTTGCAAAGGCTGTGGCATATAGGTTCAGGAGTGGCCAGAATGTTAGATTGTGTGACATAATAGGGGAAATAAGAACTGGGTATGCTATTGGAATATCAGTCTCTATTGCTTGGAAGGCAAAAAAATGGCCAAGAAGCTAGTTGAGAGTGATGTAGCTAGGCAGTATAGTTTGTTATGGTCTTATAGTGAGGAACTAAGAAGGGCATGTAGAAGCACTACTTGTAAGATTCAACTAGAGAGGCCTAATCCAACTTTGTTGCCTAAGTTTGGTAGCTTCTACATGTGCCTTAAGGGGTGCAAAACAGGATTTGTGAAGACGTGTAGGCCTTTTATAGGTGTTGATGGGTGCCATTTAAAAACAAGATATGGAGGGCAACTTCTGATTGTTGTAGGTAGGGATCCCAATGATCAGTACTTTCCAATTGCTTTTGCAATGGTGGAAAATGAAACAAAAGAAAGTTGGAGGTGGTTCTTAACCCTATTGTTAGAGGATATTGGTGACATAACAACAAACAGGTGGGTTTTATTTCAAACCAACAAAGGGTAAATTCTTACATGTGTTTTTTGGACTTCTTAATATTCTCATTAAGAACAATTTTAATGTTTCTTTTTTATTTTTTATGATAGGCATTGATACCTACATTTGATGAAATGTTGAATAGGGTTGAGCACAGGTTCTGCTTGAGGCATCTTTATGCCAATTTAAAAAATAATTGGTGGGGGAGCATTGCTAAGAGACTTAATGATGGGAGCAGCCAAGTCAACATACTATGAGGGATGGATGCAGAAGATGGAATAGATCAAAAAGATTGATCGAAAAGCTTTTGAGTGGTTGCAAGCTATCCCAACAAAAAACTGGTGTAAGCATGAATTCTCCCTCTATCCAAAGTGTGATGATTTAATGAATAACATTTATGAGTCTTTTAATAGCACAATACTTTTGGCTAGGGACAAACCCACAAAAATGAATACATTAACCTTAATTAAGTTTAGTAAATTTATTAATTTATAGATATTTGTTCAAAATTGGTTTCAAATCATGGTTTTGAAAATCGGATCAGTCGGTTCGACCGGGAACCGACTTGGTAACCGATCAATTAACCCCGCACTTGCTCAGGATTTAGTGTTTAAAAGGAGATGTGCAACACTTGTTTGTTGAAATACAAGAAAGGGACATGATTATTTTGTTGTTATTTCTTCCTTCTTGTGATGATTTCAATTTCCTTTCTTGGTTTCAAGTTGGTATTGGTTGATACTTGATACTAGGGGTGTTCAAATCCAATCCAATCTAATTGGAACCGCAACAACCGATCCAAAAAACCGCAAACCGAAATAACCACAAACCGAATAAACCGTAAACCATAAAAAACCTAAATTCTTAATTGGACACGTGTAGAGAAAATTAAGTTGGTATCGGTTGATACCAAATACCAACTTGCGGGAGAGTATTAGAACTATTATTTCTGTGTAGGGAATCAATTCTGTTATTATGATGGAATTAGCTTTAGTTAGAATTTCTACCATAGTTAATTTAGCTTTAGTTAGAATTTCTACCATATTTAGTTTAGCTTTAGTTAGAATAGTTCTATCAATAATTGGTTGTACCCTTTCATTTTGTAAATTTCAAATATTATTAATAATGTTGACAAAAAAATATTATTAATGAGTTTTCTCAACTCTCTCTGGTTACTTTTGGGATGATCTTATAGATGCTTGGATTGCAGGTTTTGATGATGCCAAATGAGAAAGAAAGAAAAAGAGGAAGATTGACAATGACAAAAGGAAAGAACTTATTCAAGTCAAGAAGATCAAGAACGAAAGTCAAGTCAAGTCAAGCAACAAGGTCTATTAGGTTAAGCTTGATTTAGTTAGTTAAAAATGTCAAAAGAAATCTTAGTATTTGCAAGGAATTTGGCACTAAAAAGAAAATTAAACAAAATATTTTTATAAAGTAAAAATCAGTTCAAAGATTAAAATTTTTGAACGGGTAATCGATTACCAACATGGTGTAATCGATTACCAGAAGTTCAGAATTCAAATTTCAAAAATTTTTGAACTGGTAATCGATTACCAAATCCTGTAATCGATTATCAGAGAGCAGGAAATTCAAATTTTGAATTTCAGGCACAACTGCTCGCAAGTTGAACTGTGTAATCGATTACCAAACCCTTGTAATCGATTACCAGAGTTCTGTTTTTGAAAATCTTGAAGAGACATGACTTCTGATCAAGGTTTACAATGTTTCATTAACATCCTTATATATATATGTCTCATTTTCGAAATCAAACCAGATTACTCATGTGAAATTCAAAAGAGAATTTATTACATCAATCAAAATTGTGCCAAAACACTTGCAAATATTAAGAGTTCTTATAGGCTTACAACTTGTGATATCTACTCTAAAGGAGAGTCTAATTGTATTCATCGATTCAATTTGTGATTGTATTGTAAGAGAGGGTGCCTCTCTTGATATGTGGATTGATTCTCAACACAAGGAAGGGTTCCAAGGTGTTGGAGGATTGATCGTTTGTAAAAGACTTTACAAATAGTGGAAATCTCAAGTGGATACTTGGGGACTGGACGTAGGCAAGTGGTTGGCCGAACCAGTATAAATCGAGTTTGCAATTCCTCTTTCCTTAACTCTTATTTACTTATTGCAATTACAATTCCATTATAGTAAGAATAATCATTCATACTTCATCTTAGAAAAGGCATTTTAAGAATAATAAAGGTAATAAAAATTAATAATCGAAAAGATTAATTAAAATCGAATAACTTAATTCACCCCCCTCTTAAGTTAGTGAGGCCACTTGTCTAACAAATGGTATTAGAGCTTGCATCTTGTTTAAGGATTAGAAGCCTCAAGATCACATATGGGCTCATCAAATACCCTTTTCGTAGAAGGAAACTCCTTTAACAGACCTCCCGTTTTTAATGGAGAAGGTTTCCATTATTGGAAATCAAGAATGCAAATATTCATAGAGTCAATAGATCTAAATATATGGGATGCTATAGAAAATGGACCTTTTGTTCCGTCAATGCAATTAGGGGATGAAGTGAAGATAACACCTAGGGATCAATGGAGTGAGGAGGATAAAAGGAAAGTTCAATACAACCTAAAGGCTAAAAACATAATTACATCTGCATTAGGTATAGACGAATATTTTAGAGTATCAAACTGTAAAAGTGCTAAAGAGATGTGGGACACATTGGAAGTAACTCATGAGGGAACAAGTGATGTCAAAAGATCTAGAATAAACACCCTCACACATGAATATGAATTATTTAGAATGAATCAAAATGAGTGCATACAAGACATGCAAAAGAGATTCACTCATATAGTTAATCATCTTGTATCATTAGGAAAGGTTTTTCCAAATGAAGATTTAATTAACAAAGTTTTGAGATGTTTAAGTAGGCAGTGGCAGCCAAAAGTAACAGCAATTGCATAATCAAAAGACCTCACAACCATGACTCTTCACTCACTATTTGGAAAACTACAAGAACATGAGTTGGAGTTGATAAGACTAAATCAAAATGAAGAGAATGATAGAAGTAAGAAAAACATTGCTCTCAAAGCTCCATCATCATCTATCCATGAATCAGAAGAAATCATTGAAGATGAGGATTTGGATGATGACGAAGAATTTAGTCTATTCGTTAAAAGATTCAACAAATTCCTAAGAAATAGAGGAAATAGAAGAAGATCTACAACTAACACAAAGAAGAAAGGATAAGATTCTCAATCAATCGAAAAATGCTTTGAATGCAACCAACCAGGGCATCTTAGACTAGATTGCCCTATTTACAAGAAGAGAATGGAAAAATCAAACAAGAAAACATTCAAAGATAAGAAAGCAAAGAAAGCCTACATCACATGGGATGATAATGACATAAGCTCCAGTGACTCAGAGAATGAAACAGTCAACCTAGGACTTATGGCCAGAGACTACGAAAGTGAAGAAGAGGTAACATCATCTAACAATAATGCATCCATCTCATTTGATGAATTACAAGAAGCATTTAATGATTTACACAAAGAATCTTTTAAGTTAGCAAAACTAGTTTCATCTTATAAGAAAACCACTACAAAACTTGAGAAAGAAATTTCTAAATTAAATAAAGAACTAGATAATCTTAGAAATGAAATTAAATTAGTAAATTCTAAAAATGAAAATTTATGTTCTATCATTAATTTAGAAAATAGTAAAGAAATTCATCCATGTACATCATGCCAAATACATAAAGATGAAATTGAAAAATTAAATACTGCACTTGCGACACCCTTAGTTATACCGCTAAGAATGTCACATATGACACGTGACCAACGAACTTACTGTTTTCAAAAACGTCAAAATACAGATTTTTTTTTTGAAAAGGGTTTAGGTGTCATTGGCCTATTACCTCTCTAGTTTTATTTTAAGTACTTATGAAATATCCTTTACTTAAATTTAAAACTCATTTTTCCGAAAACATCTAGACGCTTATTACCGCGCCTACCTACACAGCATACACATAGTTATAAAATGAATCATAAGGAAGGAAACATCATAAATATATATATATATATATACATACATACATCACGGTGTTGATGTACTTTTTGAGCCAACAAGGCAACCACGCAAAACATGAGTTCCAGTAGTAGACTAAAATAAATAAGACCTCAACAAAATACAAAACAAGAGGTCGCTAGATCAGAGCTGCCACTACCTAGACTCAACACAACCTAGTCCTTCTTAGGCACAAGAGGAAGTCTGGGGTGCGTGATGATGACACAGACTCCCCCTCCATAGAACTCACACCTGCGCGGGATACTCGTCGCCCACCGGGTGCCCCTCGGCAACCATCTGAGTCGCACCTGCATTGACGTCATGACGGAAGTCCTCGATACCGACTATCAACGTGACGAGAAGAGCATAGAAAGAAAACATAGAACAGGAGGGTGAGAACATCGCATGAACTCACAGCATGTAGGATACAGCAAACTAGAGCACACACACAGAGGCAATCCACACAGTCGAATCAATAAGCAATCACGACATCTCATTATGGTGTACTCATATGAACGCAACTCTACTATTATAATGTAATATCTAATGCATGCGGGCCCAGGGAAACATCACCATCGGCAGAGCACATAGCAGCTGCCCGACCATATATACACAGCACGTCAGGAGTTAGAGTCTGTACTAGCATTGGTACAAAGAGCATTGCTCATACATTTTGGCCAAATCATTTAAGCGTTCTTCCAGACAATCTCAACTGACCCGAAAATCATGAGAGCGACAGGAATAGCTAAGCTGGGTTCCCCAATATCGACAGTAGGGAGCTAATCTACGTCCCCTGAGATCTTCCGGGAGCTAGGCTATCCTCAGGGCTGGCGTCCCTTTTGAGGACCCACTGGCGTTCTTTGCAAAACCCAGTTGCACCCTTCCCAACCGATTTCACACTGTACCAAGTGCTACTGTCATATAGGTCATAAGGTTTTCAACCTCGAACATCAACAATGCTTCATGATGCATGTCACACAACAATGCTCACAACATTCACATCCTTACAGGCAAAGCCCATTGAACCATTCAACGTCACCACATCCCCGTGGCACGGCCCGAATTCAATGTCTTTCCTTCAAGGAAAAATCGAACCCTACCTTGGGTTGGAACCGCACTCTCTCACTAAGCTTCTCAAGTTTTATGAAGAAAGAGTGTGTTTGTTATAGCCTTTTAAGGTAGTTTGTACTAATGTTCTTGATAATCATGTCCACTTAAGTCCTATAATTTACTAAGACTTATGATTGTGTCTTATGGATAGCATTGCTTATCCTAATTCCTCTTGTATGGCTAATTAAGATTAAGTTTAATCTTTAATTACAATTAGTTTTCATTAACTGAACTATAATTAGTCTTAATCTTCTTTAATTAAGTCTTAATCCTTACTTAAGATCCTAATTAATTCCTAATTATTCCTTAATCTTGGATTAAGCTTTTAATTATATTTGATTCAGGTTAATTAATTTTAGCCTTAATTTATTATTCTTTACTTAATTAACTTAAGTAGATTAGGTTAATTAACTTAGATAACTAAATTAGCCAAGTCCACTAATTAACTCTTGAGTTTTAATCTTAATAACTTGGATTAGAGTTGAAGTCCAACTCCAATTAACTTTAATTTCATAATCTAATCTTGATTGACTTTTAATGAGTCTTTAACTCCTTTTCTTAAAGGTTTTAAACTTAAATTAAAAGCCTAAAGGTTTTATAACTCTTAGGAACTTATTTTTAGTCATGGCAACCTAAAATATTGACCTTTAAGTTGACTTTTACTTGGTTGGAATTGGAAATCCGAATTTGTTTTATTTATTTTTAAAGACTCATTCTTAATTGCACTTTAGTCTTTTTACTTGTAAAATTGCTTCTTAGTCCTTTTGGACCACCAAAGCCCATAAACATGTTTTCAACATACCCTTGACCTTTTTAAGATAAAAAAGGTATTCTTGATGAGTTTCATCAAGAACAACTTATGAACATCAAGAACAACTTGAATGTTCATCAAAACTTCAAATTTTTCACAACATCCAATCTTCACCAAAACTTCACACATTCATCAACAAACAATCTAAATGCCAAATATCATACTAATCCACTCAAAATCATCCATATACACATTAAAGTTCATAACTCCATTTTCAAGCTCATAAACACTATTTTTCAAAGATCAATCATCCAAAACAATTGTATACCTTCAACCAACTTCATGCATGTTCATAGATTCATCATACAAACACATTCCAAGCACCAAAAAAATTTCGAAACACATGCAGCCCCAAAATCCCTCAAGGCCGAGAGCTATTAGAGGAAAAAGGGGAAATTTTTTCCAAAATTGTTTCTTGGCTTGCATGCACCAACAATCACAATCCAAACACATTCCAAGCATCAAAATAAACTTAAAAACATGTACACAACCCAGCTCCAAGAATCCAAAACATTTGCTCAAAGAAAAGTTCAAAAAGTGATTTTTTTCAAGGAGAACAAGAGTAAAAACAAGGATTTTAAGGGCAAATCCTTGACTCTAGTTACCAATCCCACTAGAGTTCAAGTTCTCCCCCCCTTTACCTAAGGAATTTTCTGTAAAAATAAGGTGCAGTAACAGCCCCAAAAACAGCTCCAAGATCCTCCTCTTGATCACCAACAAGGACTTCTACAAGGTTGGAGGCTAGGTGTTTAAGCTTAGGTTCAAAAATGGAACCTTTAGCTTGAATGTGTTTGGAAGAAAAATGGAAAACTTGAGAGAAAATGGGAAGGAAGCTCACAGCTGCAAGTGGATGAGAATGAGTGAAAATGAGAGAAAAAAATTCTGGTTTGCATGTGAAAGGAAAAGGAAGAAAGTGGAGTTTTTGCTTTAGGAAACATAAATGACACATGGCTTATTTGCTTGCACACTTGTCTTGTAAGGAAGGGGAAAATTTACAAGTGTCTCCCATGCACATTATTCTGCATGCACGGCTGTTATGATGTGTCAAGGTGAGTCAGTGTAAATTTTTCTGGCCCGAATCAAGAGTATTCGGGCCCGGTTCAAGGGACAGGAGGGGCAAAAAGGTCATTTTCACAAAAAAAACCCCAAAAATTCCCTAAAAATAGGAAATTTAATTCTAAATCCAAAAATATAAATTTTGATGATTAAAAATAATTTTAATCACTCAAAATCCAATAAAACACTCAAAACGGCAAAACGGTAAAAACGCGGGTGTTACAGCACTTGCAAAATTCACCTTTGGTAAAAATAATTTAGATGTTATTTTAAGAAATCAAAGGTGTGTATTTGACAAGGCAGGATTAGGATTTAATCCTCAATCTCAATAAAAGAATTATAAGAACTTTTTTGTAATTTCTCAATCCACAAGTTCTCCATTCTTAACATGCTTCTATTGTGGGAAGAAAGGACATAGTGCATCAAATTGTTATTTTAGAAAGAATCCTACAAATCTCAAAAATATGATGTGGATCCCAAATGGATCTTTAATTAGCACTAACACTAAGGACCCAAAGAAAGTTTGGGTACCTAAATTAAACAGTTCTGTGACTTGTAGGATTCCATGAAACATACTTGGTACATCGACAGTGGATGCTCCAAGCACATGATCGGGGATATCTCAAAGCTTATGAACATCACTCCAAAGAATAGTGGACATGTTACCTATGGAGATAACAACACGGGTAAAATCTTGGGAATCGGAAAAATAGGTACAAATCACTCAACCTCCATAGAAAATGTCCTACTTGTTGATGGCCTTAGGCATAATTTACTTAGTGTTAGTCAATTATGTGACAAAGGATTCTTAGTATCATTTGACTCACAAAATTGTGTTATTGAATCCAAACATGACAAAAACATTAAGTATATAGGATATAGAATAAATAATGTATATAAGATAAAATTAGATAATACTACAAATCATAACCAGTGCCTTATTAGTAAAAATGATGAATCTTGGTTATGGCATAAAAGAATTGCTCATATTAATATGGATCATTTAAATAAATTAATATCAAAAGACTTAGTAATAGGTTTGCCTAAAATAAAATTTGAAAAAAGACAAACTTTGTGATGCTTGCTAGAAGGGAAAACAAGTAAAAGTATCATTTAAATCAAAGAACATAGTAACAACCTCTAGGCCATTACAACTAATACACATGGATCTTTTTGGGCCTTCTAGAACTATGAGTTTTGGGGGAAGTTATTATGCTCTAGTCTTAGTGGATGATTTCTCTAGATATACATGGACATTATTTCTTGCAAATAAAAGTGATGCTTTTAATGCCTTTAAGAAATTTGCAAAAATGATTCAAAATAAGAAAAACATTAAAATAGCATCCATTAGGAGTGACCATGAAGGATAATTTGAAAATAAAATCTTTGACCAGTTCTGTGATGAAAATGGAATAGAACATAATTTTTCTGCCCCTAGGACTCCTCAACAAAATGGAGTAGTTGAAAGGAAGAATATGTCACTAGAAGAATTGGCAAGAACCATGCTAAATGATTCAAACATCCCTAAATATTTTTGGGCAGAAGCAGTCAGTACTGCTTGTTGTACTATGAATAGGGCTCTAATTAGGCCAATTTTAAAGAAAACACCCTATGAACTATTCAATGGTAGAAAACCAAACATCTCTCATCTTCACACTTTTGGATGCAAATGCTTTGTATTAAATAATGGAAAGGATAACCTAGGGAAATTTGATGCTAAATCAGATGAGGGAATATTTCTTGGATATTCATTAAATAGTAAAACTTATAGAGTTTATAACAAAAGAACTATGACAATAGAAGAATCAATTCATGTAGCCTTTGATGAGTCTAGTTCATTTTATAATAAAAAGGAAATAATAGATGATATTGTAGATACTCTAGAAAATACTCACATAGATGAAGAAACTCTTAAAGAAAAAGAGAAGAAAAACATGGAAGACTCTACAATAAATGAGAATCAAACAAACTTAGATCTTCCAAAAGAGTGGAAAACCTTAAAAGATCATCCTCTTAATAACGTTATAGGAGATATTTCAAAAGGGGTAACAACTAGACACTTTATTAAAGACATGCAATAATATGGATTTTGTTTCTAAAATTGAAGTAAAAAATATAGATGAAGCCTTAAAAGATGAACATTGGATTATTGCTATGCAAGAAGAATTAAATCAATTTGAAAGAAATAACATTTGGGATCTAGTTGATAGACCAAGTAATCATCCAATTATAGGCACAAAATGGGTATTTAGAAACAAGTTAGATGAACATGGTATAGTTGTTAGAAACAAAGCTAGGTTAGTGGCCAAAGGATATAATCAAGAAGAAGGTATAGATTATGAAGAAACCTATGCACCAGTAGCAAGACTAGAAGCCATTAGGATGTTACTTGCATATGTTTCTATAATGGATTTTAAATTGTATCAAATGGATGTAAAAAGTGCATTTCTTAATGGATTTATTAAAGAAGAAGTGTATGTAGAACGACCTCCTGGATTTGAAAATCAAGAATTGCCTAATCATGTTTTTAAATTGAAAAAGGCCTTATATGGATTGAAACAAGCACCTAGGGCTTGGTATGAAAGATTAAGTAAAATTTCTGTTAGAAAAAGGATTTACTAGAGGAAAGGTTGATACCACACTTTTTATTAAAAGAAAAATGCATGACATTCTATTAGTACAAATTTACGTTGATGATATTATTTTTGGTGCTACTAATGAAAATCTGTGCAAGGAATTTTCTAATGACATGCAAAGTGAGTTTGAAATGTCTATGATGGGCGAGTTGAACTTCTTCCTTGAACTGCAAATCAAACAAACCAAAAATGGTATATTCATCAACCAAAGCAAGTACTGCAAGGAACTACTCAAGAGATTTGGAATAGAAAACGCTAAACATATGGCTACACCTATGAGTACTGCTTGCTACTTGGATAAGGATGAAGATGGGAAGTCCATAGATATAAAGCGATATCGAGGTATGATTGGATCCCTTCTTTATTTATCAGCAAGTAGACCAGATATTATGTTTAGTGTATGCTTGTGTGCTAGATATCAGTCAAACCCTAAAGAATCTCATTTAAGTGCTGTTAAAAGGATAGTGAGATATCTTTTAGGAACTGTAAATTTAGGATTATGGTATCCTAAAAACATTCCTTTTAATCTAGTAGGATACTCTGACTCAGATTTTGTAGGATGCAAAACTGATAGAAAAAGTACCAGTGGTACTTGTCATTTTATTGGGTTTGCTTTAGTGTCATGGCATAGTAAAAAGCAAAATAGTGTTGCCTTATCAACTTCTGAGGCAGAATATATTGCTGCTGGAAGTTGTTGTGCCCAAATACTTTGGATGAAACAACAACTCAGACTATGGCTTAAATATAGATCACATACCAATTCGTTGTGATAATACAAGTGCCATTAACTTGTCTAAAAACCCCGTGTTACATTCTAGAACCAAACATATTGAGATTAGACATCACTTCCTTAGAGATCATGTGCAAAAAGGAGACTGTGTTCTAGAATTCATTGAGACTAAACAACAACTTGCAGATATTTTTACCAAGCCATTACCTAAGGACAGTTTCTTTACAATAAGGAGAGAATTAGGTATTCTAGATGTTTCCAACTTAGATTCATAAAAATTTTAGGGATAAAAATGGTTGAGAACCCAAAATAAAAATTCTGGGTTGTGTGTAATCGATTACATAGTAGGTGTAATCGATTACCAGAGAGCTTGGAATCCTTCAGATGCTCATCTGGGTTCCTGATAATCGATTACCACTGTGCAGTAATCGATTACCTGAGAGCCATATTTCGTGTAATCGATTACCACTGTGCAGTAATCGATTACCTGAGACCATTCTATCTTGTAATCGATTACCATATGGCCGTAATCGATTACATGCGATAGTTTTCTCACTTCTGTAAACGTGGTAATCGATTACCACAAGGCGTAATCGATTACCATACTGAGAACCCTATAAAATCGTCTTTCTCTCTCTCTCTTACGAACGGTTTTCTTCTTCTCTCTCTGCTGTGCGCGCACCTTTCCTCATTTCCTCTTCAAATTCTCATAACTCCTTCATTTCTTAACGGAATTACATTCTGTTTCTTGCAAATTAATCCTCTCCTAATTACCTACAAAACCCACCGAACAATTTCGTGAATCGTTTCCTTCAATGGCGGAATCATCGAAATGTCAAAAATGCTCCGCCCCTCGTCAACCTCGTCAAGACACCTCCGGTGATCCTCCGGCGGCCCCCAATCCATCTCGCTCTATTTTCGACCAATGCTCAACGGGAGAGGTATTATTCTCTATTTTCAACTAGAGATATCATCGAACCTAAGTATCTTAGCGTAGAGTTCTTTGAAAACCAAGGTTTTTGACTGTTATGAAACTTTTCGTACTTATGGGTTGTTGGATTTTATGCAACTGTGTTCGCAAATTTATCCTGAATTAGTTAAGATATTTTATAGCAATCTGAAAATCGCGGATGGGGTAATTCGTAGTGAAGTTAAGAGAATCTCAATTGTAATTGATCAGTCCTTATTTTATACCCTGACTAAATTAAGTAGTGATGGAGCATTTTTTGAGGGAACTGTGACTGAAGAATGGGAGTTAGACTATAATCCTGAAAAATGCTCGTAAGATGATTTATACTGAAAATGCTGAGTTGGATGGACGTCTTCTTGCTGGGCATTCACTTTTAACAGTCGTCTCATGCACTATATCATTGTCCGCATATTGCTTCCTCGCTCTACTAATTTGGCCCAAGCTACTGAAGAGGATGTTATTCTTATGTGGGCTTTACTGACTGGACGACAAATCAACTGGGCTAATTTGGTTCGTTATCGGATGAACAAAGCTATGCGTGCCAACGCTCCTTTACCTTATGCCCATCTGATTTCTCTCTTTTTGGCTCACTTTAATGTCCCGCTTAACCATGAAAGTTGGCTCCCAGTCAAGCGCTCCCGTGCCATTGGAGCTACTGTGGTTGGTTCATTTGGATATACCAAGGGTCCAGATGGTGTTTGGGTTAAAAGACGTCATTCCCAGGATATGGACGAGCGTACTCCATCACCCCCTCATCGGGATGCTTCTAATGATATTCTTACTGATATTCTGGATGAGATTCGCACTTTAGGTTGCATGTGGACGAGCGCTTTGACGCTTTGGAGACTCGCCTTACCCGGTTAGAGGATGTTTCCGGCGTTAGTCCTCGACCCTCTGATTCTCCTTAGCTATTTTGTCTCTTGCCTTGTATTTCGCATTGTCTTTAGACTTGTTTTGGCATTGCTTTTCGCCACTTTGGTTTGGCTACTTTAGACCACTTTGTTTCCATTTGATGCTTTATTTTGGTACTATGTTGCATACTCTGTTTAGTATACTTTGTTGTGGTTGTCTGGGATATTCTGTTAATTGATATATTTTGGATGCCTAATATTGCTTTTGATGAAGCCAAAGGGGGAGAGAATAGGGAAATATGAAAAATGGAATTTTGGAAATAGGGAAAATGGAATTTTGATGAAATGTTGGAAATTCATAAATTCTATATGTTGGAACAAGTTTTTGAAATTTGTTTTGGAAATCTTTTTGAAATCTATTTGGTCTTGTACAATTTTTTTTACAAAAAGATAAATCCTATTTCCCAAGTATCTCAACCATTCTAAAAGATAAACATAAAGGGGGAGACTAAGGGGAGTGATCGTTATTGACTTGAAATATCTGTATTTTTCATTCTTCCCTAAATTGATGGTTGTCATCATCAAGAAGGGGGAGATTGTAGATGTCTGGATTGCAGGTTTTGATGATGCCAAATGAGAAAGAAAGAAAAAGAGGAAGATTGACAATGACAAAAGGAAAGAACTTATTCAAGTCAAGAAGATCAAGAACGAAAGTCAAGTCAAGTCAAGTCAAGCAACAAGGTCTATTAGGTTAAGCTTGATTTAGTTAGTTAAAAATGTCAAAAGAAATCTTAGTATTTGCAAGGAATTTGGCACTAAAAAGAAAATTAAACAAAATATTTTTATAAAGTAAAAATCAGTTCAAAGATTAAAATTTTTGAACTGGTAATCGATTACCAACATGGTGTAATCGATTACTAGAAGTTCAGAATTCAAATTTCAAAATTTTTTGAATTGGTAATCGATTACCAAATCCTGTAATCGATTACCAGAGAGCAGGAAATTCAAATTTTGAATTTCAGGCACAACTGCTCGCAAGTTGAACTGTGTAATCGATTACCAAACCCTTGTAATCGATTACCAGAGTTCTGTTTTTGAAAATCTTGAAGAGACATGACTTCTGATCAAGGTTTACAATGTTTCATTAACATCCTTATTAAAATTGTGCTAAAACACTTGCAAATCTTAAGAGTTCTTATAGGCTTACAACTTGTGATATCTACTCTAAAGGAGAGTCTAATTGTATTCATCGATTCAATTTGTGATTGTATTGTGAAGAGAGGGTGCCTCTCTTGATGTGTGGATTGATTCTCAACACAAGGAAGGGTTCCAAGGTGTTGGAGGATTGATCGTTTGTAAAAGACTTTACAAATAGTGGAAATCTCAAGTGGATACTTGGGGACTGGACGTAGGCAAGTGGTTGGCCGAACCAGTATAAATCGAGTTTGCAATTCCTCTTTCCTTAACTCTTATTTACTTATTGCAATTACAATTCCATTATAGTAAGAATAATCATTCATACTTCATCTTAGAAAAGACATTTTAAGAATAATAAAGGCAATAAAAATTAATAATCGAAAAGATTAATTAAAATCGAATAACTTAATTCACCCCCCCTCTTAAGTTAGTGATGCCACTTGTCTAACATATCCATGGGAGAACCCATGGTATTCATCCCCGAGCTCTCTCTACTATCCCTCTGCACCTTCATCTTATTTTCATAACATATAGATATATATTATTTTATCAATTATTATAAATTTTTTATCTTATAAAACTTATAATAAGATTATTTATACTTATTTATAACTTTATATGTATTAATTTCTTATAATTTTGTGTTATTCTACTATTTAAAATATACATTTAGTTTATTTTGACCATGATTCTTTAAATCATTGAACCGTGTTGACTTCATCGGTTTTATCACCAGTCTGATTTTTAAAAACATTACTACCTTCGGTCCTATTTATAAGAGACAAAAATGTGTTTTTGTTGGTCCTAAATATAAGAAACATAGTACTATTTTAAATTATATTAATTATGAAGTTACTTTTATACCCTTAATATTTATTATCGACTATTCACCTATTTTCCATGATAGTGGATGTACTACGCTATTTTCAAAGATCAACTATTGGAACATGAGTAATTTTATCATTATTTTAATTATTTAATATTAAGGATATTTCTGGAATAAAATATAAAATTATAGTATTATTAAATACAATTAACCGATTCCAAAACATTTCCTTGATCTTGATGATTTATTCATATTTTTTATATAAAAAATAATTCATATTTTTATATAAATAGGACAGGAAGTAAATTAGAAATTACACCATATAAAATCACCTACCGACCAGGTTGACCTATCCTTGTAATTGGTCATTACTTGAAGCGTCATTAATGATTCTTCAAACTACCACATTTCTCAACCGTAATGAGTTAATAACTCAAGGGTGAACATCAAAAGTCTAGCTCGATCGCCCTCAATTAGTTAAGGGGGCCTTGACCGATGGTATTGACTTGGCGTTCCCCGGTCTAGTAGGCATGGCAATAGGGGCGGTCGGGGGCAGATTTTACTATTCCGGTCCTCGTCCCATAAAAATTGAGACGGATATGGGTTCGGGTTTAGAGAGAGATTATGAAATTATAAAACTCAATCTCATCCCCACGGGTGCTCGTCGGGTTCGGAGAAACCCGAGAGGATTTTACCTTATGTATTTTTCATTTTTTTAATTTTTTATAACTTAAATACATATTTTTAAATAAGTCATATATATCTAATATATTCTAATTCAAATGATATGTAAATATAGACATTAATAATCCTTAAAAATATGAAACTTAATAACTATATTATATTTTAATTAAGAAAAATATATAAATTTATCTTTATTATTTAATTATTAGTATAATTAAAATTATTTAATTATTATATTGGGGCGGGGCGGGTTCGTGCACCCCCAAACCCGCTTTTGTTAAAGGCAGAGCGAGTTCGGGTTTCCCCGTCAAGGTCAGGACGGGGACATGTCGGTATCCGTGGGTTCGGGTTTGATTGTCATATGCCTACCTTCTAGCCAAACCATATGGTATATGATGGAGAGAAACCCATTAAAAGTTGACATGGGCTTAATTTCAATCCTCTCTTATAAAGACAATACCTTGAAATTAGTGTTAATGGCAAAAAAAAAAACAGAGAGAGAATGTTGACGAGTGCCCTAAGGCTCTGTTTGGATGAAGTGTGAAAATGAAGGACAGAAAATAAAAAGAAAGAAAAGGGAAAAAAGAAAAAACAAGAGAAAACAAAAGGGTATGTAGGAGGATTTGAGTTTTTTTGTTTGAGGTAAAAGAAATAAAAATGTGAGGGAAAGGAAAATGAGTATGATATACAATAACCCATTTGCCCTCATACTTTAAAAAATTACTATTATTTATTGTTATTATTATTATGGCAGACGCCAAGGACATACGAGCACGAGCAAAAGAGGAAAATGCCACAACTTGTAGTTTTCTGGCCATCGGAGGTGAGAAAATTTGTTAGCAGGGCCCACCTATCAGTTTTTCACACCAATAATCCCTTTTCAAGCAACTTTTCACTCTAAAAAAACAAAGCGTAAAAGTATAGGTTAAAAAATTAAAAATAATTTTTTTTATTGGAATGTGTAATATTTAATGTTATATAATCAACCGTTTTCATTATGATAAAATGTATACATATGTGTAATAAATCATGAAATCATTAAAATCTCAATCATTTATTTTCTATTCTAAGGGTTATAATTATGTACTTTATCATCTAAAATACACCAATCACTTTAAAAGAAAAAAAAATATACTCATTGATTAGGGGTGTTCATGGGATGGGTTGGGACAGGTTTTGCTTGTCCCTAACCCATCCCTAATTTTTTACCAGGCCAATTTTATGGACCCGAACCCGTCCATAGACCCGAAGAGACCCGATGACGTGCGAGTTTAAGCAAGATCGGGTCTAAGTAGGACATGACCAAGTTGACCCGATATATAAACTAAATATAATCATGAAAAACAATGTTCAAAAGAATTAAACAATTCATACAATTAATCAATACATTGCATAAATAGAATTCCTCTTAATGTATTCAATATTTTTTTTTTAAATTTGGGACATTAATAAAATAAGAATAACATTATATCTTTATATAACTTTACATATATAATGTATTTTTAAAGGCAGATAGAGGAAACTTAGACTAAAAAACCCTATCTAAAATGAAAAAATAAGGTTAAGACTTTACATAATAGAAAATTATAAATAATAAATATTATATTTATATATAAAGGATGGGCAAGGTTAACCCGAACCCGTCAATTCCGGGTCAACAAATGAGACACGATGAAACCAGATTTGGTTCTATTTTTTCTTGTAGGACAGGAACAAATGCGGCCCGAGTTAGAAGGGTTGGAATGGGTCAGAGGACATACCGGGTCTTTAACACCCCTATCATTGATGAATTACACTTATCCACCATTACCATTTTCGGGATCAGAATTAGGTTTTCTTTGGGGCCTAGTTTAGCTTCCATAAAATTAGCCTGAAACGTAAGTCGTAAGCTGCGGATGAATTTTGTATAACTTATAACGGTTTTTTTAACATGTGCAATTGCATGTGTTAATAAATCAAAAGTGGAAAGATTTATTAGAAAATGTAACGTTTTATATTATCAATGCATTGAATGTTGTGATAGTTTTAATTTCCAATAAAACATTTTCACTTTTAATTTATTATCGTGTGTAATATTGCACATGTTGGAAAAACTGAAATTATAATATTTGTTTTTAATTTTTATTTTATAATTAAATTTTTCATAAATTTCAAATAAATTTTTGGTGAATTAAAATATTTTAAAGCCAAAATCCATTGTAATTTAGTTTAAAGATCGTTTTGTAGGATTTAATTAATATACACTATCAGTGTAAAGAAATTTTACACAGACATCCAATGATGTGTCACCACATCATTTAATGAACATGACATATCATGCGTTATTAAATTCAATAAATAATGTAGCAATATATCATTGGATGTATGTGTAAAAAATATTTACATTGAGTGTATATATATTAAACATTTTTTTTATTGGTTGCTCATGAATATGCGTATCATATCAGATCGAATATTTCAGACTCTCTTTCTTTGCAGTACTGCATAGTCCGATTTTGTCTGTGTTATAAATTACTTATCAAAAGAATCTTAATTATAAAAAATAGCTTACCGACCGCGAAATCATGCAGAAGATGGGCTGATCTATTTGAATTTTTGGCTAGGATAATTCAGGCACGAATCACGCGATAAATTGATGAGAAAAATATAAACAGAAGAGACATGCACAACACATGGGCTAGCTATTATAACGTTTTGTTGGTATTCACATTTGAGTTTGATTTAGGATGGACTAGGCAAACAACCAGAGATCGAGAAGGATCCCTGTCTTTCAAGACCAAAGGATCGCTGTCTTTCAAGATTCACACTCAAGTCTTTAACCTTACTAGTATACAATTTTTTTACATTAGAGCTCTGGTCTTTTATTAACCTAACCAAGCTTCTCTTTGCATTGGTCCTGAATGGACAATTAGAAGCCAAAAAACCATCCACCAAGTGTAGGTAAGCCTCCAAGTCATGACAACATGCCATGTCAGCATCCGGCTTCAGATACGGTGACATTTTCGTGTCCACACGGAGCTCTGTTCCCACGTGCGAGTAAGCCAGTGGCGTGTTCTCATCTAACATGTCAAGTACACCACCAACCTTGGAGTTCCTCAATTTTTGTTCAACCTCTTCACTCACGAACATTCCAGGAACTCTAGTGATCACATCTTGGGAATTCACTATTCTTAACACTTTCACATTTTGGGCCGTGATTTTGTTCCCATAAGCCTTGTTACCAACCCTGGGCCCACCAAAGGAAAAAACAGCAACGGGTGGTACGTCTGGGCTGCAAGTGCTGACGTCATCAGCCACCAATAAGGCTAGTGCTGCACCCAGGCTGTGTCCTGTAACCGTAATGCTTAAGGTCTCACCTTTGTAGACTTCCATGAGCCTTTTCACTTCTTCGATCACCGACTCGGCCAGGCTCGGAACGTGGGCCCCTCTTGTCTTGTACAGGCTCAGGAACCCGCACTCGACTTTGGGCTTTCCTTGTTGGGTTTCTGTTTTTGTGGTCTCGTCAGGGACTATGCCTATTAACTGGGCTCGCATATTCTCGGCCCATTCAAGACATGTGGCGGTTCCACGGAGTGAGATAACAATGTCCCTCCGTCCCAAACGCGCTATCTCCCTCCTGTCGTCGCAAACAGCCACGTATCCGATCCAACTGGACCTTTGGGTCATCCACCCGAGATCCGGAGCGACGTCGTCGACCCACTTAGGCAACCCGATTGATGACGTGGCGTAGAGGCTCTTGGTAACTCTGTAGTTCCTATCAGGAAGCACCACGTGGCGAGGAAGGGGAGGCTCCTCTGCTGACATGGCAGGGTTGGAGTGAAAGCAATGGTACGCGGCTTGAACGAACTCGCCGTAGCGAACAACCTCTCGGCGGAGATTCTCGTCGAGAGGGTCCAACATGCCTTTCCAGTCGTGGCTGCCGTGATATTCCCTCCACCGGCTGCCAAGGGCGTTGCGAGGGGAATACTCCGCCGTCTTAGAGAGGAGGCGCTGGAGGCTTTTGAGGTGGCGCGGTGACATTTCCTCCGTGGCTTTCATGTCAGGCCATAGCCTCGCGAGGTTGAGGCCTTCCAGAACGTTCTTTGGTTTCCTCTCCGTTGTTGTTGTGTTGTTGTTTTGGATGGGTTGTTGTTGTGGTTGTTGTTGGTCGAGTTGAGGGGATTGCTTTTGGAGGAGTTTATCGAGGTTGGAGAGGTGCAACCGGGTTGAC
Source organism: Sesbania bispinosa (assembly GCA_026901365.1). Taxonomy (NCBI): domain Eukaryota; kingdom Viridiplantae; phylum Streptophyta; class Magnoliopsida; order Fabales; family Fabaceae; genus Sesbania; species Sesbania bispinosa. Next base: position 142,374 of record QLOH01000856.1, read on the forward strand.
TCAGTGGTGGTTAGGGGCTTGACAGAAGAAGGAGCGGTTGGTGGGAGTGGGTTCAAGGGTGAGGCTCGGCATCTGAAGCTGGCGCGTCTTGTAACGAACATGTTGAGATTGTGTGCTGGTAAGGTGGAACTGATTTGCATCATGGTGATGGTGAGGGGAGAAGAGGAGGAGGAGGAGGTGGAGACAGCGTCAAATTTATGAGATGCCGAGAAATTGAAGTGCTTGCTGCTACTTGAAACCAACTAATCTGAAATGAATCAACGTGTGAATATTTAAAAGAGGGGTGTTTGGTTCTTGCCATTACTTTTGGTCATATATTACGGAAAGAACCACGCAAGCTACGTGGATGTGACTTTTTGAGAAAAAATGGAAATTAAAGGGATAAAAACAGAAAAAGTAAAGGTGCTATTTATATGCTACTATGAACTGGATTTTTTTCTCGGGTTCAGTTTGTGTGCGGGATTGAGTTCCACTAGATAGTAAATTAGTAAGAAATTTCCCAGCAAGCAACACACTGCTTAACACATTTTTTCAATGTGATTGGTTAAAAATCACATGTGTTCCACTGTATTGGGAGTGGGATCCACGTAATTTGGTAGAACCATATAAATTTTAACCAATTACATGAAGTGTGTTGAAAAGAGTGTGTTAATATCACTCTAGTGGTGAAGTTTACGGTATCGGTACACAAATTTTTGTGACCGTTGATTTAGTGTTATTCCTTATCATCCATTGACCATAACACTAAATCAACGGTCATAAAAACTTGTGTACCGGTAAACTTCACCTCACTCTAGTTAGTAAAATATTGTCCTTCCTTTCTCCGTTAGTTTTCATGTTTTGCATATGATACTGCTTATCAAAATATATCATAGATTCCCTTTCACAGACAGTATTATATTTTAATTATAATTTCAACGTGATAACCATTTTACTGAATGTGAACAAAAGGATTAATTGAAGGTCGGAGAGGGAGAAATAAAATGTTTTACATAAACTCCTTTTCCCTAATGTGAATGTACTTTTGTTCAGAAAAGGGCCACTATTTATTTTACATGTGGGCCTCGTACGTATAAAAGTAACTTTGAGTAAAAGTAATAACTTCCGACAAAAATAAAAGTAAAAGTAATAACTACCTTTCTGTCACATGTGTGGTTATTAATCTCTCCAACTAAAAAAAACAGATGGACTCATATTTTGGTAAAAATATTAAAGTTATTTGATAAATTAATAATTTAATTTTTTAACTTCTTAAATATTATTTATAAAAAATAAGTGATATTTTTAAAAAGTTTTTATTCAATTGTGTAACAAAGTTGGACTAAAAATTAGCTTAGGTTTAAAATAAACTTTAAGATATAGCCAACCCAAATGAGAGGCTACAAAATCATATATTTTAGGCCTCCGATATATATATATATATATATATATATATATATATATCTTTATGTAATATTTGAAAATATTTTTAATTATTGATATTCTCATTTTGAAAAAAAAAATAATATTTATATTAGTTGATAGGTGGTAATCAAAACTTTTTTTGTAAAAATAAGTTTCTCAACTTAAATAACTTGCTCTTTTATTAAAAAAATGTCATCTATCTCATAAAAATTAGGTTTGTTATTTTTTAAAATATAATCGTATTCTAAAAAAAAAACTCTCACACATTATAATTTTCTTTGAACGTGTGTCTATATATATATAGAGCCAACGATTTGATCTTTTTAAATTAGTCAAATAATTTGTCAAAATTATTAATTTTATTTTAAATTCATCTTTTACTTTTTTTGAGACATAAAATTGTTTATTAATAGAAAAAACAATTAGAGGCTAATTTACTAATTTATAATTAATAGGAAGACAAACCTATTTTTAAGAAATAAAATATGTATATTAATTTATAAAAGTTTTAATTTTTTTAAAAAAATTGAGTTACTTATAATTAATATTGAGCTTTTTTTGAATGAGAGTATCACAATAGAATGAGTTAACTATTTTTAAAAAAATACTTAATTAATTTAATAAAGTAATATATAGAGAGATCTGATTATTAAACTTTTTAATTTTTATTTATTTAAAGTAATACTATTAATAAGTAAAAAAATATATTGAGGGCCTAAACTAATGTGAATTAGGCTGATCCTACATAGAAATGAAAATGCATTGTAAAATTTTCACATTATTATTAATTTAATGATGCCTTGGCATATTACTAAAAATTTTAATATGATAATTGGATGGTCAAAACCCTAATAGTTTATTATTATACAATTAAATAAAAATAATATAAAACAATTTTACTTGACAATATGCATTAAAGTTTTATATTTTTATGTGAACAATACATTAAACTTCTTTTTTTTAATGATGCATTTATAATTGATTGACTTAATGCAATTAAATTGAATGCATTATAAGGCTTTCACCCTTAGAAGGCTGAATGCATTAAGTTCTTACAAAATATACATTCGACATGAATCCATCCGTTTAGTCGTGTTCCACAAAGGTCTGCGACCCACGCGAAACGGTGTCACTCGGTTTTAGCGCAAATTGACTGATTTTTATCCCTTCAGGAGTATATAATATAATAAGATAAGATGTCAAAAGTATTGTATTAGAAATATATGCTGTGTTTGACTTTTCCTAATTCCTATCACGCGAACTAACTCTACTGTTGTGAACATTTGTTATTGTTGTCAACTTTGTGTACGGTCTGCGATGTTTAATTCCTTTCAGAAAGATTGACATTAAAAAATGGTATAGATAGTTGTTGTTTGTTGAGGTCATAACCTAGTAAAATTTCTCTGTCGGAATGGAATGTATTCATATACGTTCTTAATTTCCACATCCATAAGGTTGTTATACTTGCGAAATAATAGTTTAAAAAATCATAGTTGGTAATTTTTTATTTATTACCAAGTTAATATAATCAGAATTTGAAGGTAGTTATATATTGGTCTTGAGTATGTGTATATATAAATGTACAAGAGAAAAAACTTAACTTTTTTAATCCACCACATTACTTTCTCCGAAACTACTGGAACCATCGATCTCAATGCAATTTGGTTAAAAGTAGGTGATTTTTAATCAAATTTATTTTGCAGTTTATTATAACACGTATGCTTGCTCCAAAGGCCAAAATTACCTCGTATATCTTTTATGCATAACATATATATTTTGAAGAGCCCAAGCATGTACGTATAGTAATATATATGTTTGATCATTTCAAGTTTCAAGAGCTCAAGGCCTGAGAATATTTGTTTTAAAAAAGTTTGAACATTGAATTATGTAAATGGAGTAGTTCAAGTCAAATTGCGCCTAAGGCAATTACTGGAAATTAGAATTCCTCGTTTTAGACATTTTACGTTTATATTTGCTTTATTTGGTGGTCTATACATATTTTTGTTGAACTGGATCAGGCCCAAGTATTACAATATATCTGACGTAATATTACTTGCTTTCTAAGTTGTAGTAGTGAACTAATTAATCAAAAAAAAGGTTGCTAGTAACAATTCAAAAGTTTTAACAAGCCGTCCTAACTTTAAAATAAACTATATATTTTGAATCTATATACACGTACGTCTTTGTCTATAAATAAATATTTATAGAATGCAAGAAAAGGATAGCTGATTTTCAATTCGTCAATAACAATAATTTTTATCTCAACGGTGTAATGCAGTGTGTACATTAACGAGGCTTTGACCTTCAGATATCGCCACCACATGAAGTTGAATCGTAGTCAAATGTTAGAAATTGTCCTTTTCTTCTTTAGTTTTTTTTTGCTAGTCAGTCTTCCATTTCGCGTTAATTCTTTTGTCAAATATATATACACATACACAAATGGTGCACTTACTCGAAGGATAAAATTGTAAAAATTAGTCTATTTAATAATTTTTATAAAATATATATAAACTTAACAAATTTAAATATTAAATAATATGATATTAGCAATCATGCAAATTTTAAATAAATTAAATATTAGTAAATATGTAATCTTATGATAAATATTTATTTATATTTTTTAAAATATATTATACGTTGAACTAATATTACATTATCATGTATCAATTAACCTTATTGTATAAATATAATGTAAACATAATGGCTAAGCATGAAATGTACATGGATAGCTCGTTCAGAATTTTTTAGCATCTCCCTGCTTTTGCTTGTTTAGCTTTTCTTTTAGATACTATTAATACTGTGAGTTTTCAGTTTTTGGTTTTCAAATAATTTCAATCAAAATTTTATAACTCATCAAAAATGGAAATTAAAAATCATTTTTTGTGGTTTTCAAAACGTTCATTTTGAAAACCACAAAAAATTATTTTTAATTTTCAGTTTTGAGTTGTAAAAACTTAATTGAAATCCTTTAAAAATAAAAAATTGAAAACTCACAATCACCCCAAACAGCCCCAGTTACGGGCTCTTTTAAAAAAACTGTATAAATAATTAGTACTTATTTAGAATTTTTTATCCAATATTGATAAAATTTAATATTTATAAATTAAAGATTAAACACATTGATTTTTATAATAGTTATGAATGAGTGTATTATGACTCATTAAACTAGTTTTAATTGTTCAAATTTCATTGCTTCTTTATACACAAAAAAAAACTAATTTAAATTTGGTCTAAGCTATATGTATTTATCCTCCACGAGAGATAATCTTTTGAGTCGAAATATTCATATCATGGTAGAGTTAGCACTCCCCGACCCGTGATTTTCTTTTCATACATAAGACTCGAATCTGAATACTTAAAGGGAATTAATCATATACTACTTAAACCAAGCAACCATTGATTACTCATTAAACTAGTTTATTTAGCATAATGATTAGTGTTTTTTTCACTTTAAAATATATCTAAACGGATATGTATATATATAGTTACTTTCTCACAGCATGTTATACAATTTAATCCTCTCACGTTTAAAATAAAAAAAGATGAATGATGTCATGTTGTTTTCTATATAAGATTCAGGATGAGTTTGGATTATAAACTTTTCTATAACTTATCAAAGAAGAAAATAAAATAAATCATGAACGTAACATGAATTTAACTTCTCTTATAAGTTGGAATTAATTACTTATAGAAAAGTTAAATTGGAGAGCCTATAAAAAATTTGAGTTTGTAAAGATTAATTTCAACTTATAAGAGAAATTGAATTTATTTTTCTTTCTTTATTCATTTTATCTTTTTATCTCATGAGTCTTTTTAGACAAATTTATCAAAAATGACCATTAATATATCTCTAGTTGCAAAATAGTACTTATAATTTTTATTTTTCTCTCTTTTTCACTTTTTAATATTTTATAGTAATTTTTATTTTTCTCTGTCTTATCATAAATTTGTGCTATTCATCTCATACTAATTAGGGCATCTCCAACGGAGATGCTTACCAAGATCTTAGAGGGTTCTTAAATTTAAGAATAGGTACTTATAAGTCAAGAGTATCATTGGAGTGGTTCTTATATAAACATCACGTGTTTATATAAGAATTGATTTTTAAATAAAATATGGGACCCATTTAATAAAATATAAAGATATGAGGTTATTTATGAGATCTATTTAATTGAATTTTTAGGGATGTTTAGGGTTGGAGAAGAAATACACTAGCTTCATTTTTAAAAAAAATAGGAAGGAGTGATGTGTATTGGTTAAATCCACTTAAGATTGATGAATAAAAAAAATAGGTGCTCCGGTGAAGATTATCTAAATAGCATTACTTTTATTTATATATACACCGAGAATAAAAAGATATGAGAGATAATATAAAAAATAATAATCAATGAAAATTAATTGACAATGTAGTTTTTTTAAAAAAAAAAATCATTTATTTTAGTTGAAATCTAAAAGCACAAGCGTGATAGAGGAATATATAAGGAAATGTCAACCACAAAATAATACTAGTTATAAGAGTGATGATCAAATAATCTAATAATTAGAGACGGAGGAAAATTGAGAAAAACTATAAATCAAAATATTAAGAGAAATTTAAAAACAAATAATTATTTAATTAATATATGATAAAATATTATAATATTTTATGATTCATATAACAGAGTCCTGCTCAGTGAAAGAAACTTATAGTACGTGTATTTAATACATGATAAAATATTATAATATTTTATGATTCATATAACAGAGTCTGCTCAGTGAAAAAAACTTAGTACGTGTTCGTTTGATTATCCGTTTGATTATCGGTTGTACTATACAATTCAAAATTAATTTTACAGAATTAATTTTATATTATTTTTATCTAACATATTTTATACATTACTCATTTTCAACGGTTAATTTTAAAATCAATTTGAATCAACTACAAATCAAATGCACAAATAACGGTTGTTCTCAAAATCAAGCGTGTTTCAACTTTCAATTCAACCTTTGAGAGTGAAAATTATTCAATTTATCTTGATTGCTTGTCTCCCGATATGAAAAAAAGAAAAGAAATTAACAATAAATTATTGTGTGCTTTCCACTACCCGGGTGCTTATTATACACTATTTATTCCACTATAAAGACACCACACAAACATGTGTCTGAAACTTTATTCAGCCGAAATATTCGTGCAAAGGGCATGCTCAAAACTATATACTAGAGTACATTTAATACTTGATTCGATGGCATGTGCTCGGAACGTCCCCACTCCCACTACATAGTAGCTTTATTAATGGCGCAATATCTTTATGGAATAGTAATTCTGAAAGAGTTTGGCTGTATTATCGTAAAATATTATTCTATTATTTTTATTAATATATAGTAAAGAAATAATTTACATATTAAATAAAAATAATCATATTTAATATATTGCTTAGACATATAAAAAGACATTCAATATTTTGTATTTAAATATTACAAAAAATGTTAAAATGCCGTAGAAATTGTTTGATCAATTATACATGAGAAAGTAGCTAACACCATCATTTCCATCCACTTCCCTCCCACTTTTTTCATTACCCCATCCGGAAAAGTTGACGTTGGAAAAGTTGATAGAACAACACAATCATTTTTGTAAAATGCACGAGGGTTACAGATGTTCAAGATCCAACTCGTTCCATTTAGTTGTTATTACCCAAGTTATTTGGGTGGGTGATTCTATCTTATGAGAAAAAATATGATTAAATAGAGTTTTATTTGATGACTTAACATCATGTTAAAGATTGATTCAGATCAATTTTTGAGTTAAGTGACTCATTTTTTTTATATATATATATATATATATATATATATTATTTAAATACATTACAAGAAATTCAGTTTTAGCGACGACTTAATTTAATAGTATTGATCTAAATTAATATTAAAAATTCTTAATTTATGTGAATTTTCAATAAAATTATATAAAAATAGCGGAGGGAGTAATTTTCAGGCTTTAATCTAACTTATTATAAAAAATAAAACTTTATTGAAGAAAAACTGATATAATTACTAGGACAAAATATTCGTAATTAAATTATATGAATATCCTATATTTGAACATTAAATAAATTCTTAATATCGTTCTCAAACTTGTTACTTCTCTTGTGGTTAGTTCTAAAACTAAATTAATTGTATAAAAGTAATTCTCAAACTTTAGTCCTCCAACTTCTCATCACATTGTTCTATTTGACAAGGACTAATTTAACATAATATTATAAAAATTAAAGGACTATTTATGTAATTAGCTTAATTTAAAAATTAATAAAAAGACAGATAAATAAAATGTTTTAGATGAGATTGAGGATTTATTATTTATAAAATATCACATTTTAAATATGAATATAGTAAAATGATTTTGAAGTAAAACAAATACTTTGTAAACCTTCGTTGCTATTTCTTGCAATCGTGAATCGTGTACTGTGGCTCTGATGCAACCTGCTCCCCGCGTTGAGACTCAACACTCCCAACAACCTGTTAATACTGAATATTCAACTTCTCGCTTTCAAGTTTCAATTAGATTACTGATATGAAGGAACCCAGAAGTAGCAACTTTTTAGTTGACTCCTTTTTTTTCTACAGCTGACGACTGTTTTGAGATCATTGATTAAAAAAATAACAAAATAAAAGTTTATACTAAGATTATAATAATTAACATATTTTTTCTAATAAATATATTAAAGTTTTAATATTTTTAGTTAATATTTTAAGTATACTCGTTAATATTCATTAATAAGTTTAAAACTTCAAGTATAAAATATTTTTAACACAATAAAATTCTTTAAACATATATTTTTCACTTTTATGATTCCAAGTGGCAGACCTAAATTAAAGCGAGGGTATACAAATGTTTTTCCTTGATAAAATTATAAACAAATATCTTGAGTTTTATATTTCATCATCTATAATTTTTATATATTTGAACTCAATTCTCACTCTCTTTATATGTTTATTTATCCAAAATATCTGATTTTAAAGTCAATTTTTTTCTTTTATCTGATAACGCTATAATTAGTGGGTAAGTTTTTTTTCATTTATATTTCATTCCTTTTGTGTGTATTTTTTTTAATCACATATATCCTTTATTGAAGGTAATTTTGCTCAAAATAAAAATATTCACATCATGGTATAACTAATTCTTTTTGCGGAGATTTTTTTTATTCATAAAACTCTTAATCAAAATCTTGTTTAAGGAGAATTAACATGCATAACTTAAATCAATTCTCTTGATATTCCTTTAATGGGTATGATAATAATTATTTTATTAATTTTTCTTTAAATAAATTGTCCACATTCTCTCAGGGCCTTGATCAGTATCAGTCACTGAAGATTCCGATTCCAAATTAAAGCTCCATTTCTATCCAAAACTAATGTTACATATCCCAAGAATTGCCGTGGTAGATCAGCATTGTGTTGCCTTTTTAGTTGTAATGGTTAAAATTAAGGTAAATTACAAAAATAGAGTATGTCATATGAATATGAATCACATTATAAAAAGGGAGAGTAGGGAAAAGAAAAAGGTGGCACGCATCCTTTTCGGCGAACATTTGTGTATGATTGTTATTATCATTATTATTACTTTTTTTTTTCCGCTAAGGAAGAGCGACCACCGACCACCGACCATTACGTAAACGGGGAAAAGAAATCGATCGTAGTAAACACGGAGGGTTGGGAACACGATTCCAAATTTTGAATACAAATATTAAAAATTCAAAATCAATGACAAAGCTAAAGAAATACTAGTTATAAAATTTAAGATTAAAATTTTAATAAAAAGTTTTAATAATTATTCATGGTTATTATATGTACCGTACTAATCCGACCTTAAGATTAGTCAAACCAAAAATCTAATGATTCTATATTCTAAACCTATTTCGCTTTATAAGCTCGTAGTTTGTGGGATTGTGTATCGTATTAGACTGACCTTAAGATCAACCAACCGAGACTCAATGAGTTAAGTCGATAGTTCCGAGGTTAGTCCCAGTAGAGAAACCTTCGCCTCCTAATTCCACCAAGTACCTCACAAGTGTCTAGGTTCTTTGAACAGGCAAACAATCAATCTGCACCACAATTAAGGGTCATCAGATCAATTAGACTAATTGCAGGTGACAAAGGGGGCCCAACAAAGGAAAGTACTTTAAGGCAGATGATGGAGGTCAGGAGGCAGGCCGCAATAGAAGAGAGGATATCACTTGTCTGATGAGGTCAACTATGAAACCTATATAAGGAACTGCCAAGGATAAACACACGCTTTTTACTCCCAATGACTGAGTCGTTTCTCTGTCCGTATTTTACACTTGTATAGGGTTTAGGGTGTTTTTGTCTTTGTGAGAACGTCTGGTACCCACCGTAGGGCTCTGGCAAAACTTGCCCCGAGAACCGCAAGCTTAACATACCAAAATGGTGAGAACAAGGACAAGTAACAATGATGAAGGAACCCTAACTTTGCAAGATCTTGTTCAACAGATGGAACAGTTACGCAGAAAAAATGAAAGAGTCCAGAAGGAAAATAGGAGAATGCAGGAGCAGATTGCTGAGCTGCAGAATGCTAGAACAAAAACAGAAACAGAGGGTGAGAACGGTGGAGATTCCAGTTCATCGGAGACTTACCAACCAGCAAATCATGAACAACCACGAGCTGTTCGAAATCCATAATCTGATAAATATTTTCATCTATTTTCTGATTTTATTATGTCAGTTCCTTTACCTAGACATTTCAAATTTCCTGAATTGCCAAAATATGATGGGACTTCATATCCTAATTCACATTTAAGTAGATTTCATATTGTCATGTTAACAATAGGTGCTACTGACCCAATTCTGTGTAAGATTTTTCCAGGGACTTTTACAAGACCTGCTCAACAATAGTATTCTACACTGGCCCTGAGATCAGTCCATGATTTTGGCGAGCTCAGTACATCCTTTCTAAACCAATTCTCTTCAAGTTATCTGTTCAGGAAAACTGATGTTAGCCTTTTTCAGCATATTCCAAGGAGACGAAGAACCGTTAAAAGACTATATAAACTGGTTTAATAAAGAAGCAGTGAAAGTGAAAGAACTCGACCCCAAAATCCATTTGAGAGTCATCATCAATGGCCTAAAAAAAGGACAATTTGCTGACGAATTAGCAAAATCAAAACCAGTCTACTTAGCCAACTTTGGGAAAAAAGCACCGGGACAGATCGACGTTGAAGAAGCAACGGTAGCGTAAATACATCTAAGATCCATGTTATTTAAGACGGTCAAGGGGCCTTCTTCATAGGTAAACATTCCTACTTCTTTCCCGAACCAACATACCACTTTTTCCCGTTCAGAGGGATCACCGAAGAAAAGGCGGAAGAACAATGAGGCCACCAAGGTCGGGACTGACTTTTAGCATCTTCACGCCACTCAATGTCCAAAGGGAACAACTTCTGAGATAGGTATACAATTCTAGAATAATAGAATTACCACCACCTCCCAAGCATGTTCCAGAAGGAGTGGATAGGACCAAGAGGTGTGAATTCAATAGAGCTTTCAGACACGATATTGAGGATTGGTGGACACTACAAGATCAAATTGAACAGCTAATAAAATTGGGACACCTTAACCACTATGTGTACGATGGAAAGCAAGCAAGGGAGAGAAGAGATATTGCTCGACTAGATAATCAAAGAAGAAGAGCAAAGGATGATAATGACAAGCAAGATCCTGGACCGAGTACTCCTTAACGACGTACAGGATCCATCCATACGATATCCGGAGGCTTTGCAGGAGGAGGTTCATCAAACTCGCCCAGAAAAAGACATCTCCGAACAGTCTGTTCGGTCATTGCAAAGGGTAACCACAGTCCGCCTAGAACTTCTCCTATTACAACTTTTTCTGACAAAGATTTTAAAGATTTGGTGGACATCGATCAAGATGATCCGATGGTAGTTATAGTCAATATTGAGGGTTGCTCAGTTAGACGAGCTTTGATCAACCAAGGAAGCTCGGCTGACGTCCTGTTTTGGAGTACATACGAGCAATTAGCACTGCCAGCAGATATAATCCAACCTTTTGATGGCAATATAGTAGGATTCTCAGGAGAATAGGTAGAAGTTTGGGGATACCTCATCTCAGAATCACTTTCAGATCATTGGGGCTATATAAGTCGGTAAATGTTAAGTTTCTTTTAGTTAATGCAATTACCTTTTTATAATCTGATTATCGGGAGGCCAACCCTAAATCCTTTTGGAGCGGTCATCTCGACTCCTCATTTGATAATGAAGTTCCATGTGGATAGTAAAAGAATAGGAGTCATGAAAGCATAACAAGATGATGCGAGGAAATGTTACACTAACAACCTAAAATTCACAAGGGAGAACAAGGAAGTACCACCTGCAAAGAATCCAATAGGAATCAATGCTATTGAAGTTAACCCTCGAGAAGACTTCACAAAAAGAATACCTCAATTAACTGAGGACTCGAAAGTAATCCAAATAGGTACCAAACCACATCAAACCACCAAAATCAGCTCAAAGATCACTTAAGATTTGTAGGAGAGAATGATTCAACTTCTCTGAGATAACTCGGACTTGTTTGCATGGGCTCCATCAGATATGCCGAGTGTTGATCCTGATTTCGTTTGCCATAAACTCATGATCGACCCGAAGGTAAGACCAATTGCTCAAAAGAAACGCAGGCTAGGAGAAGAAAAAAGAAAAATTGCCATTGAAGAATCAAAGAAAATGTTAGAAATGGATTTCATTAGAGAAATTGAATACACAACCTAGTTAGCTAATGTAGTAATGGTCAAGAAGTCGAATGACAAATGGAGAATGTGTACCGACTTACGAATTTGAATAAAGCTTGTCCAAAAGACCCTTATCCTCTTCATAGCGTTGATCAGTTAGTTGATGGAGCATCGGGATATCAATTCTTGATCATCAAGGATGCATACTCCGGCTACAACCAAATTCGAATGAATCCAATAGACGAAGAAAAAACAACCTTTATCACTGACAATGCTAACTTTTGTTATAAAGTTATGCCATTTGGATTAAAGAATGTTGTAGCAACTTATCAGTGCTTGATGGATAAGATATTTGTCAATCAAATTGGAAAACACTTTGAATTCTACATAGATGATATGGTGGCAAAAAACACCGTCAAAAGGAGATCATTTAGCCAACCTCCAAGAGATCTTCAACCAGTTGCGGAAATTCAATATGAGACTTAATCCAGATAAGTGTTCATTTGTCGTTCAGTCTCGAAATTTTCTTGGTTTTATGTTAACAGAACGAGGAATTGAAGCAAATCTAGAAAAATGTCAAGTCGTCATCACTATGCGAAGCCCAACCACAACTAAAGAAGTGCATAGATTAGCTGAAAGGATCGTAGAATTGGCAAGATTGTTACCAATATTGGGCGATAGACTTCGACCTTTTTTCAGACCTTAACGAAACAGGGAAAATTTCAATAGAGCGAAGATTGTGAAAAAGCATTCGAAGACATTAAGGAATACTTAGCCTCTCCACCAATTTGAAAGAGGTCGAAACAAGGTAAAGAATTATCGTTATATTTATTTGTGAATAATGATGCCATATCTACTGTTATAGTACAAGAATATCCAGATGGGCAGCAACCTATCTATTTTGTAAGTAGATCTTTACAGGGTCTTGAAATTCATTATAAGTGAATTGAAAAGGTCATTGTGGCCTTAATCATGGCGGGTATAAGGTTAAGACCTTACTTCCAAATCCATCAAATAATTGTCTTAATTGATCAACCAATCCGTCAAATTCTAAAGAAGCTCGGATTAGTTGGGAGGATGATCAAATGGTCAGTCGAGCTATCCGAGTTCGACATTCAATATCAACCATGAGGCACAATCAAGTCTCAAGTCTCAACAGATTTCTTAGTTGAACTTACTCCTACTGAGGAACCTAGAAAAGCATAGCTTTGGATACTTTATGTTGATGAATCATCTAATATGAAAGGTAATGGAGTGGGTATCATTTTGGAAGGACCGAATGAAATCATTCTGAAACAATCACTCCTGTTTGAGTTTAAAGAAAGTAATAATCAGGAGGAGTACGAAGCCTTAATTATGGGTCTATCCTTAGCAAAGGAAGTCGAAGCACCTGAAGTCGAGGTCTTTAGTGACTCACAACTGGTCACTTCTCAAGTTAACGAAGAATATAAAACTTCAGTTATGTTATTATCCAAGTACCCGAATAAGGTGTTGTCAATGAAACGAGATTTTTCGAGCTTCAAAATTCAGCACATAACCAAGGAGCATAATTTGAGAGTCAACATGTTAGCAAAATTAGCAAGCATAAAGAAACGTGAGAGCAACAAGACTGTCATTCAAGAGACCCTATCTCGACCCACTATCGAACAAGATGACATCTTTGCAATTTCTCAAGAAAATTCCTAGATGACACTTATTATCAAGTACCTGAAGCAAGGAATTCTCACTAAAGATAAAGGTTAAGCTCGGAAATTAACTTATCAAGTCAGTTTGTATACTATGATCAATGACGAGTTATATAGAAGAGGCTTATCAACACCATTACTTAAGTGCATTCGCGAAAACTTCATCCAATACGTGATGAAAGAAGTACAACGGAGGAGTTTGCGCAAGTCATGTCAGTGTAAGGTCTTTAGCAGCTAAAATCTTGAGGGTCGATTTCTATTGGCCAAGCTTAAGATCAGGCTGTCAAGAGTTTGTCAAGAAATGTGATGCATGTCAAAAGTTTGCATCTTTACAGCATATCAATCCTGAGCAGCTACATCACATCATCTCCCTTTGGCCTTTCTCTATGTGGGGCATGGATATTCTCGTCCCTTTTTCCTTTAGCTCTAGGTCAACTGAAGTTCTTGCTGGTGGCAGTGGACTATTTCACAACATGGATAGTAGCATAGCCTCTAACAACAACATCAACCAAGAAGATAAAAATTTCACTTGGAAAAACATTATATGCAGGCATGGAATTCCGACCTCTATATTCACTAATAATGGAAAGCAATTTGATTGCAAAATCTTTGACGAGCTATATGTAACAAATATAATATCAAACACATCAAGACCTCAATGGAACACCCTCAATCCAACAGACAAGTCGAGGCTGCAAACAAGGTTATTCTATTAGGTTTGAAGAAGAAATTAGGAGATGCAAAAGGACTATGGGCAGAAGAACTCCTGCGATCTTATAGGCTTACCACACAACTCCCCAATCAACAACCAATGGAACACCTTTTCGGCTCACATATGGATCCGATGCAGTCATCCCAATAGAAGTCGACTTATCCAGTTCTAAGGTGGAGCAATTTGAAGTCTCAAAATCAAAAATCAAACAATGACATACAGGAAAATTTAGACTTACTTGAAGAAGTTTGACGTAAAGCACACCTCACAAAGTAGGCATGCAAGTTAAGGGTCGCTAGTAAATACAACAGTAAATAACTACCAAGAAAATTCAATGAAGGAGACCTAGTGCTCAGAAATATTGAACAAGCTCGAAGAGACAATCGAAAAGGTAAGCTCGGACCCAACTGGGAGGGACTATTTCGATTTACAAAAGAGGTCGAGAAAGGAGCTTATGGGTTAGAAAAAGCTCAATGGTGGAAAAATACCAAGAGGATTTCGCGACGATGGACAACAGAGACGATAGTTAGATGATCTTCAAAATAAGGTAAATATTGGTGTTCGAATAATTATAGAATAAAGCAAATGTATGCGTGCCTTACAATTTCATGTTATTGCTTGGATATGTGAGCATATGTTGGTAGAAGCAAATAGAGCTTTGACCATTGAAGCAAATATGAGAAGGTATTGCCATACACTAATCTTCTCATTCAACAACAATATATTTATGTATTGAAAAATAATGAAAAATGTAATTAATAAAATAATGAATTTCAAAGGGTAATGAGGTGTGCTACTATGGGTCATTGATGGAATTTAAAGCTAATGTATGTTGAGATTTTTCAAAACATGACACTCTCCTGTTTTAGCTAACAGAAGAGGATCCGCGTCCCTGGCCAAAGGCCCAAAACAAGAGAGTATCCAATATCATACAGATGGGCAGAAACGCTATGCTTTCTGCTTAAAATCTATGAAAGAACCCTAACCAGATGCCTAAAAAGAAGTACAAACAAGACACAAAGCCTAAAGCATAATCCCTATACTCCAAATTGTCTCACTACAAGAATATGCTGAATTAGACGTGAAACCGTAGTGACAGCCATGAGTCGTCACTACTAGTGATGGCCCAACCGTCGCTACAAAACATTAAATGTGCAGTTCAACGTGTAGTTGTGCAATTAATACTCTGTGACGGCCTGACGGTTGCTACGTTTTGCACTGTAGCGACGACCACAATAAAAAAAAAACATTTTTTTTCTGAAAATATTAAAAATAAACGTAGCGTCGCTACGTTTTTAATTAAAATTTAAATTTGGCGCGTCATAGCAATTTTTAACGTAGCGACGGCCTTAGCGACGTCGGGGCCGTCGTTACATTTAAAACTTACGCGCACAAAACCCTTATCCTCTCCCCTCTTCTTCTTCTCTCCGTCCTTCCTCCTCCTCCCTCTCCTTTCCTCCTCTCCGACCATTCCTGTTTCTCTCTCTCTCTCTCTTTCATTTTTAAAATCTCACTGATTAACACACTGCCCCTCCTTCATAGGTTCATTTTGAACCGATCAGAATCTCAAATAGTTGCCCTTAGGTCCCTTTGCCCTTCCTTCCCTCTTCCTCCTCCGGCGTCCACCACCACTAGTCGCAGTCCACCACCACCACTTGCCACCGTTTAGGTAATTATTTAATTAATTAATGTTTTTTAATTATAGTTATATAATTATTAGTTAGTTATTTAATTATGTAGGTAGTTATTTTAATTATATATGTATTTAAGTATATAGGTAGTTATTTCGTCCTTACTTAGTCATTCCTTACTCATTCTTCGTATTCATGTAGTTCTTCTTATTCGTCCTTACGTAGTTCGTCCTTCTCCGTTCTTTCTTACTTCTTCGTCCTTCCTTCTTCGTCCTTCTGTCGTTCTTCCTTCTTCCTTCTTCGGTTCTTCTGTCGTTCTTTCTTTCCTTTCTATGTCTCTTTTAAATTTACATTTAACCTTATAAAAATTAGGTAAATATGCCCTGTCCGCGTGGGAGAGGTGGACAGAAGGTCCCACCCTATTAGAGGGAGGTCCATCTCTCCGGGCGAGCTTGCACAACAGGCAGCTCGCTTACGTCAGGATAGGACCAACCTCCCTCACCATGAGCAGCTACCAGAGCAGCCTTCCTCGTATGCCCTGCATTGGACATGGTGCCCACCCTTGCAGAGGTGGCCCAACCTGCTGCAAATCCGCTGGAGCCTTCATGAAGCAGATGAGGTTCATCCCTACCCCAAGATATCAGGAGGTTCCCCCCGAGGTAGGTCATCAGCAGTCAGAAGATGGCCTGCCACATATTTCTGATTCGAAGGGTGAGGACGACTCCCAGGCTGACATTAATTAGAGTAATTTTCTGTGTAGCGACGACAGCTTGGGGCGGAATGTAGATCCCGATGAATTTTTTGTGGCCACCCACACAAAAAAAGGTTGTGGCTGGGTGGACGACCGAGCGCGGTCCACATATGTAAGTCAAATTACTGATGGGATTCGGGCAAGCGTACCAAAATTCAAGCAGTATAATAGTAAGTATGAGTATCATATCCACAGGGAACAGTTCACTTCGTATAATTTAGTGATCAGATTATCAAGTGGAAAACTATTTTTGGATGATATTTGTTATGCAGAAAATAAATGGCATAAAGTAGATGAAGCAATAAAATAGAGTAAGATAACTTTACTTGGATTAGGATTGAACTTCGTATCATCGCACCCCTTATGTATGTGAATTCCTTCATTAATTATGAATTTATTCTTATGATACCTTAGCCAACTCTATTGTTTTAACCCCGAGTTACCAGTAGTAAACCACTCGACGGTAGCCCATGCAGGTTCTCCCAGGCGACAAACTACCACGACTTAGATTGTTCTATTTGTCAGTTGTTAAAAACTATCAATTCACTGCATATTCCTATAGGGACTACTATAAAGAGACTGTCACATTCCATCTTTAATCATCGATTCCCCCTATATTCCTATAAAAATTACTATGAGTACTTTTACCAATAAGAGTTCAAGTTTCCTATGTCTAGGCTCCCCCAAACTCTCTGTTAATTCCGGAAATCTCTATCACATACTATCCTAAAACTAACTTATAACTCCGGCACATAGGCGGAAGCTATGCATTAAGTAAAGCATAAAAGTACCGATATCATAAAAACATGGATTCATAATTAAATACGAGAATTCGCATACACTTGGGGATTGAATCAACTACATTCAATCCAACTGGAGAGTTTAGCTACGCATGGCAGCCATTGCAAACCAATGAAGAATCTGTCACCTTCTTCAATCTTTGTATTGCTATCTCGGCAGCCCTTTGGTGTCTCCTCTGAACTTGAGCCCTAAACTCTATTCTAAACTCACCGACTCTATATTTCTGATCTTTACAAAAGGTTCTATTTATAGACTTAGGAAAGCTATTTTAAATATGGAAGAGATCTATCTAAATTTGAAATTTAAAAAGCTGATCCGTGTGCTGCGCTTCACCTGCGCTGAGCGCAGGTGAAGCGTGACTTCCAGTGAGGTGCGCTCCAACCTGCGCTCAGCGCAATTGGAGCGTGAAACACGCTGCAGCTTTCTTTGTTTCTTCATTTAACATCTTGATCTCTTTCTGATCTTATCCTTGCTTGCTTGACTTTCCTTGTTTCCCCCTTTTGACTTGATTCTGTGATTTATTTGTCTTGAATTCAAATTGGGAAAGTTATCCACAGAATCCTTATTTAAATGGCTGATGATCTTATCTTTATTTGCTCTCATTTAAACTCCAAATCTGCAGATTCTTTCCACAATTAATGCTATCTTCTTTTTCCAATTCAAATCTTTCTTATAAATCTGCAAAATCAACAGATTTCTAATCAAAATAGCATCAAATTCAAATTCAAACTAAATAAACACAATTATTGGCAATTATTTACAAAAGAGATTATTTTGGGGCATAAATCACTATTTTACCCTTGATAAGTGCAGTAAAAACACAAGAAAATATCATATAATTTGCACTTATCAATAACCAGTGTTATTTTCATATAATTTGATATATTTGCAATAGAATAACTAACTAATTATATGTTTATCTCTATTCAACAGACAAACTACCATGACCGCCTGAGGGAGGTGGAGTCGCAGAGGGGGACAACTTCATCACTGATGGGTCCACCAAGCTACAAATCTGGAAGGATGTTGTTGGTGGCAAGACTCGAGGCCGTTGTTATGGCATCGGGGACTTGTCAACCAACATTCGTCTAGGTGTGACCAACCTCACTCAGGAGTCTTAGGTCCACACCAGCAAGAGCGACGGGTAATGACAGTCTTCTGACGAGGCGCTGTGCCAGGAAGTCATTGAAGCAAAGTTGTAGGCTAGCCGAGCTGAAGAGAGGGCTGGCCACTTTCAGGCCCAGTACCAACGGTTGGAGGAGGACTTCGCACGACTCCGACAACAGTTGCAGTTAGTGCTGGATGCCCGCAGTGCAGGTGGTTCTACCAGCTACAGTCAGGCTCAGCCGCACCCGCACTACGATGGCGACCTGGATGACCAGCCTGTGGATAAGGATGAGAATCGTGGGCCCACGACCGCAGCAGCGTCGTCGCCGTCAGCCATGAATTTTTTTTGTATTATATTTTTCTACTCTTTGTATAAATATTGCTTATATATATATATATATTATTTCTATATGGGTGTTTTTATATTGTCTTTATTGTTTTTCTTTATATTTTACATCGTTAACAAATCTCACACCGTAAATCTGTAAATTAAAAAAATTAAATATAAAACACTAGTGACGGGCCATGGCCGACACTAGTTATAATTTTTTTTAAAAAATAATATAAATGCTAGCGACGGCCTTGGCCATCGCTATGGTGTGATGGTTTAGCGACGACCTTTGATCTTTTCTCCTAGCGACAACCTTTAGCATTACGACGACTTTAGCCACGTAGTAAATGCGATTTAGACCAATATTGTTAATAGTATATATTCTCACTCCATCTTTTATTCCTCGTTTAAGGTTTAGTTTTTACATAAGGATTGAGAAATGTAATAACTATGTCTTTTTAATCTTTTTTTTTAAATATATCCTTTCTCTTTCTCTAATTAATGCATTTAATATCTCTTTTTTACAATGGAATGAATTCCTTTTTCAAATTTATTTTTATCACTATACCATAATTGTTTTGTTGAAAACATAAAGAATACATTTATTAAGACTTTGAATTTGTAGAACATTTATAATATATGTATAACTTTTTAACAAATATTTAAAATAAAAAAATGAGATTAAAAAAATGGGTAAAATTGATAAAAATAATGTTTATTATTGTTTTAATATCTAAAAATGACATTTATTTATTTAAAAATAAATTTGAGACCTAAAATGACGGATAAAAAAACTTTAGGACAATACAAAACAGTACATTGATTGATATTGCAATGCTGTTCATTTAATTTAAACATTCTCCTACGCTTAATACACACACTCTAGCATAGTAAAAAACTAAAAAACTCGGGTAGGTGGTCACTGGTTAGTGGTGCATAATAAATTAATAAATAAGCACTTGTAGAAATTAACGAAAATAAAAAAAATGTATAAAATAAGATCTGATGCAATAAACTAGGCATGTAACCAACGGGAATTGGTTCAAGTGGTACATACTTAAGAAATGTCTCGAGTTTGAATCTTATGGATGGAAAAAATCCTCAGGAAAAAGCTAATCTCACCATGATGTGGATGTTCCGGCTCGAAAATGATTGTCTCACGTGAAAAAAAAATACATGTGATTAAACAAAAAAAAAAAGCATGTAGCACGTGACAGAAAATTAGGGGAAACGAGGAGCTGGACACACGCGGATGAGGACCACCAAACAGAAGCATGGAATGAGAAAAATACCAAGACAAGGACTAGTTAGAGTGATCAGAACATTATTAATACCATGACAATGATCACAAATTTGAATTTTTGTGTTGTGTCTTTAATTGGATTCGTCTTCTTATTTTAATTTTAAACCGAAAAAATTCATTTTACAGAAAATAAATATAGAACTATAATTTTAATTAAAATTAATATTTGAGACTGTAATATTATATATATAATTATAGTTTTTCACTTTTTTTCTCTTAAATTTATTTTGTTTAATTTAAAATAGTCAAATCTCAAGTCTTTTATATATACAATCATAATATCTTTTACTTTTGGTTTATCAGATATTGAAATATATGGTTAATTTCTTCAATTTTTGTTATTTTATGTTAAATATTTTTAAAAATGAAGTAAATAGTATTATATTTTAATAATTATCGGTGAAAATAAGGAAAAAATTTAAAATCTGTCATCTCACCCTAATATTTTCATTCATTAAAAAAATCAACAATTCTTTTTGTTCAACATGATTTTAATTTGTACATTGAATCAATAAAACATGTAAATTTGTTTGACTAAATTCATAGGATTTGAATTTAAAAACATCATATCAATTTATTACTTTTTATTAGTTTATATAATATAATATACAACTTATTTTATGCATTTATGTAAATTTTCAGTTTGAATATAATATTTTTCTTCCATATGTATCAGCATTTATGCTGTTAGTTAATATAATATAACAATGATATTTAATTTTTATAATTATGTTTCATAATAAAATGATGCAATTTAATTGATGAGATTCTCTACAGTTTATTCACAATTGCGGAACATATACAATCTGTGTAATGTTTCTCAATTAAATATCATTTATTCACTTATCATTAACGCGTCAATTTGAGAAGAAAATGAAAAAAAAAAATAGAGGACAAAAATAGATGAATTTTATATATTATTTAAAATAAGAAAAAATAAAAAAAAATCTTCAGTCATTGTATAAAATAAAAATATAAATAATTCTCTTCTACCACGTGTTCTTCTCTGGCTATATAGGGAAAAAAAAACTTCAGTGAAACTCATAAATGTTATTTTTCATCTATTCAATCTTTTTCCCTTTCCATTCAAATAGAATAAAAGAATATTTTCTACTCGTTTTCTCAATTCTTAAATTCTTTTCTCCAGAATCACTGTACAATGGATCCACGTGAAAAGTGAGATGCTCAAGTTCAAGGTTTGAAATAAGGTATGAGAGTAAGCTTATAATCATAGTAAGTTTTTAATTTTTTTTGGTTAAAACAATCAATATAAAAACTTTATATATATAATAGCTTTGCATACTTGTAAATAATATATTCATAATCTATTACGATAATTAAGGGGATCATTTCCTTTTAATTAGAAATATTTTTTGTTTTTATTTTATTTTTTTATTTTAATTACAAAAATATTTTTAATCTTGGTTATAACAATATCATATATATTGTTTTCATTTTATTTCCTATTTTTAAATTTTATATAAAAAACTGTAAAAATAATATTAGTTTCTCTATTTTTTATACAAAATTATGAAATATGAAATAAAATAAAAAAGTAGACATTATTTATAATTAAAACTTAAAAATAAAAATAAATAAAAAAATCATTTTCCTTATTTTTTTATAATACAAATTGTATTTATTTAATTAGTAGTAACATGATCATGTTGCACAAAAGCATTTTAATATCTTATTGATCTATGGGACACGTGAATTAGGTGATGTCCCATATGATAAGATTGGCAAATCTACTGTTGAGTGGCGAGGCTGCTGCTGCACGTGTTTTCAATGTTGTGTTGCGTTTTTTTTTTTTTTATTAAACCTTGGTTTTGAATATACATGATATGTTTATTAATCACCGAAAGATAAAATTACCTTTTAGTGTAAAAAATGAGAAGTTATTTATTTTAGTTTTTAAAGATGAAAATTTATTTAATTTAATTTTTTAAAAAATTAAATATTAATTTAGTTTATAAAAGGATTATATTTCGAAATCGAAGATACAATTTCCATTTTTTATATATAAATCCTTGTTTTCTTTATGCAAAAGATCACACTGAATCTATAATAATTGATCAAACTCATGACAAATAAATATTAGCCATTAGTCATACTGTCCTATTATTTCTCTAAATAAAATCCACAAAATTCAAACGTACATATACTTCCTAGCTAAAACATAAGATTGAAGAGTTTACATGACATCGATCGAATTACTTATCAGTCATCAGTTGACCATCACGAATGAGATCGAAATATATGATAAAAGTTTCATTGAGGCATGCTATAAGCTAAAGACTTGTCAAACAAGGTTTTTCATTCAACCCTAGCTTTCATATATAATATATTGACAGCATGTTTATCATTAATAAATTAAAAAATTCCTCTATAATACGGAATTTCAAATTCAGTGTCTTCCATCATCTTCTTTTCTATAATTTTGAACTGAAAATCAATTCCTATCTAGAGCTTCATGTGCTAGGGTTGGTGGTACATTTCACGGGTTGTGACTTCAATTGCATTAATTTTTTGGTACTGCATGTCAAGAAATTAAATTATCATGTTTGGATTAATCAAAATAAATGTAGATTCAGTAGTCCAACACTACTCCAATCCATTGTTACTTGACTCAGAAGCGTTAAATTGGATTTATGTTTGTATGATTTTGAGAGAAAAGCAAAAATGCTAAATAAATAAGGCAAGGGGATTAGGAAATCAGTGCTGCAAAGGGGATTAGAGGTTGCAAATTCTCAGGAGGTTGTACAATGCGTTTTTTTTTTTCTCTCATAATATATCCTTTCATTATGTGAGGTGTCAAAGTAAGGATCCCCTCAACAGTATTTTTGTTTTTTTGGCGGTAAGGAATTAAGATTTTTCACTCTCGTTTTTTTTTTCCCTTTTATTTTGCATTGTCCTATATATCCGAGAAGATAAACCAAACAATAATATATATTTATGATATACTATACTATTATATATAGGGAGCTTAATTAATTCAGATAAACTTATAAGTATTGCGAATTGATCAAATGTAATTTTAAGTGTGTGTATGAATAAAAAGGTTTCACATAAGCTAAAAATGAAATCATGAAAGAGAATTTTTGCTTTAAGATTATAATGTCAAATTTCCAATTTCATTTTATTATTGTGTTTTTTCTATAAATATCCATTACATCAGCACAGTATTTTGGACATGGTGTTTCTGATAGTTGAGACCGGTGGAACAATATGTTCCCGATGACCACGACCTTGCAAATTTGGAGACGTCTGTCTCTAAACTATAATCTTGTGTTTGGATAGAGAAATTTAAAATTACTAGAATTCATGTGTTAAAATAGTAAAAGAAATAATTTCAAACGACAAATAGGAGGATTTTTTATGATAAATAGGGGAATTTCAAAGATAAATATTGAGAAAGAATTTCACAACATTTCTCTTTTAATGTTCAAACTTTTTAGATTGTCATTGTCAATACCTCTCATTTTAACAACTTACTTAACATTGTCTATTATAATTTTGAGAATTCTAAAATTCTCCATCCAAACATAAAGTAAGTCTCTCTCTCTCTCTCTCTCTATATATATATATATATATATAAATAATTAAGTGTTCGTTTTGGTTTAAATTTTGAACTACCCAGAATTAATTCTGGCAGAATTAATTTTAAATTACTTCCGTCTAACGTACTTCGTAAAATGTGCATCATTCATCTCAACCATTCATTTCTAGGATCAACTGAAAAAAAAAGAGATAGACTTCATGTGGTACCCCAAAGTAGGAGACAAATTAATCAAGTTAAAAAAAACATGTAAATCAACATTGTCATCTTTTTAGTCACCGTTTATTTACAAGTTAGACACAATATATGCATAGTTTATTAATTTCACAGAATTAATTTTAAATTACTCCTATCTAATATACTTAAGAAATATGCCTCAATAACTGAAAACCAAAGGGAGACTTAAAGTAGAAATAAGTCCATCCTAAGTAGCTTCCTCACTATGGTGCGTCGCAACTCACATGTCCACCACTCATGTGTGACATGTGATTTATGTAGCTCGTTGATTTGGTCTTTACTAATTAAAACCTGGGGTGATCACGTTGATGTTCTTTTTCACTTTCTTCATCAAATCAATCTACTAGCTAGCTCAAGAGAATTTATATATAGACTAATTTGCATTTACCACATTTTTTTTAGATTATACTCCAAACTTAATTACTATTACATATCTCATTTAAATTTGTACATAGTAAATTTTTACTAATTATATTTCTTAAAAGAATAAGTTAAACTGAAATAAGTATGAATACTTAAATATGAAAGGTATCATTTTAGTGCGTATATATATCAACTAGTATCAATAAAGTTAATTAAATTTAATTTGTTCTGTAGTAATCCGCATAATTTAACTACATTAATTGTTACAACTATTTATTAACAAGTCAATTTTCAAACAAGTATAAGTCAACTTGTTTAACCTCTACAAAGCAAAAAATTAATCAAGCATAGGTCATTTTGTATTTTTATTTTGTTTAACAAGTACAAGTCAACTACTATATATATATATAACTTACTATTTAAAAAGGACGAGTAAATTATACTATTAAACTAATAGTTGAAACACTTAGAAACAAAAATGCTTTAAGAACTATGATATTTTCAAACCAAAATTTTTTACACGTATTGATCACCACCCATCCTTTATGATAAAAAGGGGAAGAGAGAAATTCAAGAAATTATTTCTAATACTAAAAAGTATGAAACAAATTTCGCAATCTCTTTTTCTTATTGGGCAATAATTAAAAGCTATTAAACAAAATTATCACTACATTGACAAGTGATATTAGAACCACATTACTTTAAAAATCACCATATAGTAATTGCCTAGAAATTAAATAAAATTGGGTTGAACATTTGAGTACGTCTTTGAGTGGATAACATAATTTCTCAGTCAAATGAAAATATTGTTTGTCCACATTATACCTACCACTTTAAAAGATCGATCGATCATAAAAAATAAAACAGGACTTAAAATGAAATAACTACGGTGGATGATTCTAGGGTGGAATTTGCTCCACCACCTAATACAGTTTATATTTTAACATATTACTAAAGGTGAATAAATAATTTTTTTTTATTAAATGATTTATGACTATTTGAATTTGATTTAATAAAAAATATAGATTTACAATACAATGAACCAACCAAGCTCTTACCTTTCAAATGGAGAAATCATATTTTTAACCAAAAAAAAAAAAATGGAAAAAATCATATTTAATACATCAGATATTTACAAAACATATACAACAATGAGAGAGAAAAAAATAAAAAAAAGAAGTATGAGATGTGATAGATCATATAATAGAGATAGATTGAAAGAAAAAAGTATTGCATGTATTTGTTGCATGAATAATACTTTTCTTTCAAATGTATGGATTATTATCATTATTATTAAATAATATTTTTAAAAAATAAAAATATTATATTTGTATATATGTAGTGATTTTTAGATTGAGATATATTATTTATACAACAATTCATACAACATATTTTTTTCTATCTTTCTCTATCATATCAACTATTAAATCTCATACTTCTCTCTCTCATTTATTTATATCTCACTTTATGGGTGTGTTTGGCAAAACTAGCTGATAAGCTAGCTGCTAGCTGATAAGCTCCTAGCTTATAAGCTCCGAGCTGATAAACTAGCTTATTGAATTAGAAGTGTTTAGTAAAACTAGCTGATAAGTTAGTTAGTAAATATAAAATGACATAAAAGGACATAACTACATGAATTTTATTATAAATTATATTTGTGTTTTTTAGAAAAATATATATTATGTAATTATAATTTTGTATTTTTTAAAAAATAATTAAATTCTCATTAAACCTTTTTAGTGATAAAATATTTAATTAAAAAATTAAAATAAATAATAAAATTAATAAAATAAATAGTATAATATAAAAATAATTTCATAAAATAGTAAAAAGAAAATAAAAATTTAATTAATTCATAATTTTTTAAATTACTTATTATATATGTAATAATAGGTAAAAAGAAATTGGGAAGGTTTTTGTCACTAAAATTGAAAATATATAATAATAGATAAAAAGAAATTAAGAATAATAAGGGGAAATGTATTAAAATATAAGGGGTAGTAATGGAAGAAAATTAAATAAGTTACAAGCTAGAAGTTAGAAGCTAGGTGAACTAGCTTGTAGCTTATAAGCTAGAAGCTCCTAAAATAAGCTACTTTGATGTACCATACCAAACACTTTTGTATTGGTCAAACTAGCTTATAAGCTAGTCAAATAAGTAGTACTTTGCCAAACACACTCTATGTTGCAAGAGGTTGTTATACAAAGATGTACATTTATAATTTCTTATTATTTAATTTTATATATATATATATATATATATATATATATATATACATACATATATAGCTTATATATGTGATAGAAATATGTAAGGGTTAATTAAATCCATATAATTTGTATTTTCATTTTCTCTGCTGAATAAATTAAACGAATAATGTTTAGTTTATATATATCTTTTAAATAGTGAAGTACTATATTTCTACAAACATTTTTGGGACTTTACTTGCATATAGTGTGAATTTGTGTAACATGCGCACACTGCACTTTCTTAATTTGGTCTTGGTCTCCTTAAAATAAAAATTGAATGAACCCGTTTCAACTATAACGCGCGTTCAAAACAATTTTGTCAAGGGAATTCATTTTCTGTGTGCGTAAGTCATTTCCCTCTTCGTGACAACTAGCAAGGAAACTACAAAATGTTTTTATTTTTTTGACGTGAAGGAAACCACAAAACGTTATTATTGTCAAGAGTGTGTTGCATGATTCATGAACATTAATTAATATGTTTCGTGTACTGGTAAAAATTTGTATTAAATCCACTATCTATATAGGGTTACGTTCCTTATATATATTGGACTGTTGGAGAGATATCCCAAAGCCAAGGTGGAGTTCCTCCTAACAACTCATTACTACTCGTTCCTAGTCTCTGAAACCGAGTACATAATATTGAAAAAATATAGCAAGAAATTGCATTTTCTTACCTAATGTGTTGACAAGGTAGCTAATGAAGCGTGACGATCCCAACTTTTGTGTATATATATTTAGAGATAAAGAAGTTATCTTGTTATAAGTATTAAGATATAATTAACTTTAAATTAAAATAGTACATTGTTTCTATGTGCAAGAAATTTGTTTAGTCGTTTTGATTATTTGACCCACCGTGTATATATCTCTAAAATTAGTGGCATAAAATATGAGTTAATTCGCTGACTTGAGATTGAGAACATAGATTTCAGATGGTTATTTTCAAAGGAATGATCATATATTAAATGCTTAATTTGTTTCAAACATTCTTGACATTTTGATCTTTTAAAATGTCAACAATTTAACGACTTGACGAGTTAACAAGAAAAAAAAAAGACATAATCTGGCATCGATCGTTGACAAGTGTATTCTTTTGTTGGTTTGGAGGAGGTAATTAGGTGTGCATCTTTCTTGAATTAATTAGTATTACTAATTAGTAGTAGTGTTCTTATGATATAAACGGCTTGACTTTGGAATTAGCTACTTGCTAGATCCACACATGTACTGCATAAGATCATTCAACTCCCTGTAGAAGAAGTATTCATTTATTTATTGATCAGCGCGCGCGCATATATATATATATATATATATATATATATATATATTCCGTGAACCTCAAACATTAGAACCCTCCTCTTCTAGGCATTCAGTAGATGGATCTACTATTAATATAGATTTAAGGGGATTAGATAACTCCATTCTCAAGATATCAAAACCATTATATCAAGAGACAACCAAATCTGAATCACACCCCAATACTCACCTACTGCATCCCAAATATTAAATGTATTGTCTAGAGAATTACCTTTGAGATAGATAAAAATTGGATTAGAGAGGATTTTAATGCTGAATATAATAAAGACTTAAGAAATTGGTACTTTTCAACATACAATAAAGAACAAGTAACATTATTTAGAGAAAAATATTATAATTATATGGAAGAAAATAAAATAAATATTTATTCTTTGATTGGTTAAAAATTATAGTGGAGAAACGTTAGAAAATGAATTAAAAAATTTGTATCCTTTAAATAAAACCACCAATACTTGGAAAACTATAACTATCAAGTAATTGAATCAGAATACCCTCCTAATCAAGGGATAAATTTACAAGTAACTAAAGATTTAGAAATTGAAGCCAGTCCTTATAAAGACATTAGTAATAAAGAGAAGCCTGTAGAAAAAAGGGATATTAAGAAATTACATTCTCAATTAAATACTCAAATCTTATGCTAGAAGTAGTATCTAAACATTTAACTAGGATAGAAACACTACAAAATAAGGATGTCCCCTAGTACTAGTTCAATAGTGAAGCCTCCTGTTAAGCCTATTTATAAATTATTTAATGTTCCTAAAAGGAATTAGAAGCCATAAAATTTGAAAGTAAAACTGATATTAAAGTAGAAGAAATAGAGAAAGGTTAGAAAATTAATCTAGAAAAATTTACAATAAATACAATAGATAAAGACCCAGAATTATCTGTTAATAAATTAAGAAATTTTCCTCCCAAATTAAGAAACTATTATCCAAAGGCCTTCCCCAGCTGATGTTCAATTTGAAGAAAGAGGAGAGTTTGTCCAAACTCTTTTTCTGGGGGGATATATGTGAATGGAATCTAGACGGTTTAAAAGTGAACAAGCAATATTGGATCTAACTTGCCAAATGTCTATGGCAGCAACAACCTATAAATCTAAAGGTAGTACAGACAAGAGGGCGGCTTTAGCAATAATTCATGGATTTACTGGATAGTTAAAAGGATGGTGGGATAATTTGTGTAATGATGAAGATAGAAATGCAATATTAAATAGTATAAAAAACAGAAAACAATGAAGAAGATGTAGTCGCTACGCTAATATATTCAATAATTCAAAACTTTGTAGGATATTCAAATATATTTAAGGAAAGGGCTGCTAGCCAATTAGCTAATTTATATTGTCCAACAATGTCAGATTATAGGTGGTATAAAGATACATTTTTATCTAAAATAACTATGAGAGAAGATGGATTTGCAGGATTTTGGAAAGAAAGATTTATAGCTGGACTCCCTAAATTATTTCAGAAAAGGTAAAATTAAATTTAGAAAAACATTTTGGTAAGCCTGTTATGTATAATATGCTAACATATGGTCAAATTCATAATATTATAGTAGAAACCGGAATACAAGTTTGTACAGATTTTAAATTACAAAATAAAATGAGAAAAAGAGAATATGACTAATAAAAGAGAATTAGGAACTTTTTGCCAACAATATGGTGTAGAAGTTATTAAAAGCCCCTAGGTGCTCATCTAAAAAGAAAAAAATAAAGGTTATAATCAAACCTCTTATAAAAGAAAGATTATAGACAAAATTATAAAAAATCTAACAAATAAGACTATTATAAAAATCAAAAGAATCATAAAGCTAAAAAACAAGCAAGTAACAAAAGACTTATAAGAAAAATAATACCTGTTGGAAATGTGGAAGAATAGGACATTATGCAAATAAATGTAGAGTTGAACAAAAATTAATGAATTAAAAATAGATGAAGAGTTAAAACAAGGTCTCATGAATATTTTACTTAACTCAGAATCAGAAAATTCCTCAGAAGTAGAAGAAGGATCTGATAGTGAAAAATCAATATATCATTTAGAAATTACTTCAGAATCTTCCTCAAAAATAGAAGAAAGTTCAGATAACAATAAAATTGCTTAGGACCTGAACTATTACTTGTAGTAATTGTAAAACTATTAATATGTTAACAAAAGACCAAACTTCAACATTAATATCAATAATAGATAAATTAGACGATTCACCATTAAAAGATGAATTCCTACAACAATTAAATAATTTAATAATTAAGGAAGAAAGATCAGAGAAGTAAAGCTGTAAATATGAAAGAAATATATGATAGATTTAAAAATAATAACAATCAAATAACTATAAAAGATATGCAAGAAGAAATAAAAATATTAAACAAGAAATACAAGAACTAAAACAAAATGATATTTCCTTAGATATAGATTACTAGAATTAGAAGGAAGAAATATATTACAACAACAAACTAAGAAAGAAATCACTAAAGAAGAAAAAAACTGATGAAGAAGGGACCAAGTGATAGCTATCTAAATTTATTGTCTATAATAACTACTCATAAATGGAATTGTAATGTAACATTAATTATAAAAGGAGAGATATTTAGATGACCGCTCTAATAGATTCGGGTGCTGACGTAAATTGTATACCAAGAAGGATTAAATACCAACTAAATATTATGAAAAGACTAAAGAAGGAGTTACTAGCGCTAATGACACTAGTATGCAAATTCAATATAAACTTTCTAATGCTAAAATATGTAAAGAGAAAATTTGTTATAATACTTCCTTTGTATTAGTTTAAAAACATGAACTCCCCCTTAATATTAGGAACCCCCATTCTTAACATTAATATACCCATTCTCGGTAACTGAAAAAGGAATTGAGACAACGACCTTAGGAAAAACTATATGCTTTGAATTTATTAGACCTCCAAGGTCAGAGAATTAAATCTATTAAAGGAATCCTCGGTTAGCCAAATAAATTTAATAAAAAGAAAAACTAAACAGATAAATTTATTAAATAAAGAAATTCAATACAAAAGAATAGAAGAACAAATTAATAGTGATATATTCAAAAAATTATAAAAAAATTTCAGGGAAAAAAATAGAAAAAGAAATTTGTGAAACAAATCCCATAGCTTTTGGCATAGAAAGAAATATGAAATAGCATTACCTTATATAGAAGGATTTAATGAGAAGGATATTCCACAAAAGCAAGACCTATTCAAATGAATGCAACCTACTTAGAATATTGTAAAAAGGAGATACAAGAATATCTAGATAAAGGATTAATTAGAAAATCAAAGTCTCCCTGGAGTTGTTCAGGATTCTATGTAATGAATGCGTCTGAGCAAGAGAGAGGAGCACCAAGATTAGTAATTAATTAAAAACCTCTTAATAAAGTATTAAAATGGATAAGATACCCTCTACCTAATAAAAATGATCTTATTAAAAGATTAAAAGATGCAAAAATATTTTCAAAATTTGATATGAAGGTCTGGTTATTATCAAATATCTGTTAAAGAAGAAGATAAATACAAAACTGCTTTTGTAGTTCCTTTTGGGCATTATGAATGGAAATGTTATGCCACAAGGACTTAAAAATGGTCCCAGTGAATTTCAAAATATAATGAATGATATATTTTATCCCCACATGAATTTTTCAATAGTCTATTTAGATGATGTATTAATTTTTCAAAAATATAAATCAACATATAGAACACTTAAACAAATTTATACAACTTATAAAAGATATGGATTAGTAGTATCTGCCAAAAAGATTAAGATATTTCAAACAAAAATAAGATTTTAGGTTTTGAAATATTTTCAAAGAACTATAACCCCAATCCAAAGGTCATTAGAATTTGCAGAAAAATTTCCAAATGAAATTAAAGATAAAACCCAATTACAAAGATTTTTAGGATGTGTCAATTATGTTGCAGATTTTATTCCTAATATAAGAGTTATTTGTGCCCCTTTGTATAATAGATTAAAGAAGAAACCCTCCAAATTGGGATGAAAATCTAACGCAAACTATAATAAAAATAAAGTCAATAGTTAAGAAACTCCCATGTCTAGGTATACCTGATCCCAATGCATATTTAATAGTTGAAAAACTGGTGCATCAGATATAGGTTATGGTGGAATCTTAAAACAAAAGAGTCTAGGAAAAGAACAAATAGTAAGATATCATTCTGGAGTCCTGGAATTCTTCACAGCAAAAGTATTCTACAATTAAACAAGAGATTCTTTCAATAGTTTTATGTGTTCAAAATTTCAAGATGATCTATTTAGCAAAAAGTTTTTAATACGGACTGATTGTAAAGCGGTTCCTAGTGTTATACAAAAGGATGTTAAAAAATTTAGTTTCAAAAACATATTTTTGCTCGATGGCAATCTTTACTATCTTGTTTTGATTTGATATTGAACATATCAAAGGGAAAAACAACTTTTTACCTGATTTTTTAACAAGAGAATTTCTACAGGGAACAAAATGAGCAAACCCACAGAAAAAGATCAATACGTCCCCCACTGGGATCCCCTAAAGTCTCCTCTCTTATTACAAATAAGGCAACGCCTTCAACAACCAGTTAAAGGTAAAATGTATTATTTCCATCACCAGTTACTCCTACTATGACTCCAAGATTTAGAAAAGACTTCCATACGTCCAACCATGTCCTCAATAATCAATACTGCCTTTACCTCCCAGTGTGATTAATAGTCCATTAGTTTAACCTCTCCAATAATTTTACTCCTCTGTCTTACCACAATACTCTTATCGGACCAAAAGACTTTATCCTCAACAAAAAGAAGATGACCATTACATTGAAAAGATGATGTTTTAGAAATAAATACCCTAGAAAAAAGCCTGGAATAATCACTCTCCAAAGCAATTAGCCTCCTCAATTATTCCCTCCAAATTTCCATTACCTCCCTCATCACCCTTCTAAAACTAGAACCTTTTATGAGTTCATCCTTGTCGACACAGACTCAATAGAGATTACTCATAATAAGATGAAAAATGAAATATTCAGTTTCAAAGATTAAGATTTTACAGATTTTGTCTCCATCAGACTGGAACAACCTCTGTATAAGTATAAGTCTTTTCAAGATCTTCAATCCTCAGCAATATAATTATTATGATTATATGGAAGCCTGGAGAAATGTTCTCTATTTAAGTCCAGATGGCCATTCTTGGTTTATTTGGTTTAAAAGAGGAATATCATTAAAGTTTCCAAAATGGTTTGAGTTGGTTTATAGATTATGGACCATTACCATCCTTCTTTCCTTCCACAAGCAGAAGAAGTTTATCAATATTTAAAGAGAATTCAACATTTGTACAGGTTATAGATTCATTTCTTTCATAGCCACTCAAGGTAGTGCGTGGATCTTGAGTTGGGATTATGTTTATGCTTTGAAATATGATAATACTGAATTAAAGGTGCTAGCAAGACAAATTAAAATAAAATGGTGGGAAGAAGTTCAACCTGGAGCTGTTAAGTAAACAAAAAATCAATGAGTGGGTTAAAGTTCCACAAAGAAGCAAAATTACCAGAAGTAAAGGAAGCTGGCAAAAGAAGCAATATTTTAGCAGAAAAGCAAAAAATTATGGCAGAACTGGCATCCGCTACTTCACAAGAAGAGTTTGAAGAAAGATTAAAGTTGGTAAAAGCAATACAAGATCCTACGGTTCAAGAAGAATCGGATGAGAGCAACGTCTCAGTCAAATCCATATCTCCGCAATGGAGATATGTTTGATTAAAAGAACCAATCAAAAGTGTCGGCAGCAGACAAAATGTCGGGAAGAATAGAAAGTACGTGTGAGCACTAGCAAAAGAATCAGAATAATTTGTAACTTTAAATTATTGTATTACTTTTAGGCTTTCCTGTTTTGCCCTTCCATTATTTTACTTTTCTAGGACAACAATGTAATTTGTAGAAGGCTCTCTTGCCTATATAAGGAAGGATCCTTCCTCCTGAAGGCAGAGCGAATTTAGAGCAACAAATCCCTGTATTTTCAAATTTTCTTTTAAGCAATGTTTCTCAGTATTTCGTTTTCAAGTTTTTGAGTTCTATAGTTCCAATTCTCGACTTTTCCAACTCTGAAGCTTAATCTTGTAAGTTATTTCAAGTATTTCGTCCGCTTTCCGCGCGCGCATATATATATATATATATATATATGTATAGAGTAAGCATATCAAGTGAGAACACTTGTTTATTGTGAGAAATAAGAACAGTTAATATTAGTCATTGGATTATATTTAATGGTCCAGATTACTCATTGAAATAAATTAAAAATCTTTTTCCTTTATCTCTTTTTACTATATTTTTTTCTTAAAAAACTAATCACTTTCCCCACTTTTCTTTCCCACAATTTTCTTCTTCCCCAATGCAGGAGTTAATCTTCTCATATCTGGAAATCAATTTCATGGTCTAACAACCATTTCGATAAAGGTATAAAAAATTTTTAATAAAAAACTACGATAAATAACAATTAATAAACCCAGGAATTCTCTGCTAAGGGTCTCAATACTTAAGACTTCGTCACTCTTTTTTTTTTTTTTACGAAACATCGTCACCCTTTTGGTAATCATAATTAAAACCTTACCTATACACTTACACATTATATATTATTAATTCCAATTAATAACAAACATTATATCCTTTAATTATTTTAATGAAAAGAAAATTAATGTTAAATTATGGATTTAATTTTCCATGTATAGGTGGGACATACCATTGGGCATTGGCTTATAGCTTGCCAGTTCTTCAGTAATAGATTGTACAACTTCACTGCCAATGGTGCTGATCCTATAATTTGTCTTACCACCATTTTATAATTATACACTCTACCATTAAATGTTAAATTAATGCTCCTCCTAGCTTATAATATTAATTGTTATTGACAATAGATTTCTATTAAGATTTTTTATATACCTTTTATTGAAATACTTTGGTTGTTAGATAATAAAACTGATTTCCATATATGAGAAGATTGGCACCTCGATGGGGGAGAAGAAAACTGTGGGGGAAAATGGGGAAAGTGATTAGTTTTTTAAGGGAAAAGAATATATGGAAAGAGATAAAGGGAAAAGATTTTTAATTTATTTCAATGAGTAATCAGGACCATTAAATATAATCCAATGGTTATTGTTAAATTAATATTCTCATTTCTCACAATAAACAAGTGTTCCAGCAAACTCAAACTATTTCCTTGAATAAGTAGGGTTTAGGGTTTAGACCCTTGGTAATTAACCGATGTAGTTCAAAGAAGTGTTTAATACTACTCTGGACTTGAATATAAGCCAAAATAACTAGATTCACACGTATTAAATAGAGTGGACATACTCTCTTACTATTGGCACATGGTTCATTAAATAGAGTGGTTGGAAAGTAAAAATCAAAGGGCATTTTGGGTTTATCTCATTAAATAGGGTAAAAGTAGTTAAGATTTACTTATATTTAGTCCAACCAAATGTGAGTTTTTTTTGCTTATATTCAAGTCCGGAGTATTTGGCAGCGAGTAAAAATTAATAAGGAGTGCCTCAACATCTCATTTATTTATTGCTAATGATTGTTTATTGTTTGTTAAGGTTAAGAATAGCCAAGTTTGAATTATGTCTGATCTTCTGGATAGGTTCTGCAAAGCTTCTGGTTCGCGGGCTTTGGCGTCCAAATGTGTTCCTCAGTCAAAGAATACTCGGCTTCATCAGATATCTTATATTTGGTTTAAATCCAATTTAGGGCGTTATCTTGGGTTCACATGTATTTCAATGTTGGCCTACAAAGGATGCTTTACAACCAACTTTAGACCGAATAAATTCTGAACTTGCTAGTTGGAAACATAAACTTTTAAATAAGCCCCGAGAGGTTATGTTTGGTCAAATCTGTGCTAACATCGATCCCTCTAAAACATTATGCAGGGTGGTACTCCCTTGGTAGATGGATCGACTAGTAAGCCAAAGGGGAGGTCTACACCCCCTTGTTAATAAGTCAAGGTTGGCCTTCACAGTCGATGTACTTTATTATTTACGCCTTATACGCACTACTCTACAAGTAGGCTTAGGCTCGTGGGGCTGTGTACTCCCCTGGTATATGGGCCGACTAGTAAGCCCAAATGGGAGGTCTACACCCCCTGGTTAAAACCGTATACACCCTTCCCCATCACCTAGGCAGACGATTACCAGAGAAAGTGGGGTTAGTGGGCGTAGACGTGGGGGAGGTCGACGGTTAAGAACACTTAGGATAAAAGATGCACACGGGGGGTAATCAGCCCTCAGTTCACATAAGGAGAGTAAGGACATAGGGAGATTCCGGGAGCGGGACCCGACCCGACGACGGAGTCGACCTGTCATACCTTACCGAGAACATTTGGCGTCCCACCGTGGGGCGGCGGTAAAACTTTTCCCGCCGACCACTTTCTTTTCTTAGTAGATATGGTTACCAGACGAGGAAATGGGAGGCAGCACGAAGTGGACGGAGAAGGAACTCGCAAAGGGAATAGGAGAATAACAACCCGACGTTACAGCAGATCTTGGAGCGCGTGGATCAACTCCAGCAACAGAATCAAACGCTACAGCAGCAGAACCAGACTTTACAGCAGTAGAGCCAGTCGTTGCAAACCAGGATGACGCTCTCACCAGAGGGCCGAGCAGAAGATGAAGACATGGAGGCAGGCTTGGGCGAGTTTCATCCGTTCTCCCCAAAAATCGCCGAAGCACAGTTCCCTGTAGACTTCAAGGAACCTAGGTTGAAGGATTATGATGGCACCAAGGATCCCCAGGTCCATGTCACTGCATTTAAGACACATATGCTGAAGAAGGGAGTTAGTGATGCATTACAGTGTAAGTTTATTTTCTGGAACTCTCACTGGTTCGGCAATGATTTGGTATTCGAATCTTCCCCCGTTGTCCATCAATGATACCCAAGACTTTTTGAAGAAATTCCTGGCACAGTTCTTGGCTCGATGGACGAGGAAAATGACTTCAGGAAAACTTTTCAAGTGTTCGGACAGAAAGCCGGCGAAACCGTTGAGGGAGTTTCTGGGGCCGGTTTAATGAGGCCTCACTCCTAGTAGTCAATCCCAATCCAGAGCTTTTGGTGTCGGCGTTTGAGGAGGGCTTGTTACCAGGACCTTTTAATGAATCCCTTGCTCAGAGACCAGCGGCATCCATGGAGGAGATCAGGAACCCGGCAGCTTGCTATATAAAAAGGCGAAGAAAGCAATGCAGATAAGCGCGAGAACAAATGGTGGGAGGACAAGCCAGGTCGTAAGAAAGACACTTTCAACCCGACTAATTACACTAGCCGACAGGGAGGAGGATTCAGTGGGAATGACGGGAGGTTTAAACCAAGATATCAAAGATCGTGGCCGACAGATAGGAGCAGAGAGGGGGACCTCACCCCTTTAAAGCATCACGAACCTATATCTTAAAGGAACGTTTACCAGTCCGACCTCCTCAAATTACCACCGCCAGCGGAGGGAGCAAAGGGTCCTGACTTGAACAAATGGTGCGACTATCATAGAGCAAAGGTCATGACACAGAGAATTGTTGGACTTTGACGAATAAGATAGAACAGTTGATAAAGGAGGGGTTCCTAGGACGTTATGTTGAAAGGAGACAATCAAATAGAGGAACTCGTGATGAAGGAGGCAGTTCGAACAGAGGAAATTATAACAAGCGAAGGAGGGAGGATGGTCGACGTGATGGCAAAGAAGAGTCTGAGGAGATAAGGGGAGTGGTAACAAACCATAGCAGGAGGTTTTTGTGGAGGTGGAGAAACAAGCTCGGCGCGGAAAAAAATATGTCAGATCAGTGATGTCAGTAAGTGCAGAGGTCTCAGGCAGGAAGAAATCTAGATCTCCAGTTATTTCTTTTCTGATGAGGATATGAAAGGAATAAAGCCGCATGAGGACGACCCTTATGGTGATCGACTTAGTCATGGCAAAGTACAAGGTGCAGAGAGTTTTGGTAGATCAGGGAAGCTCGATGATATCTTATACTGGAGCACGTTTCAGAAATTGCAGATTCCCTAGAGTGTCTTTTACCCTTTTTTGGTTCTTTAATTGGTTTTGCAGGGCCAGAGGTTACGTTGACGTAATGACTACCTTTGGCGAAGGAGAGCATAAGAAGGTTGTTCGAGTGAAATACCTCGTTATCAATGCCCCTTCTTCCTACAATATCATAATTGGTCGAGCTGCGCTGAATGCCCTAGGAGCGGTGGTGTCTACTGTCCACCTAACCATGAAGTATCCGCTGAACAATAATAGGGTGGGGGTCGTGAAAGCTGATCAGGAAGTAACAGTCAGATGTTACAGAGACAGCCTGAAAATCAGAAGGGGAGCTCAGACGGATATGAGTCTTGATATACCTGTGAATCACAATGTATTTTTTGCAGAGTTGGATCCCAGGGAAGATTTCTATGATAGACGTCCACAACCAATTGAAGAGTTGGTCGAGGTGCAGATAGGTGATTCTGAGGATAAAAAGACAAAGGTGAGTTCAAAGTTAACCGGAGAGTTGTTGATAAAGCTGGTCGACTTCTTGAAAGAAAATCAAGACCTCTTTGCATGGAGAGTATCCGATATGCCGGGAATCGATCCAGATTTCTTATGTCATCGACTATCAATGGACCTTAAAGCAAAGCCTGTAGCACAGAGAAAAAGGAAACTGGGAGAAGAAAGGAGGAAAGTGGTAGCAATTGAGTCTGAAAATCTATTGGCAGCAGATTTCATCAAGGAAGTTGTCTACCCGACTTGGTTGGCGAATGTGGTGTTAGTGAAGAAGGCTAATGGGAAGTGGCGTATGTGTACTGATTATACCAACCTTAAAAAGTATGCCCTAAAGACCCCTACCCATTGCTGATATTAACAGCCTGGTGGACGGGACATCTGGGCATAAGATGCTAAGTCTGATGGACGCTTATTCCGGTTACAATCAAATTAGGATGCATCCCATGGACGAGGAGAAAACAACATTCATGACAGAGCATTCGAATTATTGCTATAAGGTGATGCTGTTTGGGTTGAAGAATGCAAGATCCACTATCAGCGATTGATGGATAAGATTTTCACAAACCAGATAGGTCGAAACCTGGAGGTCTACATTGATGATATGATAGTAAAGTCGACGACAGAGGATACACATTTGGGAGACCTGGGAGAAGTTTTTGGTGAAATAAGGCGATATCAAGTAAGGTTGAATCCGCAGAAGTGTGCTTTTGGGGTATCATCTGGAAAATTCTTGGGTTTTATGCTGACTGAAAGAGGCATTGAGGCCAATCCAAACAAATGCAAGGCGATCATGGAGATGAGAAGTCCGACCTCAGTTAAAGAAGTACAACAGCTCACAGGGAGAATGGCGGCGTTTCTCGATTCCTGTCAAAATCTGGAGATAGAGCTCTACCTTTCTTCAAGTGCCTGCGAAAAAATGAAAAGTTCGTGTGGTCTACCGAATGCGAGGAGGCTTTTCAGCAACTGAAGCAATTTTTGGCTAGTCCACCCATCCTTGCCCGAACTGATACAGGTTTGCCCCTACTCATTTACCTTTCTGTAACTGACGAGGTTTTGAGTTCTGTTCTACTACAAGAAAAAGAGGTCGCGCAATATCCAGTTTATTTCGTCAGTAAAGTATTACAAGGACCAGAGAAGAGATATCAAAAAATTGAAAAGCTGGCTTTGGCAGTTTTCACCACAGCAAGGCGATTACGCCGGTACTTCCAGAGCTTCTCCATAATTGTTAGGACAGATCAACCAATAAAGCAGGTTCTGCAGAAGCCCGACCTCGCAGGCAGGATGATGAAGTGGTCAGTGGAGCTCTCTGAGTTTGATATATCTTTTCAACCAAGGGGCCGTGTACAAGCCCAGGTGTTAACAGACTTGTGGCTGAGTTATCTGCTCTTGGAAATGAAGACCCAGTTAAAAAACATGACTTCATTTGGACATTATCAGTTGATGGGGCATCCAATTTGAAGGGTAGTGGAGCAGGAATCATCTTGGAGGGACCAGGAGGAGTACTAATAGAGAAATCTTTGTGTTTTGAATTCCGGGCTAGCAACAATCAGGCGTAATATGAAGCCCTGGTAGCAGGCCTCAACTTAGCAAAGGAGATGTCGATTTCTAATTTGCAGATCAAGAGCGATTCCCAGTTGGTGGTAGGACAGGTTAATGGCGAATACCAGACCAAGGATGTGCATCTTTCCAGGTATCTAACTTTGGTTAAAGAATTACTTGTGCATTTTAACAAAGTCACTTAGAATTTGTACCCAGGGATCAGAATTCCAGGGCCGACTTACTGTCTAAGTTAGCCAGTACCAAAAGACCTGGTAATAATCATTCTGTCATTCAAGAAACCTTGGTATCTCCAACAACTGAAAAGATGAAGGAAGTATTGAGTATTACAATGATCGACGCCTCATGGATGAGCCCAATCCAAAAGTACCTAAGTCGAGGCGAGCTCCCGGAGGACAAAGCAGAAGCCAGAAAAGTTCAAAAGGATGCAGCAGGCTATGTGTTGATTGGAGATTTACTGTTCAAAAGAGGGGTCTCAACCCCACTTTTGAGATGTCTGACAGAAGAGGAAGGGCAACAAAGTCATTTCAGAGGTTCATGCAGGAACATGTGGAAGCCATATTGGAGGAGGAGCATTAGCTTTGAAGGTGATCCGAGCTGGATATTATTGGCCAAAGCTTCGTAGACAATGTATGGAGTTCACAAGAAATGTGATAAGTGTCAAAGGCAAGCAGTCTACACAAGGCTCATGCAGTTGATCTTAGTTCCATATACTCTCCTTGGCCTTTTGCAATTTGGGGAGCAGATATATGGGCCTATTTCCACAAGCTCCTGGTCAGGTAAAATTGTTGTTGGTTGCCATTGATTATTTTACCAATGGATTGAGGCAGAACCATTAGCAGCAATCATAGCGGAGAAGGTGAAGAAGTTCTATTGGCAAAGTTGACATGCAGGTATGGTGTGCCTAACAGGATTATTTCTGATAATGGTACCCAGTTTGTCGGTAGGGTTGTTCAAAATTTTTGCCAAGATCTGGGTATTACACTGATCTACTCTTCAGTAGAGCATCCGCAAACAAATGGGCAGGCAGAGGCAGCAAATAAAATAATCCTCAATGGATTGAGAAGAAGACTAGATGAGCTAAAGGAAGATGGGTAGAACATTTGCATCAAGTGGTTTGGTCATACAACACTACCCCTCAATCTACGACTCAAGAGTCCCTTATAGACTTGTATATGAACTGATCTATGATCCCATGGAGATCGATACACCTACATGGAGAACCTTGAGTTTTTCTGAGGAAGATAATAATATCGGCCACCTGGGCGATCTAGATCTGATAAAGAAGTTCGGGAGTTAGCTCATGTCAAAGAAATAGCCTGCAAGGAAAGAGCTGCAAGAAAAATAATTCGAAAGTGGTCCCCAGAAGCTTTCAGCAAAGGACTTAGTAATGAGGAAGCTACTAAAGATCCAACAGCAGAAAACTTGCACCTAATTGGGAAGGACCTTTTAGAATTAAGCAAGTCAAAGGAAGGAGCATACAAACTGGAAACCCTGGAAGGAAGAGAGATTCCGAGAACATGGAATTCAGAACACGTTTCTATCTACTTCAGTTGAAAGCTCTGCAGAGATGACTGCATTCAGTGTTAGACTCTAGGATGAATTTGTTTTTAGTCTTTCTTTTGTATTAGCACTTTGTTTCAAATCTCCGTTGTATGATGGCTAGTTTAATATCAATGGAGTGGTCGACGTGGGTACTCTTTTCTCTTTCACGTTGGAAGAGTTTTTAATGAGGCCTACTAGATCTTATATTTTTCAAAGTTGATATTATTCGAAAGACGAAGATCTCAGGCTTGTCAGAAGATCACTAAGTTATCATTATCACTCAAGAAAGAGCATTGATAACTCTGCATTGTCGACCTAAGAAAGGGCATCGACTTGCAGTGAGTCGACCTAAGAAAGGGCATTGACATAAAAATTCACTAAGTTATCAACTCAGAAGAGCATTGATAACTCTGCAGTGTCGACCTAAGAAGGGCATCGACTTGCAGTGAGTCGACCTAAGAAAGGGCATCGACATAAAATTCACTAAGTTATCAACTCAAGAAAGAGCATTGATAACTCTGTAGTGTCGACCTAAGAAAGGGCATCGATTTGCAGTGAGTCGACCTAAGAAAGGCATCAACATAAAAATTACTAAGTTATCAACTCAAGAAAGAGCATTGATAACTCTGCATTGTCGACCTAAGAAGGGCATCGACTTGTAGTGTGTCGACTTAAGAAAGGGCATCGATATAAAAATTCACTAAGTTATCAGCTCAAGAAAGAGCATTGATAACTCTGCATTGTCGACCTAGAAAGGCATCGACTGCAGTGAGTCGACCTAAGAAAGGGCATCGACATAAAATTCACTAAGTTATCAACTTCAAAAGAGCATTGATAACTCTGCATTGTCAACTTCCGGGATAAGTATACCTCATCAACTTCAGTTTCTATAAATCTTAGAATAATTTTCTAAGTTTCTCGCACAGCAAAGGGTACTGATAACTCTATCATTCCGACTTGTTCGGGAATGACCTTCGAAGAATTTGTTAAGTTATTCACTCAGTTTAGATAATGAGAGCTCGAAGCGTCAAATTATTGGGGGAATTTTATCGAAAACCGGAAGATATTTCCAATTATGCATATTTGATCAAAGAAAGATATAGATTGAATGACAGTCATTACATATATTAAGTTTAACAAGCAGTACACATAGGAAGCCAAAAAGACAAAACCACGTCTACAAGTCTACAGGTAAGGAAATATTTCATTCCTCATCTTCATCTACAACTATATCCACTAACTTGCCATCAACCACATGCTTAAAGGCTCCAACTTCGTCGACTTTCAAATCAGGGATCTAAGAATTGAAGTTGGGTAACCTTGTCAACCCGGTGGATGCGCATGGCAACTTGAGCTCTTGTGTCTTCAAGATCTACGAGTAATGAATTCTTCTCGGCCACCAAAGTCTCTTTTTCTGTGGTCAGAGTAGAAACTTTGCTTCCCAATTTTTGTTTCTCAGCTACAAGGTCATCGTTGTTTTTCTGTAATATCCAATTTTTCTTCCCAAGATCAGCAAATTTTTCATCCCAAGTACTCTTTTCAGCAAGTAATTCAGTGTTCTTAGTTTCACGGCTTTTAAATCAGTCTTCAGCCTCTCCCCGGTCTTCATATCACCTTCAACATTTTAAGCTTTTTCAGTAAGCTCTTTATTTTCAGTATGAGATTTTTTCAGTTCTTTTTCGGCGCTGCCAACATACTGGTCGACATAGAGGCCAAGAAAGCCATTTGGGCCCCAGATGATTGAAGTTTTTTGCCGATGTTTCCTCATTCCGGCTTTTTGAACCCGGCTCCTATCTTCCTTCTGATTGAGATGCTTTTTTACACGATTTGGTCAACGGGAAATCGACGATCGAAGATAGAGCCGACGTCCGAAAGTGCCTCCCTCGAAATCATTGACAAAGCCCACCATTTTTCAGAGCTTCCGGAAGTCGATTAGGGAGAGGATTGCCAGTAGTGTTTTGGATGCTGCCAGAGGGTGGCGTTTTGGAACTTGCACCTCCAGGATTATCGCCATCGTTGATCTTCTGCTTCTTGCGTTGCGCAGAAGGATTTCCTTCCTCCTCCATCACCTTGCAACCGGCCAATTCCTAGACACTCAAACCGATGAAGCAGTGTTCTTCTCGGTTGCCTTTTGCTTTCTTCTCTTTAGCCCGAAGGGCCTTCATATCGCCACTTCATCCATGGTTTTAGTAGTCTGAGATTTAGGAGGCATACTTCCTGCAAGATATTAAAGGTTTAGTACACAAACACGAAGACCTATGGGGTACTCGACAATATGAAATAAGACAAATTAATATACCAAGTAGAGTCTGAAGCTCGCAGG
The DNA here is from genome assembly GCA_026901365.1 of Sesbania bispinosa. Classification (NCBI taxonomy): domain Eukaryota; kingdom Viridiplantae; phylum Streptophyta; class Magnoliopsida; order Fabales; family Fabaceae; genus Sesbania; species Sesbania bispinosa. The sequence continues at coordinate 186,469 of QLOH01000856.1, forward strand.
GTTATCTTCATTTTCTAATAAAGCACAACAGTCTACATTTTTATTGTTCTCTTAACCACTCTACGACGGCTCTATCTCCTCGGAAAGAACACTTAATGAGTTTGGGGAACTTTGTGAGGCTCCAAAGGACCAGAAGAGTGGGAAGTGGGGAGTCCCATCCGAGTTGAATAAAAGATTACTGGAGGCATCTACACCTCGGACCCTAAAAGCTTCTGTTTCCTCCACAATTTATAGGATGAAGTATAGGCCGAATCGCCCCCTTTTTCGGTATATTATTGAAAGATATCCATTCGAGCTCGTTGGAAGAAGGAAGCTTACTTGAAAGAAAGTGAAGAATTTTTTCTAAGTCGGGAAGGGAATAGTGGCGACACATTATTTGATAAGCTCGGACAAACGCCCAACTATTAGGATGCAATTGGGAGGGCGAAATATTGAGGACATTCAAGAGACTTTTCTCGAAGTCCGAAAACGGAAGTCGAAGATTAGTTTTGTAAAAAAGTATCATACAGGTAGGTGTAAAGAGGAACGAGTCGCTAGCCAAATAAGAGTCACAATCCTTTCATTTTCAGTACAGGCTCAATCAGAATGGTTTTATCTAAATCGAGCGAAGTGATTACGTGTTTTTTACGGAAATTAATTCTGCTCGACATAGTGGTATACCTAGAGGAGCGATCAGCTACATCATCGAGAAACAATATAGATTTTTGGTACGATCGGAGTTTGCTTCTAATCTTGACTTAAGCTCGGATCCTCATTATCTAAATCACCTGCATTATTTAAAACTGGGAACCCTCATCACTAAGGTTAATAAAAGGTACTTCTTGCTCAGGCATTTTATCAGGAATAATATTTTCTAGGGGAAGTCGGGATGTTACCGAACTCTCAGTTTCATCACCATCAAACATAGAATCAGTCTCAGTGGTGCTAGTGTCTCTATCAGATAATAAGGAAATTGATTTGGAAAGGTTTTGGGAATCACTTAGATCGTCTCTAGACATTTTGAAACAACTAAGAAGGAAGGTCGGAAGAGATGGAAGAGAAGAAAAGATTGAACACGGACAAACAAAACAGAGAGTAAACAGGTAAGGAAAGTTGAAGGAAAAGAGGAAATACCTGTTTGAGGAATGAACGTGGAGGGGGCACCACGAGGGAGTAGAACGAGGATCTGGAAATGGATGGCAATGAAATGGAAAAAGGAAATAAAGAAGAAGGCAACAACAAGGTTGCTGCAAATACAAGCGAAGAAAAGGGAGCTTTGTCTTGGTGAGGGGGATGGTAGCGTGTAGAGGCCTTATAAGGAAAATTAAGGCAACGGTCCATCATGACCGTTCGGAAACCATACGTCCCCTCATCAGAACCATTGGATGAAAGAACATTAATGGAATTCATATTAGCCGTTCACAAACCCAAACGACCCCCACAGGGACCGTTAGATGAAGAAAAGCATCAGGAGGACACGTGGAATCCAGGGGAGAAGTGTAGTGACTCTTCAAATCACACACTTTCCAATGCTTAGGCAGATGGCTATTAAATGCCAGGTACGGCTAGGGGCGCGTAGCATTGGGTTACGGGAAACGAAGGTCAAACGTTCCATAGTCATTGGTTTTCAAATTCAAAAATGAGAAGCGGCGACAATCATGAATCGACACCAAGCTACGATTAACATGTAGAGAACAGGGTCCTTCTGCTTTATAGAAAAGTCTACAATGTAGTCATGTGTCACTGTTTACTCCTTGCGCACTACTTTACGAATAGGCTTAGGCTCATGGGGCTGTGTACTCCCTTGGTATATGGACCGACTAGTAAGCCCAAAGGGGAGGTCTACACCCCCTTGTTAAGAAGTCAAGGTTGGCCTTCACAGTCGATGTACTTTATTATTTACGCCTTACGCACTACTCTACAAGTAGGCTTAGGCTCGTGGGGTTGTGTACTCCCCTGGTATATGGGCCGACTAGTAAGCCCAAATGGGAGGTCTACACCCCCTGGTTAAAACCGTCTACACCCTTCCCCATCACCTAGGCAGACGATTACCGGAGAAAGTGGGGTTAGTGGGCGTAGACGTGGGGGAGGTCGACGGTTAAGAACACTTAGGATAAAAGATGCACACGGGGGGTAATTAGCCCTCAGTTCACATAAGGAGAGTAAGGACATAGGGAGATTCCGGGAGCGAGGACCCGACTCGACGACGGAGTCGACCTGTCATACCTTACCGAGAACAACAGGCCTATTGGTTTCCTAAATATGTTTCTCGGCGGCTTGATTCTATTGCGAATCAGTTTTTATGGAAAAATATCAGAACAGGGGACTTCATCTAGTCAGCAGGTCAAAAACTACTCAAGCCCGTACTCTTGGTTGCCTTGGGCTTCGAATGGCTATGAGTTCTAAATTATTGCGGTTGCGGTCGCGGATGCGGCCACTGTGATTGCGGGTATTGCAGGCAGCCGCTGCATGTGAATTGCAGCCGCTGTGGCGTGAAATAATTTTTGGTTTGCCCTAATAATAAAAAGAGATGGAGGCGCCAAAAGGAGATTCAGAGAAACTGAGAAAGGAAAGGAGAGATTGAGAGTTAAGGTGAGTGTTTATGGTCAAGATTGGTGATGGGATCTAAAAATAGAACATTGGTTTTGAAGGAAATGAAAATGGAGCAGTGTTGCAGTTGCGATGCGGTTGCGTTGTTGCGCATTTCCGATGAATGTAAATCACACCGCAATTGCGGCCTGATGTCGTTGCGGGGGCAGCCGCAACCGCAATATTACGGTCGCAACAGGCGTTGCGGACCGCAATTTACTGCTCTTCTGGGGAAGCTAGTGTGGGATATTCTTTATAGCAATCACAAACTATGGTTTCAAACCCTGTCAGCTTGCTACCTTAAGAATTGTGATTTTCTTCGTGTAGTTGTGCCTCGTGGTTCGTTAATTTGGAGATCAATAATCAAAGCTAAGAATGTTCTTAAGGATGGTTTTCGTCTTAAGTTGGAGAATGAGAATGCTAGATTTTAGCATGATCAGTGGCTCTCCCATAATCCCCTGTGTCAGTTTGTTCCGGTGGTTGATATCCATGACCTCAATATGAGAGTGCGAGATGTCTGGCATGATGGAGCATGGCATCTTGAAGATCTATGGTCCTTTATACATTCTGAGTTGCGAAATCTTATTTTTGTGAATCGTCCCTTTCTTAATGATGTTGTGGAAGATAGTTACGTGGGTAGGTTGTAACATCCCAAATTTTATTAAATAAAATAAAATTTATAAGAGTAGGAGAAATAAATAAATAATATTAATATTAATTAACCATTTAATGAGTAATAGTTATTTAATAAATATTAATATAATAGAATTAGAATATTTATTGAGGAGAGTTATTTAATAAGAGATAATAAATAATAATAAATAATAAATATAATAACTGGGTTGAGAGTGGGCCTAGCCCAATTAAGTATGTATTTAAGGAGGGGTTCTCAGTTCACCCTAATCCTTATTCGTATAATCGTCAGAGAGCGAAAGGCCAAGGAGGGGAGAAACCAAGTCTCAAGAGGAGGTTGCTGAGGAGTAATCATCAAGAACCAAGAAAGAGTCTTCTTTGCTGTTCGATCTCTACTACAAGGTAACGGGGGGAAAAGAGTGTTCCTTGTATGTGCCTATAGGGGTGTTTAGGTAGAGAGGGCGACCATAAGACCCTTTAAAGGCTCTAAATTCATATGGATGAATGTATAATTAAGAATGAATGACAGAATCCGTTGAATTATGATTGATTGGATGTATATTAATGAATCTTGAGTGGTTTGAATGATAATAATGAGAATAGTGAAAAGGGGTTAAATAAGGGTTTGATGAATTGGGGTTTTGATGGGAAATCCATCTAAAACTATTAAAGATTGATGATTGTGATGAGTTTGATGAATGATTATGATTATGAATGGTGTTTATTGAAAAGAATGGATTAAGAACGTACGAACAGTCGCGATCAGCGACACGTACGCTTCAGTAGCGCTGAGCGCGTACTGGAGCGTGATATCCTGGAACCTGCGCTGCACCTGGGCTGAGCGCGGGTGGAGCGCAGCTCGCAGATTGTTTATTTTTAAAAGATGAAATTGGGCAGAATGCCTAGTGGTATTGATGATGAGTGTGATGATGATAATGATGTCGGTGTATATCACCTTATTATGATGATGATGTTAATGATGATAGTGTATGTCACTTTATGATAATGATGTGATGATGATAGTGTATGTCACTTGATGATGATGATGTTAATGATGTATGATGATAATGTTAATGATGATAGTGTATGTCACTTGATGATAATGATGTTAATGATGTATGATGATGATGTTGATGATGATAGTGTATGTCACTTTGTGATAATGATGTTGATGATGATAATGTATGTCACTTGATGATGATGATGTTAATGATGTAGGATGATGATGTTGATGATGATAGTGTATGTCACTTTATGATAATGATGTTGATGATGATAGTGTATGTCACTTGATGATGATGATGTTAATGATGTATGATGATGATAGTGTATGTCACTTGATGATGATGATGTTAATGATGTATGATGATGATGTTGATGATGATAGTGTATGTCACTTTATGATGATGATGATAGTGTATGTCACTTTATGATGATGATATTAATGATGTATGGTGATGATGTTGATGATGATAGTGTGTGTCACTTGATTAAAAAGATGATATTTAATGATGAGTGTATTGATGTATGATGATGATGTTACCTAAGTTGTGCGGACCCATAGAGGGGGGTACTACTTAGGAGAGATGCCTTGAGCATATGTGATGAGATCTGGTTTGTGCGGGCCCAAGAGGGGCGTTGGGCAGCACTACGGCCTCTGTGGTGATTAACGGTAGCGTTGTGTGTGGAGCTTACCGGCCTTTGTGGCGATTAACAGTAGCGTTGTGTGTGGAGCTTACCGGCCTCTGTGGCGATTAACGGTAGCGTTGTGTGTGGAGCTTACCGACCTCTGTGGCGATTAACGGTAGCGTTGTGTGTGAAGCCTACCGGCCTCGGTGGTGATTTATGGTAGCATTGTGTGTGAAGCCTATCGGCCTCTGTGGTGAATAACGGTAGTGTTGTGTGTGAAGCTTGTCGGCCTCTGTGGTGATTACCCTATGATGTGTATAATGATAGATGAATGATGTTTTGATGATGATGAGTATGATGATAGATGATTGATGTTATGATGATAGAGTATGATGATAGATGATTGATGTTATGATGATAATGAGTATGATGATATATGATTGATGTTATGATGATAATGAGTATGATGATAGATGATGTTAGGATGATAATGAGTATGATGATATATGAATGACACTATGATGATGGTGAGCTTGATGAATATATGATGGATGTATTTACGTGTTATATTGGGTGAATGATAGTATGAGACTTATATGTTGATGTAGATAAATAGTTATACTGAGTGTTGGGTAATTGTGATCGGGTGGTTTATCTGATGTTTTGGTGCTTGGTATGTTATATGATGATATTGTGGGTGAGGACAGTGTAGCCTCCTATATGTATATATGAGTTAGAGCTCTTTTCCTCACCGTTACTGTTGTTTCAGGTGATGGTGATGACATTTGGGTCAAACATGATTAAAGGGATATGCTCTGATAGATGTGACATCAGGGTGTACTTGGGAGTCTTTTATTATGTTTCTAGTTATGAGCATCTTATGAACTATTTTTGATGCCTTGTACGGCAAGTAGGTTGTTAGTTGTTTTATTTCTTTGGAGATTCCGCTGCATAATTGTTGGATTATATTTGATGTTTACTTTCATGTAATAAAGTTGTTTTCGAACTCATGAGATTTAAGTAAGAGCGTTTGTGAACCTTTTTACCCATCGTGGGACAAACTCTTTTCTACATTCAATTTATTAAGCATATAAGAGTATGAGGTAGAAAGGTGTTACATATGTGCTCTTTCTGAAATTTACACAGCAAAGTCAAGTTATTTGTGGTTGTCCCAGGCTACTTCTAATGTTGTACAGCAATTACTTGGGTTTGGATTTGGAAACTTGCGGCTCCAGAGAACATCTTTAGGGGATGGTGATATTCTGTTTGCGGAGCTCTATGCAATTTGGAAAGGCCTCTCTATTTGCTGGGATGATAATTATCGCATAGTTGAGTGTTGGTGTGACTCGATCAAAATTAGTTGTGTCTTTAATCTGTGAGGATGTCAGCAAGTTCTATCGCTACAATTCTCTTATTGCTGCTATAAAGGAGTTGCTACATAAAGATTGGTCTGTTTCGGTGCATCACATTCTTCGAGAGGGAAACTCCTGTGCGGAGTTTCTAGCAAAGATTGGCGTTGATAGCTCTGTGCCTTCTACTTAGTGCATATGCCTCTGGGACCTTATCCTAGAGTGGGAATTGGATCTCTCCGTGTGCTCAAACAGGAGAGTGTGCAGTTAATTTTATTTCAACCGTAGATTAAAAAAATCTTTATCAACAGCTGACATTATATTTATAAAATACACCGTTTTGCTAAACTATCAAACTCTTCATCTCTTGCCTGTTATATTTTCTGCCGTCATAGTTTCAGTACATACCCATGTGGGCATGTGGCTCATGGTCACCACCACCAGGACAAATGCCGCCACCTCGCCGGAATGCCGCCTCCTGGCAAGGATCCATTAGCTCGCATTTCTGTCGAGTTAAAGATTGATCATCTCCTGCTATGAATGTTCAAACTCTAGAATCCTCTTGGATACCATCCAAAAGTTTGGGTTAAGAATATGAGCAATGAGTGAATATTTAGGTTAAGAATTGCAAAAAAAATACCCAATATCATCAATAAAGAAGGCATGAGTATGAAGACTAAACTTAAAGCTTGTTTATGTTTGGAGAAGGTAATCATGACAATGTCTATGTTTGGAGAAGGTGATCATGACACTCCATTTATGCTGATCCAGCCAACTATAAATGACAAATTTAAAGCTTAATTCATCATAAACTTCAAGATTTGTGATGCATGAATTATTTTTCATGCAACTAGCCACTGGATATTTCATACATACATATCTGAGTAGTCAACGAGTTTCATTATTGTTTCTCTCTCTTCAATCAGTACACAATATATATAATTTTTAAGGTCTTTTAAATTTTGAAGTGCTTTGATGGTAAGCCTCTATGACCCACACGGCATGAGGAAAATGGCAAGACAAGATAAGAGACTATTTTTAAGCTTAAAAAAAAAAACCTCATCAAAATTATTCACAGTACGGTTATTACGGTACTAGCTAGCTAGTTGGTAGAGAAGATAGTGCATGAGGGAGCTTTGGTGAACACGGAATAAGACTTCCATATCTTCCTCCTGCCTCTTGGTGCCCCAATGATTGATGAGATCGCTGACCAAGGCTGCCGTGAAGTTTGGATCTGAAGCTGCACTCACTGTATCCACCATCATAACGTGGTCGTTGAAGTAAGTTTGACATTCACGTTCACGTCTTTGCTAAAAGGATAAGTAGTATATTATGATAGGATAGGATTTGCATTTTCAGTTTTTAATAATCCCTATTGTTTAGGGGAGGCTTACTGTTTGATTTGTTATTTGTTTGCCACGTTAAGTTAGTAGAAAACGTGGGTTGCAGTTTCTCCTTTTTTGTAACCGTTGAGAAGGCTATTTATTAGCCAAAGCTTGCTGAATAATAAGAATCATCTCCCAGAATCTTTTTTGTTCTTCCTTTAAACTTTGTTCTTAACATTTGCTCCCACTTTTTTCTTTTCAGCAAACGTTGTGTCCAGCCGATTGTGATAAGTGATGAAATCATATAGACCGTTGGATGTATCGGTGGCTCAATAATACATTAACCGACCTCCAGTTCGCGCCTTAAATTGAGAGGATCCGGTTCCCCTAGAGTGTAGTTAATTAGTCTTTTCTTTCTCTTTTCTTTTCATATTTTTTTATTCTTTTACCACCTTACCAAAAAATAATAACATAAATGAATAATTTCTATAATTACTATTAATATAATTATAAAATGAATTTTTAAAATTGTTTAAAATTTCATATTATATTTTTAACTATTTTATAAAGTTTTTCTAAATATTTAAATTATTAAAATGGACTTTAATGTTGATATTTGATATTTTAATATAATAACTATAATTAAATAATTTTTATAATTATTATTTAAAAGTTGTACATTTTTTTATTTTTATTATGTTTTAAATTTTGTTCAATATTTTATTTTTGTTATAAACCTTTTTTCAATATTGAAATTGTCAAATCTTTAATAATGATATTTGATATAATAAAGATAACCATAATTAATAATTTCTATAATTACAATTAACATAATTATAAAATAAATTTTAATATTATTTTAAATTTCATACTATATTTTTAATTATCTTATAATTTTTTTAAAATATTTGAATTATTAAAGTATACTTTAATATTGATATTTGATATTTTGATATAATAACTATAATTAAATAATTATATTATATCTATTACTACTAGTAAATTGAGTCCTCCTAGGACACATGTCACATTCTCACACAATCCTTTTCAATTTTTTCAATTATAAAAATGTTTGCTTTTCAATTTTTTAATTATAAAAATTGCAACCGCTTTTCAATTTTTCAACTTTTCTTTTATTTCATCCTATCATATAACCCTAATAACAGATTTTGACAATCCTCTAAATGCTATAGTTCAAAATACATATCCTGACTTGGTGCAACAATACTTAAATGTAGACTTTCTACAACGGCAATTTTAGCATCAACTATTGAGATTGTTGATCAAATTAATGATTATGTTCTTTCATTGATACCGGGTGATATGAATATATAAACTATGATAAGAATTAACTATTGAAGTTGTTCATAAAACTGATGATTAATATTTCTTTGATCTTAGGTGACGAGAGAGAATATCTAAGCTCTGATTCAACTGACAAAGCAGAAGCACTTAACAATCCTGCATTTGAGGCACTTACTCCTGATTTTTAAATCAACTTCAAACTTCAGGTCTACCTAATCACAAAATCAAATTGAAAGTTGGTGCTCCAATTATGTTGTTGAGAAATTTGAACCAATTTGAAGGATTGTGTAACGACACTCGATTAATCGTGACAAAGCTAGAAAATCATGTAATTTAAGCCAAGATCATATCGGGAAAAAATATTGGGAATTTGACATACATTCCTCGAATATCTATGTCTCCTTCTCATTCACCACGACCTTTTAGGCTTATAAAAACAATTTCCTTTAGTTGTTTCATATGCTATGACTATCAATAAGTCTCAAGGTCAATCACTAGTCAGTGTTGGTTTATATTTACCTAAACCAGTGTTTAGTCATGGACAATTATATGTCGCAATATCTAGAGTTCAAAGCAAACAAGGGTTAAAGATATTGATACATGATAAAGAAGGAAGAGCCTTAAACACCACTGTTAATGTTCTTCAAAGAGGTCTTCCAAAATCTATAATAGGTCAGTATCTTAAACCTTAAATATTATTACAATATGACTTATGCTTTGTTTTCATTTCCATTGGATTTTTAATAATATATATAGATCAGGAGAAGTGTACCCTTTTGGCAACTCTACACATGATTGTACAAAGTATATAACATTAAAGAAATGGAAACTTATCTGCTACGATTTGATGCTCATATTAATTTTATATATATGTATATATTAAAATACTATTATTTATTTATTTATTTTCCATTCTTTTCCTTATATGACACTTTACTTTGGCATTGGTGAATTCTATAAAAGCATATAATATTAAAGATATGCAAATAATTGGTAAGAATTTCACTCTCATTTTTACTTATACAATTTTCATTTAATAAAATTCATTTCCACCCATTTAAATTTATTACATGTCAAGAAAAACTTATAAATACATATATGAAGTGGATATCTAAGAAATAAATTATTTCAGTACATGCTTACTTAATTCATTCTAATATTTTTTTCTTTATATGAATTATTTTTTTGTGTAGGATGAAGAGATGAAGGCATAATAAATTGTTGAAGATACAAGAAGGGATCTTTTAAATTATTATTGGAGTACAATTTTTCTCATTGATTTTTTTACAATTGATATATTGTCTCAAAGCATAATAATTTGTTATAAATTATTTTTATTTACTTAAATTTAAATTAATACCATATATATATATATCAGTCAATCTGTACATAACTCGTGCATCGGCACGGGTCCGCCGCTAGTAATATTAAAAGTTGTACATTTTTATATTCTTTTAATTATTATTAATTATCTTATAAATTTTTAAAAATATTTGAATTATTAAAATATACTTTAATATTGATATTTGATATTTTTATAAATAACTATAATTAAATAATTATTATATATATAATATTAAAAGTTGTACATTTTTATATTATTTTATTATGTTTTAAATTTCGTTCAATATTTTTATTTTTCTTATAAACTTTTTCTTTCAATATAAATTGTTAAAACTATAATAATTATATTGGATATAATAATGAAAAAATTTAGATAATTACTGTTAATGTAATTATGAAATGATTTTTTAATATTTTTTTTAATTTCATATTATATTGTAGTTTTCTTACAAACCTTTTTTTAAAATATTTAAACTGTTAAAATGAGCTTTAGTATTTATATTTTATATAATTATTAAATAATTACTATAATTATCATAACATAATTTAATTTTTTTGTAAAACTGTCTTCGTTTATTTATATCTGTCCATTAAAGTTTTTGCATAAAAATTAAAGAATGTTATAACTATATCTTTTAAGCAACATATTTTTCCAAATATACCCTTTTCTCTTTTTTCTAATTAATGCAGTTAATATTTCTCTTTTATCAATAATTATGCATAAATACCATGTGTTTATATTAATATTTTTTGTTGAAAATATAAAAAATACATTTATTAAAACTTTGAACTTGTAAATATTTATGATATAACTTTATAATAAATATTTAAAATAAAAAAATCAAATTACGATAAAGGTAAATTAGAAAAATAACATTTATTATTACTTTGGTATAGGAAAACAACATTTATTTAAAAACAAATTTTAGACCCTAAAATGACAATTAAAAAGAAACGGAGATAGTATTAACAAAATTATAAATAATTTTTTTATAATTTTTTATGTTTTAAATTTTGTATTGTATTTTTATTTATTTATAACAAATTTTTTAATATTGAAATTGTAAAAATGAGCTTTAATATTGATATTTAATATAGTAACGATAAATAAATTATTTCTATTGCAGTTAACATAATTATAAAATAATTTTTGTTACTATTTTAAATTTCATATTGTATTTTATTTATATTATAATTTTTTTTAAAACTTTTGAATTATTGAAATGGACTTTAGTACTGATATTTGATATTTTGATATAATATCTATAATTAAATAATTACTATAATTATTGTATTAAAAGTTTTACCTTTTTATATTATTTTATTATGTTTTAAATTTCTTATTATATTTTTATTTATTTTATAAACGTTTTTTTCAATATTCAAATTGTTAGAATGTAATTTAATAATGATATTCGATATAATAAAGATAACTATAATTAAATAATTTCTAATTACTATTAATGTAATTATAAAATAATTTTTTAATATTAATTTAATTTCTTATTACCTTTTTTAAAATATTTAAACTCTTAAAATGACCTTTAATTTAATATTTGACATTTGGATATAATTACTATAATTATTATAAAAAAAGCTATACTTTTTTAAAATTATTAAATTTTTTTAAATTGAATTTAATACTGATATTTGATATAATAAAGATAAATTTAATTAATAACTAAGATAATCACTATTATTATAATTATAATTTATTTTTTAAGTGTTTGAACATGTTTCAAATTTTGCATTATATTATAGTTTTTTAAAGTTAGATTTTAATTTTTAAATTCTTTTATTATGTTTTAAATTTCATATTATATTATTTATGTTATAAACCTTTTGTTAACACTGAAATTGTTAGAAAACCTTTAATATTGATATTTGATATAAACAAGATAACTATAATTAAATAATTACTATTAACATAATGATAAAATAATTTGAAGTGATTGAGATGGTTTTAAATTTCATATTTTTAAAATTATTAGATATGTTTTAAATTATTATTATTTATATTTATATTATTGTTTTTATTTTTATAGTGATGCATAATAGTAATCATTTAAAATGTAAAAAAATGTTTTAAATTCCTTTTTCTTGATATTAGATATGTTTTTAAAAATATTTATTTGTATTTATTATTATTTTTTTTATTTTTCTAGTGATATTCACTTTAATCTAATTATTATAATTAATTAATGACAATACATAATGTTAATCATTTAAAATGTAAAAAATACTTTTGTATTTTTAGATGTTTTATTTAAGGGAATTTATTGGTATTATATTTTCATTTTAGATTTATAGGTTATTTTCATTATCTTACTTTTACATATAATAAAGATAAAGATAAAAGAGAATTCAAGATTTAATTAGTTCAAGATTTTTTCCTTATCACTTTAGATTTCACAGGTTATCACTACCTTATTTCTAATTCTAGCATTTTCGCTTCACCCGAAACTAAATTTTAATTTAATTAATTCAAGATTTTTTCCGATCCAATCTTTGAGTAGAAAATGATAATGATTTTTTTTCTAACCATCTATGTAGACCAAATAACTACTAGATTATTTTGTCAAAGACCCCGCTTTTCCTTATTACAAGAAAATATATGAATTGTAAGAAATGTATCTTGCGTTTTCCAGCAAAAACGCAGCAAAAGTGCCTTGATAAAAGAACAATTCTTTTTGCCAAATTAGATTTTGAAAAAAAAAAAAAAAACTCTATCAAATAACATCTTCCTCGTAACACATTCATTTCAGGAAAGTTTTTTCAATACTCCTTCAACTAAACACTTAACCTTAAATGATTAATTTTTCAATTTTAATTTTTAAAAATTAAATTAATAAAAATATTGACCATAAATTGAGATAGTTACTGAGAGGGGAGTAAATCCTACAAGAATACCAAACTTTACTCTCATTTTAGAGGTATCAGTCTCAAAATACATCATGTGAGGATATGTTTGTCAGCTTAATTCTGATTAGTTTTGATAAGATACAAAAATGTTGAAGTTTGGAGAGTCTTTTGAATAAGTAATTTATACTTTTGAAAAAAAAAATTACCAAATTCAGCTTTTTTTCTTGTGTTTCTTTTTTTTTTTTTGCTGTTTTTTAAAGAACTTACGGAAATAGTATCTTGGAAATTAAAAAAAAAACAAAGAATTGCTTTTTCCTTAAGAAAAATGGGCTTTGGAATGGGCTAGCCTATTACGAGGAGATTTTGGGTCCATAGCTTATCACGAGGAGTTAGGCTTTAATTTTGATAAACCATTTAATAATTGGACATTTTGTTAGAGCCCTATAACTTTAACTAATGAACTGTATCGGATTAGGATTAACCATTGATATAAACAAAAGGATTAGGATTAACCCACATAAGGCCGAACAATGGAGTTTTGACATGGAGTTCAATTGTAGTGCAACTTTAGTAGGGATGACAATTGGACCAGATCCAATTTATAGTTACTCGTAAAATTATCCGTAATTGGTAGGGTAAACACTCATTAAATAGGTATGGATCCGAATATAGGTAATTATCCGATTTTTAATGGGTATGGATACTATGGTATCTCAACCCTAGTACCATACCCATACATGCACTTATATAATATATAATTAATTTAATTTTTATATTTGTATTATTAATTAATATTAATTACTTAATATTTTCAAGAAAAATTCATTAATATTAATATATATTATAGTCACATAACTAATTTATATTACTAATTTACTTAATTTAAATGTTTAGTTTTTATAACCTAAACACCAAAATAGCAAAACTTGTGAATTCATAGTTGTGAAAGTTTTGTTGTATTATTTACCTAATGGTTAAACATTACATTATGCTTGTGTTTAACTGTATTGTGTTGTACTTTAATTTAGTGAAGTAGTTATATTTTATGGCTAAATTTGGATGATCTATGGATTATTTTTCATTTGTGCTAGAGCTATTTTTAATTAATTTTCATTTTCTAATTGATTTATTTTTTTATATTTAACAAAAGTGCAAGAAATGAGTGCGGCTACATGTACTTAAATATCCATCAGGTAAGGGTATGAGTATTTACGGGTGGGCATCGGTCGGTTTAGGGCCAAAAATCCCAAACCACCCTAAACCGATCACAGGAATTTATGGGATGAGCCTATCCACGTTTGGTTCGATTATTGTGGGTCACGGGTGTTGCGGGTTGGCAGTTGGATCAATTCAATCATCTCAGTTTAGGCCAATGGGCTAAGTAAAAAAATTTCAAGCCTCATTACAATGACCATATTGTAAAAAAAAATAGGAAGAAGAATAAGAATAGAATAATGAACACAATTAACTAAAAATCAAACAACAACCAAATTTAACAACAAAAAAAAACCCTAGAAGCAATGTAGCTTAACCCACATTAGAATTTACTCATCATAATTTACAATTTTTTTTGGACAGTTTTCTAAAATGTATTGTAAAAGAAGAAGGAAGAAGATTCAGAACAGGGAAACACAGTTAACCAAAACCCAAAATACAACCAAAGCTAATGAAAACCCTACTGTTGAGATTTTAGGCAAGCGTACCAAAAACCCAGCAGTATAATAGTAAGTAAGAGTATCAAATCCACAGGGAACGGTTGAATTTATAAAGATTAGTGGTCACAGCTATCAAGGAGAAATACGGTTGTAGATTGTTGAGAATTTCAAAAGTAAATAAAATTGAACTTAAAGTGAGATAGGTAGAAACAGTTACTTGGACTAGGATTGAACTTCGTTTCATCGCACCCCTTTCATATGTGAACCCCAATAACATTTATGAATATATTATTATGATACCTTAGCCAAACTATGTTATTTTCCCCGATCGCGAAATACTCAGAAATAATTCATGCGGGTTCTCCCAGGCGACAAATTACCCCACTTTTTAAAGATCTACTTTCGGTTTGTTAACACTATCAATTCGCCCTATATTCCTATAGCGACTACTATGAGTATTTTTACCAATCAGAGTTCAAGTTTCCTATTCCTAGGCTCCCCTAAACTCACTATTGATTTTATAAAACCATTTTCCAATGGCCCCATAAACCAACCTATAACTCTGGCACACAGGCGGAAGCTACGCATTAAGCAAAGTATAAAAATACCGATATCATAACAATAGGGATTCATAGATATTAAAGAGAATTCACATACAATCGAGGATTGAATCAACTATGTTCAATCCTATTGGAGAGTTTAGCTACGCATGGTAGCCATTACAAACCAACGGAGAAACTGTCACACTTTTCTCCAGCCCTAACTTTGCTCTGTCGTTTCTCCCCAGAAGCTCCCTATGATCTATGCAAAAGGTTCCTTAAATAGAAGTTGGAAAGCTATCTGAAATCTGGAAGGAATCTGTTTTGAAATCCTTTGAAAAACTGATCCCGTATTCCTGCGCTTCAACCTGCGCTCAGCGCACGATCCAAAGAGTAATTTAATTGTTGCGCTCCACCTACGCTCAGCGCAGGTGGAGCGTATTTCTCGTTCCAGTTTTCCTGATTTCCTCCTTTTTCAACTTGATCTCTTCTTGATCTTATCCTTGTTTGCTTTGCTTTCCTTATTTCCCTCTTTTTAGCCTGATCTTGTGCTGATTTGATCTTTAAATTCAAATTGAGAAAGTTATCTTCAGAATCCTTGTTTAAATGACTGGTGATTTTATCTTGATTTGCTGCCATTTAAACTCTCATCTGCAGATTATCTCTTCAAATAGATGCTATCTTCTTTCTCTTTTTTAAAATTCTTCTTTTATCTGCAAAATCAACATATTTTCTATTAAAATAGCATCAAATTCAAATACAAATCAAATAATCACAAATTATGCATTTATTACTAAAAGAGGTAATTTGGGGAATTAATTTACTATTTTACCCTTGATAAGTGCAGTATTATATAAGAATTTATCATATTTTTTGCACTTATCAAATTCCCCCCAACTTAGCTTCTTGCTTGTCCTCAAGCAAGAAAACCTTTTGCAATCAAATGAATTCAA
This sequence comes from Sesbania bispinosa, assembly GCA_026901365.1. Classification (NCBI taxonomy): domain Eukaryota; kingdom Viridiplantae; phylum Streptophyta; class Magnoliopsida; order Fabales; family Fabaceae; genus Sesbania; species Sesbania bispinosa. Next base: position 202,631 of record QLOH01000856.1, read on the forward strand.
TCCCCCTGTTAAGATTCTCAAAAATAAGGAAAAATTTCATCACCTCTTGCTAGGCAGCTGTCACTTTCCAAATATCAGATTAAAAGTCAGAATCAAGGGATATTACCAGTACACAATCAGGACAGGATAAAAATACATTCAAACATTTTCAGAAATAGCAACCAAAACAATAAGTGATAAATCAATGAATTCTTTCATTCTCACAGGTAAGTGTTTCCCTCAATTTTTCACAGCAGTTGAACAACTAAAATTGATAGTCGTTTCTGGTTTCTAGACATGCACATGGTCAACATGGATCAAAAGGTCTTTTCTTGGTTGTAATGAGGTTGGGCTATCAAGAAATTATGGTTTTTCTGGATATGCAAAGAGAACACGGGAATAGAGAGCATCTTAATTTTTCTTGGACTTGAAATTTCTCTCCATTCTTCAATTTCATTCTTGATTTGTATCATTCAGCTGGCCTCTTTCTTTATTTGATGATTCACTCCCCCCAACTTATTCACTTTTATTCTCTTTTTCTTTTGATTTTTGAGGGAGTGATCCTCTTTTGCTTTTTTGTGTGCCCGCTCTTTGTATTTCTTCAACTTTCAAGTAACCAACCAGTTTTCCCATTTTATTATATTGCACTTTTGCTCTCTATCCCAAATGTATAAGGGACAAGATATAGACATTAATTTTGGCTGGGGTGCATAAGAAGAAACATTAAAGCTCAAATGGGTTACAAAAAAAATTGAAATTTTTTTCAAGTGTTGGCTTTTTGGCACTGAGCAAACAATTAAATCACAAAATTTGCCTTTATCACTTCCATATTTTTCATGTGCAAAATAAAATCCAAAAACTCAAGCAATAACAGTTGACAAGCAGCGGTGAAAACTCTCATATCAGTGTTTGGTCTCACAACTCACCGGCTTTTGGCTAAATTTCCTTGATGAAATCACTTACTGAAATTAATTAACTACCCTGATATATTTTCCTGTACAATATCCTAATCCTAATTGATTATGGATTTAATCACAAAATCCTATTTCATTCCTAATTTGGTTAGTTAGACTGCCTAGCTTTGAGATTTTAAAATTAATTCCTTAAATCCTTATTCCTAAAATCCTAAAAAATCAACTATCCTAAATAAGAAAAAGAAAAAGAAAAAATGACCTGTAAATGCATTGCATAAAAATGATGTATCAGTGGAGTTATATATACAGTACATGTCCAATGAATGATCAAAGAAAAATAATAAGAAAATAAAAGAAAATAAAAAAAAGAAAGAAAACACCAAATAAAAATCCCAGTCCTCTCCATCCATATCCTCAGGCTCAGCTCTGCTCCATCAGTTGCCCCTCCCTTCCCGGAGGAATAGGCCTGTCCCCAGGCCACTGTAAGAAATCTCTGAACTGCTTAGGTGTCATGCTTGGGTATGGTCCGGACGGGTCAAGTAGTGGTACTCCTGGAGGTGAATAGCTGATCTGTGGAGGCTGGACATCTGGGCCATCATGTGCTGAGCCTAGAAAGGAATAGAAGTATCTGCTGGTGGTGGCTGCTGTTGTGGTGGTGGTGGCTGCTCTGGTGCTGGTGGCTGCTCATCCTCATCCTCCTCCTCTGGGATTCGGTTGGCTTCAATGTATCCCCTAGTCACAGGGGTCTTGATGCGTGCAGTGACATGCACCTTGATCCCCCTAGACTGGCACAGGGCGGTGATGAATGCTGGGAAACCAAACTGATCCTAGATTGGGCGCTCCGTCGCCCCACAGAAGATGCAAACATATACATCTTATGAGATATCACTGCTGCAATATCAATGTCATGTCCAACCAGAATGCTATAGATGAGGTGAGCTACTGGCATAACAATGTCTGATACATGGTTGGTGGGCTAAATGTTAGCCAACACAAACACTACCCACATCTGTGCTATGTCCCTCATGTCTCGTCTGTAAATCCTAGCAACATGTCCGTAGGTGTTCCTTTCAAAGGTTCGGCCCCGCAGGCATAGGCTCTTGCGGTCCTGGTATCCAAGGGATCATTGCCGTTGATCCCAACCTCGTTTACCTGCTGGTGGTACTGGCAAACCATTCGTCTCCTGTCCTCCGGTCCTGGGTGGCCCAAAAGTACATTGATCGCATCTCGATCATAAGAAATCCACTAGCCCTTCACGTAGGACTGTCTGTCAACGTCAATGCCATGGTCTCCAATAGCATTGGCGTAGAACTCCCTGACTATCTCTGGGTCAAAGAACTTGGCTGGCTCAGCAATGCGCCTCCAGCCTCTCCTGATGATCTCATCCAAGAATAAATCAAATTCACCAGACTGTAAAGCGACTGGCCTCTCCTCAATAAATTACAGTTCAGCAGTGAATTGTAAGCCTCGAATGCCTGAGGGTTCTTGAATCTCATGGAATCAAAGTCAGGAACATTCCTAACCCTCTTGGCACCCCTGCCCTTCCTTGAGGTGCTAGCGAAGTTAACTTCCTTAATTCGAGCCATCTGCAATAAAACCAAGATTATTTCCATGAAAACAAAATATCAACTCTTGATTAATGAAATAAGTGGCCACGTTAATTCAAAAATCAGAGCAATCATTTAACAAGCACTTGTGCATAAAAATCTTGATTTTTATATTACCCAATGCCAATTAATTAATTTATTAAGAGCATGCTAAAGTGATCAGTTAAAGCAAGTCCTAATTAATTTCTAAACAGGGCATTAAAGAGTAAACAGTATTATGCTAAAAAATTCATTCTTTTCAAACATGCAATAATGCCAATTATTCATGCAATGGTCATGCAAAAATATTAGCCAAATTAAGCATCCATTTTACCATTTAGAATAATTTGCAAAAAGTCACTGAGCACTTTAAAAACTACCACCAAACATGCCAAAACACACCACCATGCATATAATCATAATCAACATACTAAACTAAGACTCTATTGACAAGTAATCCTAATTTATGGGGTCCTAAGAGCCTAAGTCTTCTATCCTAAGGTATTGCTCAATAAAATAGAGAACTAAAAATTTTAATCGGTGAAAAACTAATAAAACAGTAAAAACATACCTGGGATAGTACAAAAAATTGAAAGGAAGAGGTTTGGAAGGTAAAAGTTAAGGAAAAGGTAAGAATCTTAGAGAAAAAACACTTTCGGAAGTGAAGGGAAAGTGGAAATGACCTTCCCGGCTTTAGAATTTCAAATTTAAACTGAAGAGGGAACACGCGCTCCATATGCGCTCAACGAGGCTGGAGCGCGTGCTTCAAAGGAATCTGAAGCGAAGCGCTACGCTTCACCTACGCTCAGTGTAGATGAAGCGTGAAAAACAGAATCAAATGGTAATTATGCGCTTCACTTGCGCTAAGCGCCAGTGAAGCGCAGAAAATAGAATCAAAAGCTCATTGCTACGCTTCACTTGCGCTCAGCGCAAATGAAGCGTAGGAAACAGAATGCAAATTTCTGTTCTATTTTCTGCTGCTTCCTAATTCAAAGTTGTTTTCTAATCCCTTTCCTTATTTTAATTGATTATTTTCCTAACAATTTTCCACACTAAACAAGCATTGACTCTAACTAAGACACCAAACACAAACAAAACAAAAACTAAAAACAAATAAAAACACAAATATACTGGGTTGCCTCCCAGGAAGAGCTTGTTTAACGTCTTCTAGCTCAACGCCTGTTCCACTCATGGTGGCCTCAATTGGAGGATGATGGTTGACTCAACTCCTGTTCTTCCTTTTATTGCCCATCCTCCAAGCCAGTTCCTGGTGTTGTCATCACTTTCATCACTGTCTTCATGATCTTCTTCCTCATCTGATGTTGATCTTTTTCTCTTTTTGAACTTGAACTTCATGATAGACTCCTTCCGCTACTTCTTCCTTCTTGTTGGTTCCCTCAGAATGTTGGGAACCTTTTTCTTCTTGTTTCAGGTACTTTTAAGTTTAATGCTTCTTTCTTTCTTACCTTTTGAAGATTTTGTTCAAAATGAGTTATGCAGATCCCATTAGTAGGATCTATCTTCAGCTTTTCTGGGGATTCAACTAATTGGGGAATTCCTCTGTCTATATGAAAAACAATGCTTTCATCTTTAGAGCTGATTTGATATTTTCCCTGATCAACATCTATTATTGCCTTGGCAGCTTTCATAAACGATCTTCCTAGAATTATGGGGACATCAGTATCCTCCTCTTCCATCTCAGCAATATAGAAGTCAGCAGCATACACAAACTTATCCACTCTTATTGGTAAGTCTTCAATTATCCATATGGGTGTTGAGTGGTTTTATTTGCAAGCTGTAACTTCACCTTGGCATGCTTGACCTTCAAAATTCCCAGTTTATTAAAGAATAATAGCGGCATCAAATTGATGCTCGCCCCAAGATCTAATAAAGCTTTTGTAACTGGCTGATTACCAATAGAAACTGGTACAGTAAACTTACCTGGGTCAAGTGACTTACCTGTGTTGTTGACCTTTTCTGATTCTTTGCTTCTTTCATAGCTGCTTTAGGCTTCTCCTCTTCTTGAGCACTCATTTGAACAATCTCTTCTGTGAGCACTTTTTCCTCAAATATGATGTTGTCCTCTAAGTCACTCTCTTCTGTTGCGTTACCATCAGCAGTAACTGCATTACAGTGCTCCTTTGGATTGATTTGAGTGTTTGCAGTAAAATGACCCTTTTTATGTTCTGCCATCTCATTTGCCAGTTGGCCAACTTGATTCTCCAAGGATTTGATTGATGCTTCTGTATTCTTCTTAAAGCCATCAAAATTCTGTATGAAAGCATCAATCTTCTCTTCAAGTTTTGAAAGTCTGTCATTTGTTGAAGGGTAACTTTGTTGCTACTATTGATATGGCATCTGTCTGTTTCATCCATCTTGTCTCCAGCCAGAGTTGTTGTTTTGGTTATTTATCCATCCTTGTGAATATTGATTGTTGGTGAAGAATTATCTTGCCTTCCTTGATTTCCCATGTAGCTGACCTGTTCTGCTTGAATGTCCTGAGAAGAGCAATTACCATTGGGATGGTCGCCTCCGCAAAAGTCACATATCATCGGTTGGGCTTGGCTGGGTTGAGACTGTACTGCTTTCAGTTGTTGAGGAAGTGCTTTCAATTGCTTGGTGAGTGCCTCTAGCTGTCGCTTGAGAAGCTTTTGTTCTGCTAGAAGTGCATCATTGCTATTTAATTCTAGCACTCCCTTCTTCTGAACTTGGACTGGTTTGTCTCTCATATTGAGCTTGCTGGTCATTCTGTGCAAAATTATCAATAATGGTGATAGCACACTCTGCATCCACTGCCAAAATTGTTTCCTCCTGCTGCCAGCATCTATGAATGACTTTGAATCGGGTTTGAGTCCATTGCAGAAGATGTTCAATTTGGCAATTTCATCAAAACCATGGTTTGGGAACTTTCGCAGAAAAGGACTTCAATCTCTCCCAGGTATCAAATAATGGTTCATCTGCTCCTTGCCTGAATGTGGAGATGTCTGACTTGGGCTTGAATATATCGGGATGGTGGAAAGAATCTCTTTAGAAATTATCTTCTACCACGCCCCTAATTGTTCAGACTCTGATTAGGATGCGATTTCAGACACTCCTTCGCTTTACCTATTAGAGAAAAAAGGAAACAATCGTAAGTAGACAGATTCCAAATCCCCTTCTTCAAACAACCATAGTTCCAATCAATTCATAGAAAGTAGATTGATGGAGTATGTGGATCATCATGATCCAATCCTGCAAATTGATGGGCACTGATGAGATTTAGATGAGCAGCCTTCACCTCCAAGGACTTCGTTGTAAACTGGTAAAACAATGTTGAGTAGTGTCGAGGTCCTTGGTGCATGACATAGTCTCCTAAGACTCTTCTTCTTGGGATTTTTTTTCAGCCATATTTTTGTTTTCTTCTTGACTTCTCCTTCGTCTCCTTCTCTTGGTTTCTACTCCTGTTCCTTCTAGATGTCCTTTCTATTTCTAGATCAAATTGCAACTGATTTGGAGACACCTGACCTCGCAAGAGCATAATCAAGAAACTCGAAAAGGGTAAGTGTGGAAGAGAATTATAAACTTAATAAAAATAAAATTTTCCTAAAAATCCTAAAAAAAATTAAAATAAAATATATACAACTTGATTAAAATAGACCTCCCAAGTCTTTAAAAATTGATACCACTGTTCCCCAGCAACGGCGCCAAAAATACTGTTGAGATTTTAGGCAAGCGTACCAAAAACCCAGAGCAGTATAATAGTAAGTAAGAGTATCGTATCCAAAGGGAATGGTTCAATTATAAAGATTAGTGGTCACAGCTATCAAGGAGAAATATGGCTGTAGTTGTAGATTGTTGAGGAATTTCAAAAGTAAATAAAATGAACTTAAGTGAGTATAGGTAGAAGAAACAGTTACTTGGACTAGGATTGAACTTCGTTTCATCACACCCCTTTCATATGTGAACCCCAATAATATTTATGAATATATTATATGATACCTTAGCCAAACTATGTTATTCCGCGTAGGTTCCCCGGATCGCAAAATACTCAGAAATAATTCATGGGGTTCTCCCAGGCGACAAATTACCCCGACTTTAAAGATCTACTTTCGGTTTGTTAACACTATCAATTCACCCTATATTCCTATAGTGACTACTATGAGGATTTTTACCAATCAGAGTTCAAGTTTCCTATTTCTAGGCTCCCCCAACTCACTATTGATTTTATAAAACCATTTTCCAATGCGCTCCATAAACCAACCTATAACTTCGACACACAGGCGGAAGCTACACATTAAGCAAAGTATAAAGTACCGATATCATAACAATTGGGATTCATGGATATTAAAGAGAATTCACATTACAATCGGGGATTGAATCAACTATGTTCAATCCTATCGGAGAGTAGAGTTTAGCTACGCATGGTAGCCATTACAAACCAACGGAGAAACTGTCACAATTTCTCCAGCCCTAGCTCTGCTCTGTGTCTCTCCCCAGCAGCTCCCTATGATCTATGCAAAAGGTTCCTTAAATAGAAGTTGGAAAGCTATATGAAATCTGGAAGGAATCTGTTTTGAAATCCTTTGAAAAACTGATCCCGTATTCCTGCGCGTCAACCTGCGCTCAGCGCAGATGAAACGCAGGATCCAGAGAGTAATTTAATTGCTGTGCTCCACCTACGCTCAGCGCAGGGTGGAGCGTATTTCTCGTTCCAGTTTTCTGATTTCCTCCTTTTTCAGCTTGATCTCTTCCTGATCTTATCCTTGTTTGCTTTGCTTTCCTTATTTCCCTCTTTTTAGCTTGATCTTGTGCTGATTTGATCTCAAATTCAAATTGAGAAAGTTATCTTCAGAATCCTTGTTTAAATGACTGATGATTTATCTTGATTTGCTGCCATTTAAACTCCATCTACAAATCTTCTCTTCAAATAGATGATATCTTCTTCTCTTTTTAAAAACTTCTTCTTTTATCTGCAAAATCAACATATTTTCTATTAAAATAACATCAATTTCAAATTCAAATCAAATAGTACAAAATATGCATTTATTACTAAAAAGAGTTAATTTGGGGAATTAATTTACTATTTTACCCTTGATAAGTGCAGTAATTATACAAGAATTTATCATATATTTTGCACTTATCACCTACACGCGTTGTATCCTTGCTGGTAGATCACCTTTCTCACCTACACTTATCACCTTTCTAAGGCATCATCGACAACTGCTCATCATGTAGCTCTCTTTGTCGTCGCACATGTAACATCCCAGAATGTGGGGCCTAGAAACTAAGGTGAACACATTAGGTTGTGAATCCTGCCAAGAGAGGAAGGTTAGAAGTATAAGGAGAATTAGGGGATTTGAATATAAGTTTAGGAAAGAATTAGGTAAATAAACTAAGAGGTTCGAGCTTTGAGAGATTTTGGAAGGACGACCAAGTGTTAAGTCAAACAAAGTATAGGCTAAGTAAGGAGAAGGTTATAGAGAAAAGAACTATAAAGAATAGGAAAGGATTGAGTTAGAATTAAAGAGGAGTTAAAATTAATAATTTGAGTTTTAGGATTCTCGCTCAAGCGACGATGGGCTCGCTTGGGCGAGTTTAGCAGCAAAACTTAAGATTTGGTTTCTGCAGAACTCGCCTGGGCGAGCAGGGTCTCACCCAAGTGAGAATCAGTGGGTTTTGGAGTACTCTCTGGATGTTTTTCGCCCGGGCGAGAATCTTTCAGATAGGAGAATATTCTCTGGATTATTCTCGCTCAAGCGAGAGCCCTCTCGCTTGAGCGAGAACACGAAATCAGGATTTTCCTAGTATTCTCGCCTAGGTGAGCAGGACTCTCCTGAGCGAGACCACGCGTCCCAGTCTTTATAACTCATTTAGGGCACATATTTCTTATTTCTCTTCTTCTTCCTTTCGATCTAGAGAGTGAGGGGTTCCTAGAGAGAGAAAAATCCATGGAAGCTTGGAGAATGAGGATCAAGGCCAAGGATCTCCAACCCCAACCTCCCAACCCCTTTCCTCTTCCCTTTGAGCTACATTGAGGTGAGTAGAGCTCACACACTTCACTTCCCTCTTGTGTGAAATCCTCCATGAACCCACTCCTCCCTCTCCCTTTCTTGAGGTTGCATGTGATTATTATGATAGTTTACCGATTGATTCTAGTTGTTTGGGTATTTGAAAGAGATTGAGGTTAGAACCCCCACTTAGGGTTTGGAATTGGGATTTTCTAGGGTTGGGAGCTTTTGCTTGTTTTTATTGGATATTATGATTATGGTGAATGTATGTAATGTGTTTGAAAATGATTGCTCTTGCTTGAGATTCATTGTTGGAAAACCCTAGGCTAGGGGATTTGATAGAATGGTTCATTGATCATATTGCTCACATTCATGCTTATGTTCATACTCATGTTCATTGTCAAGTAAATATGGTTCATGAATTATGCTCAAGCTAAAAGAAAATCACGTTAGGCTTTGCCCATCAAGGGTCTTGGACCATCATGTTTAATTAATCAAGATCAAGTTCGGGTGGATTCAAAGGCCAAGTCCCAAGCGGACTTTGGATCCGGTCACGGAAGGTTCTACTTGGAGAATAATCCACCTTGGGGGTGGAAAAGCTCAGGTGGTCAATACTCAAATCCGGGCATGGGCCAAGAGGTAGTGGTCGTAGTCGGGATTTGAGTATTTACCACAGTGACGCATTTTAGGACCATCATGTTAATTGTTCTAAAACTTGGGCTTCGACCTTCAGGTATTGGCGGCGACTTTATGTCCCCAAGGGGATACCCCTTGTAGTCTGAGCTCAGGTCTAGCTTCATGTAAAGTGATAAGACCCCTGTTGTTGGGTTAGTAGTTCATGTTCATATTATTTTCAAGCTATCATGAACATTGGAGTCCAGCATTGCATCATGTCATTAATGCATCATGTTAACCTTCATGCTTAAACATCACTGATTATCATATTTAAATTATTATTACATGTCATCCTTACCATGTTATGCCTTACTTGATGTATGCTATATATGTATGCACTGCTTTGCTCACTGAGGCGCTAGTCTCACCCCGTTGTGGGTTTACATTTAGACCCCCAGGCAGGTCGGGAGGATCATGGCACAGTTGTAGCTTTGGAGTTTTTGTTGGCTTTGGAGTCTTTTATTTTATTGCATTTTCCTGGATGATTGTATTTGTATGTTATTTTGGAAGGATTATCAGTGCATGTGTAGTTTCTTATGCTTCCGCTTGTTGAGGCACATATATTGCATTATCCTTGTTGTTGTTGTTGTTGTATTTAAGGACTTTCAGGTCATGTTTAATTAAACGTTGGATTTAGTTAAGCATGTCTGTATCTATATTATTGATATCGTTAATGTCGTGAAAAATAATTCCCTTAATTCGGGACTTATGCTTCCACCGGGCATAATTTCCTAATTTTGGGAATTAGGATGTTACAGCACACTTTGTCGTTGGCAAGATTCAAGTGGCACCAGCACCACATGCAACCCTCCTGGGGCATCGTCGAGCGCCACTCATCCTTGTTGTGGTCGTTGATTGTTCCATTGCCCTCATACCGGTTGTGTGTGTCGCTACCAGCCTATCATTGTCTCTTTACCACCCCCAAAAAAATCCATAAGTAAATTAAGACAAAGCTTTTATTTGGAAATGGGGAGAGGAAGAGAGTAGGAGGAAAGGGATATAGAAGGAGGCAAGGTAAAAAGAAACCCTAGTTAGGGGTAGCATCGAGGACCCCTTGCAGATATAGTGGATCATGTGGACCTAGTGTAGGATTGTGCTTTAATTAATTATTTTATTAGTGGGGCATTAAGAGTGGTTAGTAAGCCCACCCATCTTTTTTTTTTATTTAAATTATTTTTATATATTTATTTTTATTTTCTTACGAAGTTTTTTTGGGTTTGTTAAATAAAAATAATAAAATGTAATTTTTTTTGTTTGATTTGAATTTTTAGAATTAGGGGAAAAAATAAAAAAAATTAAAAGATATAAAAATAAAAAAACATAAATAAATATAAATTATAAAATAATAATAAATGATGAAAAAGTATAATAGGAAAGGATAAATATATATATAGATGAACACAAACAAAACTTTTAAACATGCAATGATCTTCAACTATTGATGTGTCACTTATGAGGCCAATCACTTGTTTAACGTATCGTAAGGGTAGATGTATTGCTTAGTCTGCTATTGATGATCCATTGTCAACTCAAATTAATAAATTTCATAATTTAACCCTTGTACATAATTTGTAATAAAATTTCCCTTGTAAATAATTTGTAATAAAAATACTTGTTTGTAAACAATGTTTTAATATTTAATTTAGGGGTAAATGAATATTTAAAAGCTCCTTCATAATTTTCACAATTATCTAAAGTAACCAGGGGTGTTGATATACCAAGGGTGTTGTGGGGTTCAGTCTTCACCCTTCACTGTGCATAACTGACTCCCGAACCTAACTTTGGTTTATACAAACCATATCTTCTTGGTTTTTAATTTATCCCTTAATAAAATTAAAGACGACTCCTTGTTCCCTCTCCGTTTTTATATTCTGGATGGGTTGCTACATTTACTAATGGGCTACTGGTGATCTAGTATCTTTTTTCTATTAGATCAAAAGCCATTGGTTTCCTCATTTGCTTTGGTGACCATTTATGTCCTCTATTGTTTATATCACATTTATGTCTCTTTTTCCCTCTCTTAGCTAATTATTTTGTTGTATTCTTCCTTGCATCTCTTCTTTCCTTCTAATTATATTATCGTTCTTTTGGAAGAAAAACCAACTGCTGCTTGGAACTTAAAGACTCTTTGTAGTCTTGCTCGGAAAATTTTTCCAACCATAATTGAGTGAACAAGATTTTTAGTTAATCACACACAATACTTCTATAGTTGTTTAGATTAGATAAATACTTTGACATATTGAGGTGGAAATACTCATTCCACCTTACTAAATTATACATTTTTTCTTTTAATAAAATTGGTGCTACTTTTATTATTGTAGTAAAATGAGAACCACCTGAGAAAGGATGGCATTACAAATAGAGCACATCATTTATGTTTTCTTTGAGTCATATAATTTATTTTATGTTTACTTTTTCTTTATCATTTTCAAAATATTGAGACTTTTCTTTGCTGTAATTAATTGGAATCTTTTTACAGCCTTGGTTGGAAACAGTACTTCCTATGAGATAGGGTGTTCACTGTCCACCAATCGGAAAGAAATAACATCCAAATTCTATTGCAGTACAATGTACGATATAATTGTTTGATTGGTTGTTTTCTTTAGAGCATAGTTTTTTTCTATGTATTCTGGTTTTTATTCTTAATTAACTTTCTTTTAGTCTTTGACTAATGCTTCAATCAGTTTATGAATTTTGGTCAACAATATATAGTTTTCAAGTAAACAACTGAAACAATATTGATTTTAATTGATAGCGATAATATTAGTTTAAACAAAATAAAGTATCAGTTGAGATTGCTACATTGCTATACGTGCCAACTCTATTGATCTTATTGAAATTGGTAAGAAACTTGTAGTTTTATTCAATCAGCCACATCACGTATCAACCTACTATTCACCATTTGTAATGATCTCTAAGACTCATTCTCTTCTACTAATCTTCTTGCAAAGGTGGTCCTCTTTCAGTCTAATAAGAGTTTCTTTGCTTGCTCCATTTGTGGTTCCAGGCTAATTGGTATCTGTGTTTGTTGTGTTTGTGGCTCTTGGCTAGTGGCTAAGTGGTTTCTTAGGCTGCTCTCCCTGCGATTCGTGGCCTATTGGTCTCTTTGCCTTTTGTGTATTTGGTTCCTCCTGGGCCTAGCCAATGGTTTCTTAGCTTGACTTGCTTGTGGTTCATGGACATTCTGAATATCAGTTTGATTATCTTCCTTGCTATGGCGAAAGTCTGTAAAAGGGAACCTTGAATGAAATAGAGAAAAAATGACATATATAGGAGAGAAAGAAAATGAGAGAAAAGAGAGATATTCACCTGATATGCTTGTGGACAAGTCCTTGCACAATATTATAGAATGATGGAACATCAAAACGTTATAAGGGGATATTACTCTCTTCAACTCTTTACTTAGCACCTTGAAGCCGTACTTGCGCTTCCATCCTAGAAGTCTTTGGAACAGATGGAATGATCAAGCTTTTGACTTTGAGGCTACATAGGAACTGGAATAGGTAGTGATGACTATGAGAAATTGTCTAGATGTGTACAAGAAATAGTAAAAATAACTTTGTATTGAATTCTATTTTTTTCGTACAAACTCTTACACTTGGAATAAAATGAAAATGAACAAGTTAATTATTTATAATTAAAACTAAAATACAAAAAAGTGAAAACAAAAAAGATTCCCTAAACGTAAGCCGGCTAGCTTGGGTGAATTTGAGTTGATGTTTTATCTTGTATCTCTTTAATCTACACGGCTAAATGGACAATCAACAAGAAATCATAAGACTTTTTTAACCACTTACCGATTCAATTTCCCTCATTAATAACTGGCAAATTCCTTGTCCTCTGTACTCGTTATCTGTGGCAATAAAAGGCATTTCTGCAATCCCTCTCCCATGTAATCTATAGAGCCATGAAGTAACAATTTAATAATAACAATATGCATCTCAATCTTTGTTAACACAACAAAATAATAAAACTTTATGTCAAGATAACTAAAAGAAGTTCAAAAGGTTACTAACAAATGGAAAAGGTACCTTATAGTAGCTGCACAAATTATTTCATCATCTTTCTCCATGACAAATGTATAGAAACGACTAAAATTAATCCTGGTTAAGTTTGATCTGAATAGTAAATGAGAGCAATGGATCAAAAGGTTGTATTATTGATGCTTGTATCAAAAGTAGAAGAATGTTAAAACTAGGAGTAATTAGTTTAAATTAAAATAATGTCAACTTAATCTTTTTCATTTTATTCCATGTTTAAGAGTTTTGTACATAAAACAAAGAAACCAATACAAAGTTGTTTTTGTTGTTTTCTATACAAAACTTTGAAAACAAAAAAATATAATGATGTTTTTATAATCAAAATTAAAATTATTTTAGTAATTAAAACTAAAAAATAAGAAATGAAAACAGAAAATGTTTTCTCAAAGTAAACGACAATTATGTGGAATAGTTTTATCAATGTGCTTACCCACAACTGTAAACTATACTTTGAAGCACATTGATGCCTGTGCATTTGTCGATTATTGTCTCAAAAGCTTCATTCATTAACATCCATGCAACTGCAACCTTTGAATTATTTTCTATATCTTGGCTCTTAGCATTAGAGGTCATATCCATTTTGCGGATAACTCTCCAAGAGTAGCCTCTAATCATGTCATTTTTAACTCCAAGTGAGCCCTCCAATTCTCGTATATCTTGCACAAAGCACAAAATCAAAATGGTAAATATGAATAGATAATAATAATGTCTTGCGAACATAATATTTGATTTAATCTTTGATGCATAAAATTAGAGAAAGAATACGTACATCTTTGCAGTCCGGCCCACAATATAATCTTGAACACTCAGGTTCTAGGATCTTTTTTGAGAATTCTTTTTCAAATTGTTCAAAGCACCCCCGATGAACTACAAAAGCATGAAAAAATCACTTTCAGCAACATCAATGGATTATGTCACATAAATTGGGAATTTAAAAAAGGTCAGGCTTTAGAGTGGGGGGCTCTAACACACCAATTTGAAAAACTTTAACCCACCCCAATAAAATAAGAAAAATAGAAAACTCACACTTCTTATCACATTGGAAGCACGTGATGAATTCTTTACTCTCTTCACCAAGCCCACAATATTTGCATAAGCAATATGGACATAACCAATCACTGTCGGGAACCATCTGCAGTTTATAAGGAAAAACTCATACCATTTATGAGGAGAGGACCATCAAATCAAATATATTACTCCACTGTTTAATAGACCCTATTGTAAAAATCAATTTGATTACCTTTATATTCATACAGGATGGATGATACGTAGAGGGACACATGTCACAACATACTATAAGTCTCCCCCATTTCCGCATATTGCACATGCATCATCATTTTGATCTGGGGCACTTTCGTTACATACATATGAATATGCACACTGTCGTTTTCGTTCGCTAGCATCTTGCAAGGCAATCATTTGGAGGTCGTGGAGGGACATGTGTCTTTCATGAAGGTAAATACATTTATAGGGTTGTTCAAGATCACTTCCAACATGCTTCTCAAATTCCCACACTGAAAAATTCCTCAGGCAGCAGTCACAAAGAATTCCACCCATGGTAATTCTTCCTTTTCCTTTTTCTATTCTAGTTTTACTTTCTGGTGTTTCCCCTTCAAAATAATATTTTACTTGTTCATTTTCCTTTATATGCTTACCATTTATGAGCCATGATAAAATGGTTTTTTTACATGACCTTACTCGTTCAGGTGAATGTGGAGGTGAAGGTAAACACATTTCCATGCTCGTAAATTGTCTTTGAGGTGATGATATATCTTTTTCCATTATTACCGAGCTTGTTCCAAGAGTATTATCTTCATTGTTTTGTTTTTTGCTTGCTTCCTTTTTTGAGAAGGGTGACTCTCTGTACCCTGTTTACTCCATCTTGTATTCCCTCCTCCTCTTCCATGCCCACCTCGTCTATGACCTCTTCGACCTCGTCCATGATCTAGAAGACTTCTTAACGTCAAATTCAAATCTGAATCGACATGTTCAGTATCCATTACACGTGCAGAGCTTGAATTTCCACCTTGTGCACTATTCTTTCAATCTCTTGTAGTTATATCTGCATTTGATAGCACCATTTTAGTCTCCATTTCTTTTTTAGTGCCTAATGTGTTTTCAACAATTAAATTCACATCTGAGTCCACCATTTCAATCTTTATTGCTTTTGGTGTGTATGATGTTGTCTTTATTACACTTCAATTATATGCAAGTATAAGAACAACTTTCTGTCATAAAAAACATATCTTACAAATATGTAGTTATCTGTAGTATAGTCCTATGTATAACCTTTATACATTATGTTATATAGTTGAATTTATACAGAAAATATAATAGTTTATCATGCCGGAAAACATTGAATTTTATTCTCCACATAATAAGTAATTAACAAAACTCTTCTTGAACACATAATCTTCTTCATAGTTTTTTGACTAGTGAAATACTTTCTTTATTTTACTTCAAAAATTAGATATTTTAAAGATATTGAGCATGTAGCCATATTGAATAGAAGTTATAAGAAGGTCAAGTTTTTTTGTGCATTTCCAATCAAGTAGACTTTTCTAACAAATTTTTCTCTTTTGGGATATTTACTACTATCACAAAATTTAATTTATCAATTTATTATGTATAAAACAATAATAAAAAATTTGCCTTTATTCTATGAAAACTTTGATCTATTAGTTTCTTCAGAAAAACTTGCCATAGAAATTAACAAGTAGTAATGAACATTTGTTCTTTCTTCAAGTGGTGTAACATAGTGTTATAAAGCTCCCACGAAAATAGGGTCCAATGAAAGATCATTCCCAATATCATGGGTCTGTTGTAGGCATCCTTACTTTGCATTTGTTAGAGGTTGATTCCATGAAATGAACCTATGACCTCCTAATTACACAACAACAACTTCAACCGTTGTGCTAAGGCTCCCTTTCAAAAGGGCAACCTGGTGCTATAAAGCTCATGCTATGGCAAGATCTAGGGAAGGGTTAAATCCATTGCAGGTCCATTGTAGAAAACTTTGCCTTGTATTTGTAAGAGGTTGATTCCACGACTCAAATTTGTGACTTCCTAATCACTTGGCAGGAACTTCAATTATAGCACCAAGGCTCCCATTTGCTATTTTTTATTTTCAAGTGACTTAAAAAATATTTTGAAGAATAAAAAAGGTTTCAATTGAAGAATTGAAAACAATCATCATGTAAAGAACAATAAAGAAAAAAGAAAATTCAAGCAAATACCAATGCATACATAAGTGATCCATTTTAACAAAATACAAGTTTGAAAATTTTAAAATCAAATAGGTTATGATGAAACGATCTATACCAGAATTGATTGCAAAACATTATAATTTGTAATAAGAAACCAAAATAAAACTTCCAGAATGCATAAATAAAGTTTTCATTCAGCAAATCCGTACTTCAACCAAGGAGATTTGAACATTTTCCTAACAGGAGAATCAATAATTATCTGCCAATTAAATCTCAGCCATATCATAAATTACAATAGAGGAGAAAACATACCTTAATTTTGGAATAAGATATTTGCCCTAGATTCTCGATGTGCAGATTTTTAAAGACTCCATTAAAGGTTGAGCAACGATCACTCCAGAAGCAAGTAATTTATGAATCTAGGAAATACCTGTGCAGTTCAAAAATTTTAAAAAATTTTGAAATGAATTTCTGAACTCAATGAAAGAATTATTGTTACAGATGCTAATAAGAATGGGAAAATCGATACCAGAGGAAACTGAGAAAATGTCCTCCCTTTTCAATGCTTTGAAAAATGAAATAGATATGTCGCGTCGTCAAGCAAGAGCAAGAACTTGGAAACAAATTTTGACTGTATGCAATCTTCTTCAACTGGGTGTTTAGTGCTAATAGGGACCCAATGACTAAAATTTGAAATTGATCGGAAAATGGATTCCTTAAGACAATTGTACAAGGCAAGGGTAGGCCTACAAGGTGTATTTGTGAGTTTGGAGTGAAGGGGAAAGGAAGGGGAAAAGAAGGGTTCGGAGGGGAACGGAGGGAGAGGAAGGAGGAGAAAGCACTTTGTAATTTAACTACACTCACAAACACACGGGGGAAGGGATTCTTATAAACCTCTCTCTTCCCCTTTATTTTTTCACTCATAAAGATACCCTAAAAATAATTTCAATTAAATCAGCATGTAACGTCAAATTGCATTGAAAAAATCCACAAAGGGAAATAATATTATAATGCGAATAAGATGATGAATCCAGTTGAATGCAAACACCATGATTTTGCCCTTATTTGTGCGCTAAGTCAATAACGTCAATGTGTTCATTTATTCATTGTCAATTCATATTATTTGTAAACTTCCTTGTGTATATATACTATTAGATGTATTTTTATGCCTAGTCTTAGGTAAGAATAATAAAATATGAAAATCATAATTTTTTATAACCTATTATGTCATGTAAAATAGTATTTTGTTTTGTTTCATCACCTATCTATCAATTAAAATTCCTATCTTACAAAAATTGTTGAAATGCAATTTCTTATGTTTTATTAAATGGTAATGAAATAGGTATGCACATGAGAACTTGTTAAGTATTTTAAATACTAAAACAGACATTTAGCACTTCATCAGATAAACGAAATTTGAGCAAACACTAATCACTATTTTAATAATAAAAGGATAGAAAAAGAAGAAATCTGTTCAAATACATTCTCTACATTTAATTTTAGTTCTTTTCTTTCTAGCATATATAACTTATCCAAAGTTGTTTTTGATTGGGAGTAAAGTAAAGGAACTGCCTACAAAAAGTTTCTTAGAAGTTAGTAGTACTCACCTAAGTGGGCCTCCAAGACCTTTTCAACAAACTATAATTGCTACAACTTCTTGCAATGATCCTATTCATTGAAAATTCTAGTAATTGAGAGGTGAGATAATGAATTCATTTGCATCTATTTCTTGAGGAAACAAACCTAATAAGAACCTATGTTGATTCTTCATTGGTGTAGCGATGAAATGATGGATGGAGGAAAAAGGATTATGAAATGAGTAATTGCGTTAGAATAACGAGGAAACTAGACAATTGCCTTTAAATCAACGATATTTAATTAGTGTTTATGTTAATCTATTTTAAATGCTCATGCCTAGGATAATTTATTTCTCACAAAACTCTCATGTGTGTAGCCAGAGAAAAAGAATGCGCATAAACCCATAATTAATTTTTGAATTAGTATATTCATTTGGTTGATGCTCTGCTGCTTGTCAGGTCCTCCCAAAGACATTTAGGCAATGAAATAAACTTGTCTTAGAATCATTGACCTTTTTCAAAGGAAAAACATAACAAGATAAAGTCAACAAAAACTCAACATAAGTCAGACGCCCCTAAGGTAAGTGGCGGCTGTGCCGCCCAATCCCACTCCTCAAAGTTTCAAAAAGTTTGAAAAAAATGAAAAAACACTTAAAGTTAAATATCTTTACCATTTTACGCTGTTGTTTGGTTTTGCTACATAGGTTGTTGGATGTCATATCAAAAGCATTTTGATGGATTCTACCGTAAGCTTTCCTGGAAGCTTTCATTCCCAGATACCAATTTTCCCAATTTGTACCTTGATTAGTGATCCCCCCACCTGCAACAACTTTTGCACTTCTTGTTTGGCCATTTGTAAAGTGCAAGGAAAAATTTGAAGGTTTGATTCTCATAGTCTCGTAGCGGAAAATTGCTATATCCAAGTTTTTTTTCATGTCGATTTGTTTTTCTACTTGTTCTGTTTTCTTAATTCATGTCAAGATTCCCCTTTATAACATGAAATATAAGAATTGATTTCAAATTTCATTTTGGGGCTTCTCAAAGTCCTTAACAAGCATAGAATAGCAACTCCAAACCCAAAATAGAAACCTCCATTTTTATTTGAATCTCAATTTTGAAGAATCTACTTCTAGATATGGATTTGAATGAATGAAAGTAGGTCAGGCCGCCCGTCAGGGTCCCGCAACTTGGCCCATTTAAGGCTTGGCCTGACCTGTTAATAAAAAGGTTAGGTTTGAGCTTTTAAAAAACCTTTTTAGTTAAAACAGACCAGGTTCAGGCTTTATAAAAAGCTTGTTAGGGCCGACGAGTCAATCGTTATATTTAATATTATTTTTTATGATAATATAATATTTTAATAAAAATATAATATATTAAATATAAAATATTTAATAATATTAATGATATTTTTTTTAATCTTTTACAAAACAATTTTCAGATCCTAAAACGACTAGTTTAGAAACCCTAATTGATACCTCAATGCCTCCTCTCCTTTATTGCTCAATCTTCAATTCATCTCCCGCTTCCATGATTCGTCGCTGCTACTCCTCACATTCGTCTGGTGACACTCCTCGACTGAACAAACATCCCACGTCTTGGTCGTGTGAGTGTGACACGCCCTGTAGGTGCTCGTTATCCCCCCTATGTTATTCCTGGAGTCACTGGCTCTTAGTGTTACTCATGTTATTTTTTCATTATTTCGAGCATCCCTGGTTATAACTGTTAGGATTATTTGGTTAAATAACATGATGTAGTTTCTTAGTCTTCTTTCTCCTTTTTTTTTTCAATTTTTTTTGTGGGTGGTGATTATTGTATGGTCTCTAGCATGAGTTTGGAACTAGATTGAATTAAAACATTGTATATTTTCTCCAGCATGCTTATTGGTTTGGAATTGTTATCTACTTACTATGTTTATGTAATGGTCTCTTGCGGGTTTCTCTACATTGTAAATGAGGATTTTTTTTTTTTCAGTTTTTCATATTGGCCCACTAGCTTTTCTAGAAATAGTCTCGATGGCCTATTTAAAGGTATTAATGCTAAATAGGTCTTTAAACATGCTACAGACCGGACCGGACCTAATAAAAAAAGTCTATTACAGGAAACAGGCTAGACTCAGGCTTTCAATTTTTAAAACAGGCCAAGCCTATTTATGGTAAGCATGGCTGGCCTGGTCCGTTTTCACCCTATTTCCGGAGAGAGTGAATCTGAGAAATATGAAACAAATCTAGAATTTAAGATTACTTGTTTTTTAAGATGATAAGTGAAATGAAAGAACTATTCTTGATCAAGGAAAAAACTTGATGTGAAGCTTCTTGAGTTCTTAATTTTGAATAGGACAAAAACACTACAAGAAAACGGATATTAGACGTGACTTTTTTTGGTCGTCGCAAGGTCGTCACAAACGCTTTTTTTTATTTTGATTTAGTAATTATCCAGAAAAACCTAGCGAAGGCTCAGCCGTCGCTAGCTTCGTCGTCTTTAGCGATCGCCGGGCCATCGCTAAGCTAAACACAGAGATTTGTGACGGCTTCTTTTGTATTTGCGACGGACAAGTCATCACTAATTGAAAATTGAATCGTTTGCAACGGCCTGACCGTCGCAAAAGTCGTCGCTAATTTGAAAATTTATATGCGGGCTTTATTAAAAAATTAACTAATAGTGACAGCTTTGGTTGACAACGCTAATTTTGAAACATATACAAGACTGGTTTCCCCTTTCTTCTTTCTCTTTTCTTCTTCCTCCCTCTCCCCCTCCGATCACCGCGGCCTCACCGTGTGTCGGTCTCCCTCACTGTCCCTCAAGCTCTCTTTCTCCTTCAACCTTCCCTCTCCCTGAACTCTTCAATTTGATCGATTATTTTTTGTGAGACAACTACTGTGGGAGGAGAACGGCGGCCATCCATCGTGGGAGGACATTGCCGAAGATCAAGCTCCATCGTGGGCATCCAATTGGTACTATATTCACCCCTATGTGTGATGAAACTGATGCAATTTGCATTTCTCTATGTATTGTATGCATTATTTGTTAGTGGAGAGTTGAGCTTAATAGGTGAGACCCTATGAAGGGTGCTGTTTGTGTGCTGATAGTATAGAATTGTGCATGTGTTTGTATTGTATGAATTATTTGTTGTTTGTTAGTGGAGAGCTGAGCTCAATAGGTGAGACCCTATGAATGGTGCTAGTTGTGTGCTGATAGTATAGATATGTGCATGTGTTTGTATTGTATGAATTGTTTGTTGTTTGTTAGTGGAGAGCTGAGCTCAATAGGTGAGACCCTATGAAGGGTGCTGGTTGTGTGCTGATAGTATAGAATTGTGCATGTGTTTGTATTGTATGAATTGTTTGTGTTTATTAGTGGAGAGTTGAGCTCAATAGGTGAGACCCTATGAAGGGTGCTGCTTGTGTGCTGATAATATAGAATTGTACATGTGTTTGTGTTATGATATGTGAAAATGTTATGCTGAATTATATAATTGTTGAATTGTAGACAAATGGATCGTAGATGAATGTATAATAGGATTGATTCTTCTAAGAGATTGAGTCATGATCATATCGATGGGGTTTCAAAATTTGTTAACCATGCTATGGAACAACCTTCATTTATGTCTGAATGAGAGATTAGGTGTCCATGTGTGGTTTGTAATTGTGAGAAGATTCTGAGCCCAACATTAGTCAAAGCTTATTTGTTGAAGTCTGGATTTAAACCAAACTATTGGGTATTGACTGAACACGGAGAAGAAGGGTCTAATAATGTTGAGTTGGGGGATGATGATAATAACAATGTTGAATATATGAGTTATGAACCTCAGTTTGCCTCAATGTCTTAGATGGTGTATGACGCATTTAGGCTTATACATAATGAAACGCATGATAATGACCATGAGCCACCTAACTCAGATGCCCAGCGGTTTTATGATATGTTATTATCTGCAAATCAGCCAATCTATGATGGAGCAACTGAATATATGTTCTCAATAGCTGTGAGGCTATTAGCAGCTAAAACTAACTGGCATGTTACTGAAAATTGTTTGGATTATTTTACGCAAATGCTAGTTGACGTAGCTCCAAAACCTAACAACATTCCAAAAAATTATTATCAAGTGATGAAATTGCTGTCTAAGTTAGGTTTGAAGGCTGAAAAAAATTGATTGTTATAGGAATGGGTGCATGTTGTATTACAAGGATGTTAACCATTTAACCGAATGCAAGTTTTGTAATGCTCCGAGGTTTGTTCCTCGGAAGGCTGGGAAGGGAAGATACAAAGATGTTCCGGTGAAGAGGATTTTTTATTTGTCAATTATTCCAAGGTTACAGCGATGGTATGCGTCATTAGAGTTTGCTGCACAATGCGATGGCATCATGAGAACAAGAATGATTCAGGTTTATTGCATCATCCATTGAACGGGGAAGCATGGAAACACTTTGATAATATGTATCTTGATTTTACAAATGAGCCAAGAAATATAAGATTGGGGTTATGTTCTGATGGATTTACACCTTACATTCAAGTTTCGACTTCAATGTATTCATGTTGGCGTGTAATTGTTACACCACATAATCTCCCCCCTGAAATGTGCATGACTAAGCCATATATGTTTTTGACTTGTCTAATACCTGGTCCAACTAACCCAAAATCAAACATAGATGTGTTTCTGCAGCCTTTGATTGATGATCTCCAACAATTGTGGTGGCATGGGGTTTTGATGTATGATATTTCCACGAAACATAACTTTCTCATGCATGCATATTTGATGTGGACTATCAATGACTTTCCGGCATATGGAATGTTATCTGGATGGAAAATAAATGGTAAATTAGCATGTCCATACTATTTGGAAGACACAAAAGCTTTCACGTTGCAGCATGGTGGCAAAAACTCATGGTTTGATTGTCATCGTAGATTCTTGCAAAGTGATCACCCCTTCAGAAGGAGTAAAAGAGGATTTACGAGAAACAGGGCTGAGCATGATGGACCACCTTGTATGTTGACAGGGCCTCAAATTTGGGAATTTGTGCAAGACTTTCCAAAGGTGACATATGGTAATTGTTCCAAACTGTCAGGATATGGACAGTTTCATAATTGGGTTAAACACAATATATTTTGGGATCTTCCATATTGGAAGGACAACTTGTTAAGGCATAATCTTGATGTCATGCATATAGAGAAAAATTTCTTTGATAATGTCTTTCAAACTGTCATGAATGTTACAGGTAAAACCAAGGACAATGTAAAGGCAATGATGGATGTGTCTGTGTTCTGTGCGTGAGGTGACTTGGAGTTGATTGACTTGGGTAATGGAAAGTTGGGAAAACCAAAGACAAACTACACTTTAGAACCAAAAGATGCAAAAATGGTTTGTAAATGAATTTCAGAAATGAAAATGCCTGATGGTTATGCCTCAAATCTTGCAAGATGTGCAAATATCAGTATGGGTACAATGCATGGGATGAAAAGTCATGATTGTCATGTATTCATGGAGTGTTTATTTCCAGTTGCATTTCGATCATTGCCAGATTGTGTGTGGAAACCAATTGCTGAATTAAGTCGATTCTTCAAAGATTTATGTTGTAATACATTAAGAATGGATGATGTGGTTAGCTTGGAACAAAATATACCAATCATTCTATGAAAATTGGAAAGGTTATTTCCACCGGGATTCTTCGATTCGACGGAGCACCTACCTATTCATCTTCCTATGGAAGCAAGACTTGGGGGTCCAGTTCAATATCGGTGGATGTATCCATTTGAAAGGTTAGTTAATAAGACTTTATTGCATAATATAATTTGTTTTTACTCTAAGTCGAGTAACAATTTATGGTTTTTTTAGAATGATGGGGGATGCGAAACAATCAGTGGGTAATTTGGCTAGGGTAGAAGGCTCAATATGCTTATTCCACTTACACCGGGAGACCACATATTTTTGTTTGCACTATTTTCAAAATGTCAGTTTGTTGGCAAACACTAGATTGAGGAATGATCCTCAAACTGGACTTCAATGCGGTAATTCCACATTGTCAATGTTGAACAACTTAGGATGTCCTGCAGGAATGTCTAGTGATTATTGGTTAAGTGACGATGAATGGAAATCAGCTCATGTCCATATACTAATCAACTGCAATGAAATTAAACAATACATTGAGTAAGTGAAAATGATTTTATTATTTTTAGGTTTTATGGTTTAGGAATAAATGGGTTATTAACTATTTGTTCCATTTCAGGTTTTTCTTACAATTTCACTCGATCGAAGATTGGGATTCTTCAGCTCAAATACATGCAGACTTTCCATCATGGTTTAGAAACTATGTAAGTTTGATCATCCACTTTTCTTGTATGGGTTACTCATTAATAAGAATTCAATTAATCTTAAATAGTTCTTGTAACGTCCAAATTTCTAAATTTCAAGAATCAAGGTCGTTGGAAGCAAAATTCCCAAATTTCTGAAATTATTTCGTGCCATTTTAGATATCGTCTTACAACAACCATATAACATTTAAGCGTCCAACAAAACTCAAAAAATATATGGAAACATAAACTAAATACAATTGCCTCAAGGGATCAAATAAACACAATCTGTATACATCCATCGGGATACCCCCATACATATGCCCTAAACAAAATAGAAAGGCCTGAAGGCTGCACATGTACAATCATATCCCCAAATACTATCAAATATAATTCTAATCATCAGGTAATCCACTAAATAAATAAGTATGTCAATACATCAAAAAGACTAAGCTCCTGCCAGCCTCCAAACTCACTGCCTTGGACGGGGTTGTACCTGTGCATCTATAATATAACCACAAAATATGTGGTGAGACAGATGTCTCAGTGAATATAACTATTCTCATGCAGTGTAAGGAAAACAGGCAAATGCTATGCAACAATCAATTAGATAAATATCAATTGATAGAAACATCTTCAATTCAAACATCTGAACACTCATAACCTGCATTTCCTGGCAGACGGGGTCTTTTTATTAATTCTAAGGCTAGACCTGAGCTCAGACTACAAGGAATGTCTCCCTTGGGGAATCATACCTGCCACTTATTCTGGACCGAAATCAAGTTTTCATACATTATTTGGGTCGAAGCCAATGCACATAATCTGGACCGAAGCCAAACTCATTTTAGTCTTATTCTAGACCGAAGTCAAGCTTGATTAATTAGGGTTTGGTGGCCATAGGCCAAATTCATTTTTCAACTTCCAATGTATAGGATAATCATGCTAACGGTGTGCAAGGGCACCATGAATAATCAAACATAAAGTAATGTATTCAAACCCTAACATACAAGCTCTAAATTATACCACAACTCCCTAAAAGCAATCAAATCAAATGAAGAGCAGTCAACAAGCAAGCAAGAACATACAAGCTAAAGAAAAGGAAAAAGAGGAATAGGGTTCATCCAAGAGGGTCTACCAAGATGGAAGTGAGTGTGTGAGTTATTGTAACATCCCAAAATTTAACCTAAGTAAAATGTATTAAGGTTGTATAATGATGATTTGAGGGTAACTAAATGGAAAAGGAATAGGTAAAGATAAGAGAAAGGTAAAAAGTGGAAAGATATGAAAAACTAAGTTTCAGCATTTTCGCTCAAGCGAAAATGTCTCGCTTGAGCGAATTATGCAGTAAAAATATGAAAAACCAGTTTCTGCAAGTTTCACTTGAGCGAGACCAGTTCGCTCAAGCGAGAGTCAGGGGAATTTTTTAGGGCACTCTGGACGATTTTTGCTCAAGCGAGTAGGGACTCGCTCAAGCGAAAAACCTCCAGAGAGGGGGGTCTTTTCTGGGTCATTCTCTCTCAAGCGAGAAGTTTTTCTCAAGCGAGAATGTAAAGAAAAACCATGCAACCGACCCACTCACTCAAGCGAGAATATCTCGCTTGAGTGAGAATCCACTTATGAGTCTAAAATCCCTAATTAGAATTCAGACTTCATTCTTCTTCTTCTTCTTCTTCTTTCCCTTTCAAGTTCTAGAGAGAAGAGCTCTGGTTCTAGAGAGAGGAACAACTCCACAAGCTTGAAGGAAGGGATTCAGAGCCAAGATTTTCATCTTCAAGCTTCAATTCATCCTTCTCATTCTTCCCTTCGAATTCAGGTGAGTGTGGTTTTCCCCACTCACTCCATAATTGTGCAAATCCTATACTATGATCCCACTTCTTTGCTTTCCTTTCCAATTATGTGTGTGCCTTGCTGAACTATGTGTGAATTTCTATTTGAGTTGTATTGAGAGATTTGATTAGGGTATGAATAATAGAGAAATTTAAGGTTTTCATTAATGTGCTATCTTTCGACTGTTTCGATCATGAAGTTTATTGTTAAATTCTGTAATTGCAATTTCTGCATAATGAGAAGTAAATGTAAAGAAAGGAACTTTGATTCTAAGAGGTTAATTAGGGGTTAATACCCCATAGGTTAAGTAATTGAGTTAAGGTTAAGTAATTAAGCTATAATTTAGACTGAATGATTGAAAATAGGAGGTTAAATTGGCCACAAGGAAGATGTTCCTTATGTGGTATTGAGCTCAGTCCAGGTCAGAGGTTCAAGTGAAAATACCCCATCGGTGTTGGGTAATATACCAAGAGGTTGATTACAAAAATTTGATGTTGAATGATTTGATTGTTTATAATTGTTGCATTCATTCTAAATCTGTACACTTGCACTTTGATCACACTCACTGGGACTTTAGTCTCACCACACGATATGTGGTTATCTTTAGATGTGCAGGTCCCTCCTCGTACAGGCCCGTGATCTTGGAGATTTGTGGAGTTGCTGTTTATCTTCTTCTTTTTGATTGTAAATACTTATAGTTCTTGGTTAGAAGTATAGGTTGTGGATATAGTTGTATGGCCTTTTTTGGGAAAGGATATGACTGTACATGTGTTTCTTATACTTTCTTTTCTTTAGAGCATATGTATAGGGTTATCCTCAGCTTCATGACATATGTATAGACTACTTTGAACCAGTTGGTACCTTTGTATACATATAGATATATTTCATTTACTTATTCAGTTTTTATGCTTACACATGTTATAAAACCTCTTCCATTACTAATTTAATTCATAAAAATGGTTAGACTTTGGGATGTTACAGTTCTTATGATTAGGTTCGTGATGAGCGAAATGGAGTGATCAACGATGAAGTTAAATCATTAGCTTGGGGACCCAACTCTAAAGCAAAATCATGGAGCACATACTTTGTTAATGGGTACATATTTCAGACAAAGGAATGGTGTGAGGGTAAAAATACCACAAATTGTGGGGTGCATGAGTTACATGATTCCTCTCTTCTATTGTGAATGGTTTGATCCAACCAGAAATAGTGGCATGAAAGTTCAACCACAATACAACATCATTGAAGTAAAGAAGAGTAGAAGGTATAATCGGTATGATCCATTCATTCTTGCACAAAAAGCAAGACAAGTGTATTATGTCCCTTATCCAGAATTATGTAAAGACTTACGAGGTTGGATTGTGGCAATCACGACAAAACCAAGGGGTCATGTTGAAGTTGATGGGGTTGAGGATGAAGTGCCTTATCAGGCTGATGGCAGTTCAACTATTTTACCAGTTGTAGACATTGAACAATTGTCAGGCTTAGTTGAGAATCAATATGAACCAATAATTCAGCCTACCCGGCCCCTAAATCAATGGTTGATGATGAATCTGACAATGAAGACATTCCATCAAAAGAGGATGAAGAAGAGGGGTGGGGTGACAATGAAGATGAAGAGGATGATGAAGAAAAATAAGATGAAAATGATGTATACTAATGTATACTACTTTTTGGAGCTTTAATATATAGAATCGAAATTCTCAATAATCTTATTTTATGCTCACCACATTTTTAATACCATTATAATTCAAAAAAAATATAATTTAAAAAATAAAAAAAATCAATAATTAGCGACGGTCTGGCTGTCGCTAAAATATCTGACGCTATATGCGAAGAGGTTTAGAGACGATTAAGTCATCGATACTCATTCCGATGGCCATAGCCGTCGCTACATAGTGTCGGCGGGTGACGGCCAGCGACCACGCTATGTTGTGATGACTGTGTATCTAGCGTCGGTTATTTGCGACAGCCAGGCCGTCGCTACCTAGCATTGGCCATAAATTGCTGTCACTACTTAGTGTCGGTCGTAAATCACCGTCGCTACTGCATTAATGAAAAAGGGTTTAGCGACGGCCTGTTGGCCATCGCTAAATACGAATTAGTGACAGTTTTGCTTGAGTAGCAACGACTTTTAGCTGTCGCTAAAAACCGAATTTCTTGTAATGAAAATTTAAAAGTTTTATATCTAAGTTTTCATTTTCATTTTGTTTTATTTTTTAGAGTTCGGGTTGTTTCAAACATTTTGTTTATGTTAGCTTACGTACTTTGTTGTCTGCCCTTTGAGTTTGTTTCACTAAAAGTTGGTATTTTTTCGGTTCATACTCGGAAATACCTTTTGATTTTGTTTCACCAATAACCAACTAATAAAAAATGAGAAATATTCCTTAATTAAGTTTCAATAATTAGTTACTCCATGAGGAAAGCCAATGTTTTATGATGATTGTCTCGTCAAAAATTGTTTTCAAAATCCATTTCTACGCGAGATTGAATGAATGTTATAGCATGTTTGGATATCATTAAAATCACGCTACAAACACAAATCCAATCCAATGTTATAACACGAATCCAGTCCAATCTTATAAGAGTAGTTGACCCGAATCCACATTTGTAACGTGGTTTTAGTGAAAATCAAATATATGCATCTATTTTACGACTTAGAATTGCTCTTTAAGAAAATACTTTGAATATTTGCACAAAATAAGGGAAAATTTATGAGTGTATTAAATGTTTGACATTGATTAAGTAATTTTAAATATTTTAAATCCTAATTTTAAACAATTTTTACTAATTTTATTTTATATTTGACACTTGAAATTAACTTATTGATTTGATATTATTTTACATCTTTTACAAATGACAAGATATTTAATTTTTTGAATTTATTTTCTTATATTTTAAGACATAAATTTTTTAACAATTAATTTGATTGTTTTATTCTTTGAGTTATTATATCTTTTAGAAGCATTACTGAAATAAAAATACTACTCATGCTTTAGGTGGACTAAAATACTAACTTAAATAAAATTAAAATATTGTAATAAGTTTATTAAAATTTTAACTGAAAGAGCCCTATTTTGATAAAAAAAATAATTATTACTCTATTCGGTTCTATTCATAAAATAATGTTTGATGGTTCTATTTACAAAAAAATCGCACATATTTATATACATTTAATATTTTTCCCCTATATTTACCTTTGTTAATTATTAAATGCTTTAAATTGATACAATTATCATGGATGTTGAAATTAATTTTAAATAGAGGCAAATTTAGAAGGTTGTAGAGTAGTTTTTTTAAAAATCAATATATGAATTACTTGTAATATGTTTGTTTTATATGCGTGATTTGATCTAAATTAAATTGTCTTATAAATAAAATTGGAAGAATTATATTAAAAACACAATAACTATTTGATACTTAAAGCTTCTTTGATTTCATGTTAAATGGTCTCCAAACGTACGTTTGGATGGAAGTAATATTTTCTTGTTTTCGCTTTTGAATGTGTGTACGATGGATGGAATGTATATGTTTTGTGAATGGAAATAATCCCCATTGGTAGAGTTAGTTTCACCATGGTGTGGACTTATTAATTAACGATATTACATATGCTTTTAATCCATCATTCAATTTTATTTTATTTTATTTTCCATTTTAGAAAAGTCAATGACTTATTATTTTTGAATTTTATCCTTATCTTTTTATTATTTATAGTAAATAAATAAGAGTGAACATCAATTAATTAATTTTAAAAATTTTAAAACATAATTTCAAATATAATTATATTTCATACTAATTTCTCTTATATTTACCACATGAAATTAACTTATTGGCGTCACCTTCTACATTTTTAACTATTCACAAGAAAAATATTCCACTACACAAATAAACCCCCCCCCCCCCCCCCCAACTTAACTTTTTAAATATGCTCTAATTTACAGCTAATAATTCTACCATTTTTCCTCTCACATATTCAAGAAATGGGTATTTAGTAAGAAGTACATTATCGTCAAAAAAAAAAAAAAAAGAAAGTACATTGATCATTTTCAGTGCTAGTCTATTTATTCTTTGGATTTATTCACATAAATTTTAAAACATATCATCTTTATTAATTGATTTCTTTTCTTTGAGTTATAACCTCTTTTAAAAGCATTAAATGAATAAAAATACTACCCGTTCATTATTGGAGTAAAATACTAATTTAAATAAAATAAGAGAACGGTAATTAATGTGTGTAATAAATATTTAATAAAAATAAATTATTTAATTAAAATATATATTTTATTAAAAGTACAATAATTTTTTTATACCTACTTTTATAAGAAACCAAGAACATAGTGAGTGTATTAAATATTTCTCAATTAGTTTCATTGACTTGATGACTCTCATTAACAGAATTATATAAAATATTACAGATATTGCTTAATGAGGATATATCGGTTAATAAAATAAAATAAAAAAATAGATGTTTTTAATATTTTATATTATGAGGATTTATTAATTGATGATATATCCATATGCTTCTTATCTATTATTTAAAATTACTTTGACTTTATTTTATTTGTCATTTTTTAAAGTAAAAAATTTATTAATATTTAAAATTTTTATCCTTATCTTGTAATATTTATAGAAAATAAGTAAGAGTGACAATTAAATGTTTCTCAATCAGTTACAATACTTCCGTTACACTCATTAATAGAATCATATAAAATATATTATGAATATTAGTTAATGAGAATATATTGGTAAAGAAATTATAATATAGAAAAGTAGGTGTGATTAAAATTTTAATAATTTTAAATATTTTTATGTGAATTTATTAATTAATGATATTTCATATGCCTTTTATCTATCATTTAAAATTATTTTATTTGTCATTTTAAAAAGTCTATAATTTATTATTTTTAAACTTTATCACTAATTCTCAATCTTGTACTCTCTGCGGTCCTATTTATAAAGCAATTCAAATGAAATAACACATATTAAGATAAATAATTAATGCATTGATTTTTAAAAATTAATCTACAACATTTAAAATTTACCCCTATTTAAAATTAAAATACACAACCATGGTAATTGTGTCAATTTAAAACCTTTAGTGGTCAACAAGAATAAATATGAGAAAAAATGTTAAATATTTCTAAATTTGTGTGCATTATCTTATAAATGAGATCGTAAAAATATTTTAAAGTTGTCTTGTAAATAGGACATAAGAGAGTAATGTTTATAGCAAATAAGAGTGAGTGAACATTAATTTTATATATGAAATATTTCTCAATTAGTTATGCTACCATCATAACATTCACTAACAGAATCATATAAGATATTATAAACAGATGTTAATGAGAGCATGTAGGTTAATATTTTAATAATTTTAAAGTTATTTTGTTTATTACGAGGATTTATTAATTAATGATATTTTATATATTTTATCTATAATTTATAATTATTTTTGTTTTATTTTAATTGTCATTCAATAATTTATTATTTTTAAAATTGTACCCTTATTTTCAAATATTTATAGTAAATAAATAAGAGTGAACATTAATGCAATAATTTTATATATTTTAAACATATTAAAAATATAATTATATTTTCTACAAATTTTCTTTTATATTTACATTATGCCAAAAATTATCGCAGTTCCTTGGTTCCAAATAGGAATTGTGCTTTAAGTTTGAATTTTTTGTTTTTTTAAATTTTGGCTTATATTTATCACGATTCCGAAAATTAATAGGGATAAATGCTATCTAACGCAATTAGTTTAAGGAACGTACCACATTGTTTACTTTATTATTATGTTTTTTAAAAAAACTAACTTATTTAACTCGGTTCCTTTACAGAACCACGAGTTGGGCTTTTAAAAATTAAAATTGCGTGTGGGGCCCTCATCTTCTTCTCACTCCCTCCTTCTCTCTTTGCGCACTCTGACGGAGAACTGCTCCTTCTATAACTTGTTGGTTGTTCCCCCTCGGACGTTGCCGCTCGCCGGCCATTGTCCCTCAGACATTGCTACCACCATCCTTCACCGTCAAGCTGCCACACGCACCGTTCGTGGTTTCCTTTACGCTCTGTTCGTGGTAGGGATGGCACCCGCGCGGGGCGGGGGCGGATACCTCCCTGCTCCCCGTCCCCGCCTCCCAATTTTATCCCCGTCCCCGTCCCCGATCCCTACCTCGGGGTAATTTTTTCCCCCATCCTCATTTCCTGCATCCCCACGGGTCCCCACGGGGACCCCATAATTAAAAAAATAAATAAAAAAATATAATATAAAGAATAAAATTAGTAAAAATAATGTAAAATAATTAGAAATTTAATTTTTAAATTTAAAATTAGGATAATATAAAATAGAAATTATATATATTATATTATAGTATATTATATCTATCATATAAATAAAAAATTATATATATATGGTGGGGCGGGGACCCCGCGGGGCGGGGAGCATGATCCCCGTCCCATCCCCAAATCTGTCTCGGGGGGATTTTAATCCCCGTCCCCATCCCCACGGGGGAAATTCCCCATCCTCGGGGCCCCATATGGGGCAGTCCCCGCGGGTATCCCCACTTGCAGTACAAAATTGTCATCCCTAGTTCGTGGCCACCACTGCGGCTTCTGTTTGTCCTTCGTTCGCGTGTCATTTGCTTTCCAGAGGTGCGTCGTTAATTCGCTGGCTGTAACATCCCATAATTAGGGGCCTAGAAACTAAGGTAAACGTCTTAGGCTGTGAATCCTGCCAAGAGAGGAAAGTTAGAAGTAGAAGGAGAATTAGGGAATTTGAATATAAGTTTAGGAAATAATTAGGTAAATAAACTAAAAGGTTCGAGCTTTGAGAGATTTTTGAAAGGATGATCAAGTGTTAAGTCAAACAAAGTATAGGCTAAGCTTAGTAGGAATTGACGTGGCAAAAATTAGAGTGAGGAGAGTTTTGGATGAGAAGAACTAGTAAGGAATTGTTAGGGGTGGAAATTTCACTAAGTGTTTTTATCTGGTAAAACCTTTTCTGTTGGAAGGACTCGAGAAAGATGATACATCTTTTAGTGGTAGAAATTTCACTAAGTGTTTTTATATCTGAATACATGAAAAGATTCGAAAAAATATGATGTATCTTTTGGTGATGAAAATTTCACTAAGTGTTTTGTATCAAATCAAATCTTTTCTGTTGAAAGAATTCGAAAAGGGATATGCTTGTAGAATCTAAGAGAAGAGATTTAAAAGTTGTCAGTCTGGAAGGCATGTTGTTTTCGAATTCAACTAAGTTAAAACTGAGAATGTCTTTGTCATTTCTGAGGCATCTTTTTCGAATAGGAATTCGAAAAACAAAGACATTTTTCAGACAAAAGTTTCATCAGACTTAGTTTTTCTAAAGTGGACTTAAGAAGATTTTTTTCGAATAAGAATTCGAAAACTAGACCTTTTTCAGACAAGAGTTTCATCAGACTTAGTTTTTCAGAAGTAAAAACTTGAGAAAATAGGAAGTTTTGAGACAACAAAATTTGCTAAGTATTTCGAATAGGAATTCGAAAAAGAGGTTCAAATAGTCAAAAGTTGATACTTAGTCTATTCTTGAAGATGTACCCTAAACTTCATATCGAGGATTCAAGTTAGAACGAATTAGAAGAAATGAAGACATGAGTTTCTTTAGTATTTTCGAATTCTAGAAAAAGAGAATTCGAAATGAAGACTTAGTAGATTTCTGAAGAGAAGACTTTGACAAATAAAGTTGCACTTTCGAATAAAAGAACTCCAAGCAAGTGAGGATCAGATTTCGAATAGAAGAGAAGTCATGAGTCAGATGAAAATGGGAGTATGAAGTTATATCAATATTTTCGAATCTGAGAAGCATAAAATTCTAAGTCAAGACTTAGTGAAATTTTGTAAGGAGGAATGCTGGTAGAAAGGGTTTAATATTTCGAATGTGAAAGCCTTAGATAAATTGACGCCAAATTTTGATTTCTAGAGGAAGAGCATTCAAAATGAAGACTTAATGAAGTTTAGGAGAAAGAATATTGACAAAAGAAGCTTAGAAATTCGAATAAGGAAGCCTTGGACAAATTGAAGTAGATTTTCGAGCAAAATGCAAGGAGATTTCGATTCAGAAGATTCAAACATTTGAAAACACATTTTGAAGATAAGAAGACATGGAAGAATGCTTGATAATTTCGAATGGATCTTAAGTAAACCTCAGGGTCATAATTCAAATAAAAGAAGCACGAGGGAGTTTTCAGACTTAGAAAATTTTCTAAGGTTTTATATCAAACCTTTGAAGGTTTCAAATTTGATATAGCCAAAGTCTTTAAGAATTTCGAATCCAGACTTAGACATTTTGTCTAAAGATTTCGAATCCAGACTTAACCATATTGTCTGAAGATTTCGAGTTCAGAATTAACCATATTGTCTGAAGTTTTCAAATTCAGACTTAAGAAAATATTTTGAAGATTTCGAGATCAGACTTAGCCAAATATTCTGAAGATTTCAAGTCAAGACTTATCAAGATTTCCTGACGATTTCGAATCAAGGCAAAGCTAAAAGCCATGGAGATTTCGAATGAAGATTGATCAAGTATTTTGAAGATAATTTCGAAACAAGATTCAACAAAGAAGAATGGACACGTGGAAAACATCTGAAGAAGTCAGGACACCTGTTCGGCCACAGATTAGGTAGTTAGGATTTTTATCATACGTGTCTGTTGTAAATTAGTTGACCGTTAGGGTCAAGAATCTATAAATAGGGCAAAGTTGTAAGTCCTAGGGATGAATCTTTCTCCATTCTACATACTTATGACAAACATTCGAAAAAAGCATATTGTCTATTATATTTACGACTACTTGCTCATCCGAGTTTACTCGAAAAGTATGTTAGTTTGAGAATTCGTCAAACTTTTTACATTGTTCTTGAACCTTTTCAATACATTTTCTTAAACTTTCTTTTACTTTCTTGCACTTTCTTTTACTTTTCAATTTACATTGTTTCTTTCCCTTTATTTTTTCTACTGCTTACTTCTCAATTGCGTGACTCTATTTTAGAATCCACCATGAGGACTTGATTCCAGTCCCAGATTGTTCATAGGAATCTTTAAGTTTGATTTTACTATAAATCACCACAAACAGGAATAGGAAAGGATTGAGTTAGAATTAAAGAGGAGTAGTAAAAATTAAGAATGAGTTTTAGGATTCTCGCTCAAGCGAGGATGGGCTCATATTAGCGAGTTTAGCATCAAAATTAGGATTTTAGTGTCTGTAGCTTTCGCTTGAGCGAGCAGGGTCTCGCCCAAGTGAGAATCAGGGGGTTTTTTAGTGCTCTTTGGATGTTTTTCGCCCAAGCGAGAAGGGTCTCGCCCGGGCGAGAATCTTCCAGATAGGGGAATGCTCTCTGGAGTATTCTCGCTTGAGCGAAAACGCGAAATCTGGATTTTCCTAGTATTCTCGCCCATGCGAGCATGACTCACCTGAGCGAGACCACACGTCCCCGTCTTTTAAAACTCATTTAGGGCACAAATTTCTCATTTCTCTTCTTCTTCCTTTCGATCTAGAGAGAAAGTGAGGGGTTCCTAGAGAGAGAAAACTCCATGGAAGCTTGGAGAATGAGGATCAAGGCCAAGGATCTCCAACCCCAACCTCCCCCAACCTCGATCCTCTTCCCTTTGAGCTACATTGAGGTGAGTAGAGCTCACACACTTCACTTCCCTCTTGTGTGAAATCCTCCATGAACCCACTTCTCCCTCTCCCTTTCTTGAGGTTGTATGTTATTATTATGATAGTTTACCGATTGATTTTAGTTGTTTTGGGTATTTGAAAGAGATTGAGGTTAGAACCCCCACTTAGGGTTTGAAATTGGGATTTTCTAGGGTCGGGAGCCTTTGCTTGTTTTATTGGATATGATGATTATAATGAATGCATGTAATGTGTTGAAAATGATTGCTCTTGCTTGAGACTCATTGTTGGAAAACCCTAGGCTAGGGGATTTGATATAATGGTTCATTGATCATATTGCTCACGTTCATGCTCATGCTCATGTTCATTGTCAAGTAAATATGTTTCATGAATCATGTTCAAGTTAAAAGAAAATCATGTTAGGCTTCAGCCATCATGGGTCCTGGACCATCATGTTTAATTAATCAAGATCAAGTTCAGGTGGAGTCAAAGGCCAAGTCCCAAGCGGACTTTGGGTCCGGTCATGGAAGTTTCTCCTTGGAGAATAATCCACCTTAGGGGGGTGGAAAAGCTCAGGTGGTCAATACTCCAATCCGGGCATGGGCCTAGAGGTAGTGGTTGTAGTTGGGATTTGAGTATTTACCACAGTGACGCCTTTTAGGACCATCATGTTAATTGTTTTAAAACTTGGGCTTCGCCCTTCAGGTAATGGCAGGGACTTTATGTCCCCAAGGGGGATACCCCTTGTAGTCTGAGCTCAGGTCTAGCTTTATGTCAAGTGATAAGACCCCTGCTACTGGGTTAGCAGTTCATGTTAAAATGATTTTCAAGCTATCATGACCATCGGAGTCCAACATTGCATCATGTCATTAATGTCTCATGTTAACCTTCATGCT
Organism: Sesbania bispinosa; assembly: GCA_026901365.1. Taxonomy (NCBI): domain Eukaryota; kingdom Viridiplantae; phylum Streptophyta; class Magnoliopsida; order Fabales; family Fabaceae; genus Sesbania; species Sesbania bispinosa. The sequence continues at coordinate 239,253 of QLOH01000856.1, forward strand.
TAAACATCACCAATTATTAGATTTAAATTATTATCACATGACATCCTTACCATGTTATGCCTTATTTCATGTGTGCTATATATGTATGCACTGCTTTGCTCACTGAGGTGTTAGTCTCACCTCGTTGTGTGTTTACATTTTAGATTGCTAGGCAGGTCGTGAGGATCATGGCACAATTGCAGCTTCAGAGTTTCTGTTGGCCTTGGAGCCTCTTATTTTATTGCATTTTCCTGGATAATTGTATTTGTATGTTATTTTAGAAGCATTATCAGTGCATGTGTAGTTCCTTATGCTTCCGCTTGTTGAAGCACATGTATTGCATTATCCCTTGTTGTTGTTGTTGTATTTAAGGACCTTCAGGTCATGTTTAATTAAACGTTGGATTTAGTTAAACATGTCTGTATCTTTGTTATTGATATTGTTAATGTCGTGAAAAATAATTCCCTTAATTCGGGACTTATGCTTCTAACGGACATAATTTTCTAATTTTGGGAATTAGGACGTTACACTGGCTGCCATTAGCTGTAGCTTCTGGAAGTGGTGTTGCCACAAGCTCAGTTGCTCCTGATGCAGTTCAGTAGACCAGGCATTCAGGTATCATTTTAATTGAAATATTGGAAGCTATAGTGAGTTTATTTGCATGTCATTTATATGCACCGGAAAGAATTAGGTAGTTGGAAATCTGAGTTTTGTTTTTTTTACAATTGATGTTTTGTTTCGAAATGTATTTGAAATACAAAATGAAAATGTAGTTTAAACCATAGGATGTTATATTAAGTTGAGAAAAAAAATTAAACTACAAAAATTGTTTTTTAATTATTAAGTTGAAAAATGTTTATACTAATATTTTTTTTTTATAAATTTCATATTGAAGGAAAAACTTTTGAAATATAACCAATTTTTTCTTTGAACGCATTTTTAATTAAAATTAATTTTCTTTAAGATTGATTTTAACAATTGGATAAGCATTATTTTAACCATAGGATTTTATTTGTATAGTTGATTATAAGGTCGTGTTTTATTGGGGTATAGTTTGAGATATTCATCACTCGATACGTGTTGTCTATTGAGGTTAATACTCAATATATTTAGATATTTCTTACTTTTATTATGAGTTTTTGTATATATATACACATATATATATATATATATATAGTTATGTTTAGTTATATGTTTGAAGTTTTATATGTTTTATTTAAATTGTATTTGAGTGAACCCTTAGTTTTCCATTTGATATTCAATACCAATGAATTTGTGTACCTTTACTAGATATATCATTCATTGGATTGGACCTTGAATTGTCTAAGTGGGACAATTTGAAAAAAACTTTGTGATCAATTGGTTATTAGTTTGTTCTCAAATATTACATGTTATATTTGATGAAATTTTGGCTTGATTAATTTCTTTTGTTCTCTCGATGCATACTTGATCGAGGATGTTATTGCCAAGATTAAGTCATGCACTTAGAGACCGATGAGAAATGCTACCGAAATTTTGTCAAGTATAACATGTAATATTTGAGGAGAGACTAATAATCAATTCATCACAAAGTTTCTTATTGAATATTAACTTTTTGACATTATCTTACATCTTCTATATTTTTAATTATTCATAAGAAAAGATTTTGATATTTACTTTTTATAATAAAAAAATTGAGAAATATTTATTTTTCGTCCCTATAGTTTCGGTCAACTTTGGTCTTCATCCTTGTACTTTAAATCCTTTGTTTTTTTGTCCCTGAACTTTCTAAACCCCCAAACCATGGTCCCTGGCTGTTAGTGAGATCTATTAACCTGATGAGCTGGGTTACAAAAGTTACATGTTAACCTCAATAGTGGGCCCAAATAGCTGACTCATCTAATTAATCGCTTTTTTTATTAATTTTTTAATTATTAAAATGACATAATTATGAAATTAGGTTTTTTATCAGGTAACATTGCTCAGGTGAAAACCCTAATTTAGCAAGTAGGATTATTTTAATAATTAAAAATTAATAAAAAAAGTTAATTAGATTATCAGTCAGTCATTTGGGACTCACTATTAAGGTTGACATGTAACTTTTGTTAACTTGCTCATCAGGTTAACAGATCTCACTGACGGGCAGGGACCTAGTTTGGGGGTTTAGAAAGTTTAGGGACCAAAAACACAGGATTTAAAGTATAAGGACGAAGACTAAAGTTGACCGAAGTTATTAGGATGAAAAACATATTTTTCCCAAAAATATTTAATAGGTTTATCAAATGTTTCTCAATTAGTTAAATACCACCATAAAATTTATTAATAGAATCAGATAAATTATTATAAACTAATTAATGTGGACATATTGGTTTAGAAATTAAAATATAAAAAATTATGTTTTTAATGTTTTAATTATGTAAAAATTATTTATTATGAGAATTTTATAATTAATGATATCCCATATGTTTTTTATCCATCATTTAAAATTATTACTATTTACCACCAAGCACATGAATTAGCTGATAAGGGTCTGTTCTAGTTTAACTAGTGGTCTCGATTGAGTTCGAACCCTAGATATGTAGCTGTGTTAAATCCTCGGAGGAAGAGTTTTACCGTTCATAGAGGTCATACCTCGCCTCCCGTTGGGATGACAATGAGTAGGGTTTGGATAGAGTACTATAGTACTCATCCCTATACCTGCATTTGAAAAGATTACCCAGACCCAAACGTACCCATGTGGGTAGCACTTCTAATACCCGTACCCTTACCTATTGGGTACTTAAGTATATCCGCACTTTTGTTAACTATAAAAATAATAGAACAATTAGAAAATAAAAAATATTTAAAAAATAAGTCTAGCACAAATGAAAAGTAATTCATAGGCCATTCAAATTTAACCATAAAACTTAACTGTTTCACTAAATTAAAGTATAACACAATAAAATTTGTAAACACAGTACATAATGTAATATAATTTTTAAATATTAGGTAAATATTACAATAGACTTTAACAACTACGAATTCAGAAGTTGTTACTTTAATGTTTAGGATTACAAAATTATAACATTTTCATAATTATATATAACATTTAAGTTAATTAAATTAGTAATATATATTAGTTTTTTGTGACTATAAATATTTTAATATTAATTAACTTTTTGGACAAAATATTAATTAATTACTATATTAACTAAGAATATAAACATATATAAATTAAGTTAATTATATATATATATATATATATTATGTAAGTGTGGGTATAGGTTGGGTATGGTTGGGTATCATAGTACTTGTACCCGCACTCGTACCTATTAAAATGCGAGTAATTACCCACACCCAAATTCATTTATGGGTAATTATCCTACCCATTGCGAGTAATTTTTTTGGGTACCCATTAGGTCTGGGTCCATTTGTCATCCCTAAGCAGGATACCTATGATCTTGAACGAAAAAATTTATTATTAATTTTATTTTATTTGTCAGTTTAAAAATTCAATAATTTATTTTTTAATTTATGCTTACCTTTTAATATTTACAATATATAAATAAGAGTCAACATTAATTGATAATTTCAAATATTTTCAAACCTATTTTCAAATATAATTATATTTCCTGCTATTATGGCTATAAGTTATGGTTGATTAATTGAATGTACTATTGAATAATTTTCAAACATTGCAGATAATGCTGATGCAAGAACTGCCATCAGATAAAGCTTGAGACTCAGACTCAGCCCAAGGACACAAGGCACAAAGAGTCAATATGAGTCAAGACAAGGACACTGCACATGCTGACACAAGGCAGTACGCACAGTACTTTTGGCAGGAAGCTATTCTCTCTTTACAACGGCTATAAACAGTCACCAACGATCATGTAACGACTAGTTTTCATTTGAATTAAATGCCAAGATCAACAGTGGGGAAGAGAGAGAGACTACGGTGCACATTGAAAAATCTTTGCATCTCAACTACATCTCAAGTCCTTCTCATCTCAGATCTAGTCTTAACTTGAGAACATCTCTGTAGTCTCATCTATTCTCTTTTAAGTTCTTAACTTCCTATCCTTGAAAAAAAGAATACACCTAGATGAGCTCACTGTTTATCCATACTCTGTATATTGTAAGCTAGATTATCATCACTTTATCATTCCTTGTAAGTTGTCTCAGCTGAGATAGGAGAGAGCCTAGTCTCAGTGTGAGGTGTAAGAAGCCTGGGGAGGCCCAGTGAAGAATACTTGTTTCACAGCCAAGGTAGGAGAGCCTAAGCTTGGTGTGAGGGTGATGTTGAGTCTCAGAATTAATTAAGTATTCAATTTGATTCAAGACTCATTACCCTCAGTTTTAATGATGACAAATTTGATATCACTGACAAATATCAGAAGGGAAAACATTATGATTTAAAGAAGAAAGGTGATGTTGAGTATCAGAATAAATTAAGTATTCAATTTGATTCAAGACTCATTACCCTAAGTTTTAATGAGTAACAAATTTGGTCATTATTCAATCTGATTAAGAAACAGAATCTACTAAGGCAGTTGTTCTTTATGTTGCAGTAATTTACTGAGTTATTGAATCTGCTAAAGAGAAGCAACTCTATGTAATTGATCAACCTGCTGAGCTGAAGAACTCTCTGAAGAACTTGGATCAGCTGAAGTCTTTTTCATCCCTCTGAAGACGTGTACCATTTGATATGCTGAGAAGTCTTTTTGAGGAAGTTCAGTATAGCATCTGCCAATGTCAAAAGACCTTCTGCACAAAGACTTAAAGTAATCTACTGACATCTTGAGCCTACTAAAGAAAGCAATCTGCTGAAAAAAGCAACCTGCTAAAAGAAATGCAATCTATTGTAGAGAGAACTTGATGAAAGCGTCTTCTTGCTGAAAAAGATAAGACCTGCTGAAGTATGAAGACTTGATGAAGGATGTAAACCTTCTGAGGGGTTTGGAAAGATCAGAATCTGTTGAAGCGAAAAGAACCCTCTGAAGTCTGAGACGTCATGCTGCTTTCTGAAGACTTAGTCAACCTGATGAAAGTATTGAAAGTCTCAAGTCTCTAAAAAGCAAACAGTTGTGTTAGCCGAACTTGTTGCAAGACGAATTAAAAGCTTTCTAGAACAGTTTCATTTCCTGACATAAAAGAGGAAACCTACTGGAGAAAAGCAAACAGAGGTCAGAGACAGAGTCAGCGCTCCTACTACCTACTCTGCTGCTACAAGCTACATCTACTTTGTCTCACAACGGAATTATTAAAGCTATTAGACAACGGTACTCTGAAGAACTTCTAACCGGTCTACAGATTCAGTTTCCCTATACAAATGAGACTCATGCAAAAAGGAAAGAGAAAGGAAAAGAACATCAACTTGCTGAAATGTTAGAAAATCTCTCAAGCAAGATCAAGAGCCAAACTGTCGTGTGCTAGAACTAATTCATACCTACACACTTACCCTAATCAAGACAGAAGCATTACAAAAGAAGTTGTATCACAACGTTTTAAAATGCATTTAATGCTATTTCTCAACGGTGTTCAAGCTATCTCTCAACGGATCATTTTCAGAACACTATAAATATCTTCATGAAAGATTATGAAGGTTGGCAGCCATGAATCCCAAGATATGAAATGGCGAAGCCCTAGAGAAGAGTCAGCAATATTCTCCAAGATACTTACTGAAGTTACTTGCCTGACCAAAATACAAAGAGGAGAAAAGAACAAAATACATCCAAGTTATATACTTGTATCTCTCTGTTTTTCCTTGTACTTAGAATCTTCATCTTTGTATCCTGAGTGTTATCTCAGTTATCTCTTTGTACAAGTTTCTCAAAGTTTAAGTTCTCAGTGACTTAAACTAATAATCATTGTAAACACTTTTAAGTGACTGAGAGCCTGGAGAGGCTTGTCTGTAACAGAATACTTTATTACACTTGGATAAGTGTCTGAGAGCCTGGAGAGGCCTGGTGGAAGAAAGAATACTTGTTGGGCCTGGAGAGGTCAGGTGTGCAAAGAATACTCGTTGGGCCTAGAGAGGCCAGGTGTGCAAAGAATACTCGTTGAGCCTGGAGAGGCTAGGTGTGCAAATAATACTCGTTGTAATCTTGCGGGATTAGTGAAAATCCAGTGGTGGTTTTCCCTGGGACTGGACGTAGCTCACTGTGTTAATGGGTGAACCAGGATAAATTTTCTGTGGCTGAATTCTCTCTACCCTTAACTCTCTTACTTTCTGCTGTTATCTGTTTTATCTAACCAAGGAGGGTTTAAGAAAAGTTTTTTTTATAGATCAACGCAGAAAACAATCTTTTCTTTACACGAAAATACTTTTAAATTATTTTTATCCAACCTTCTGAGTTGCATCAGCAAGTTGTTGAACTTCCCAGTTTCGGAAGGTTGCTCAAATATTTTCAAATCAGCTTTCTTGTTAAAAGGTTTTTAGAAAAATCTTTAAAGATTATAAACCACTATTCAACCCCCCATTCTAGTGTTTCCTGTGGTCCTAACAGGTGAGCCTGAAGAGGCAGCAAGAATACTTGTATTTGATAAGGTTGTCAATAGTGTAAATCTCACAAGTTGTGAGGACTGGACGTAGCCCAAGGAGTGGGTGAACCAGGATAAATCAGTGTGTATCTCTTTCCCTTATCTCTTTATTTACATTGCACAATTAATACCTGAGACGTGTATGCTCAAAACAAATTAAATCTGTTTAAAGGAAACTAAGTCTTAACTACTAAGATTCACTTTTACATAGTTAATAATTATACTAAGTTAAGACAAAATCTTATCTAACCTGACTGAGCTTCCAAGTTATCAAACTTGAGAACACGTCTCAGCCCGAACTTAAGTGTTTTTCAGGAACTAAATTTTAAAAGTCTTTATTCAACCCCCCTTCTAGAGACAACCGGCCAACTTCAATTATGTGATTGGAAAAGAAATATTCCAAGATAGATCACATGGATTGTTAGGCTTCTCTCTAAAAGCACATATTAATCATCAAATTTAAGAGAGCTTCAAAATGTATAAAAGTTCTGCATTCCAATTCAAAAAAGGGATAAGTTTAGTCTTGTGCAATTTCGAAAGAATGAATTGGAATGTTGGGAAGATACCAAAGTAATCTTGGTGTGAACCATTGAAAAGTTGCAAAGAAAGTTTTGAGATATTTGGAAGGTACAAAGGATCACATTCATAAAGAAACAAAGGGGAAACATTAGAAAGGAGTTGAATTTTGTTTTCTAAAAACTTTTTGAAAAACAGCAACATATAACAAAAACTAAGGGCCCGTTCGGGGTTGTTGCGAATTTTAAGTGTTTGGTTTTTAAAAATTTTTAATCAAGGTTTTACAACTCAAAACCAAAAACTGAACACCTTTTTTATGATTTTCAAAACGTCTGATACTTTTTTTTGGGTAAGGTAGGTGATTTTATCTATTCCTCTTAATGAAAACTATGAATTCTTAATTAATTGACTGTCAAAACAAATATGTAGAGTTTACATTGCAGTTCGGTTCCTCGGGTATGTTGTGCTGGAGCCGAGTTAAATGTTAGCCAACAACTTCCATGTTTTCTAAAAAAACAATTATAAGGAAGAAGACTAAGGTGTTTAATATATGGAAAAATATGATTGTACACTGGGATGTAAAGGTGGAGAGAAGAGAGAAAGTAAAAAAAAATGTGATGAATGATGCAATCATAAATACATAGAGATAAAAGAAAGAAAGTAAATGGCTTCCTTTGAGTTCTCTGCTAGCCGAGTGGTTCCTCTAGAAAAGCCACCGGAGAAACCACCGGATAAGACTTCTCCGAAGATTTCTTTCCGTGACGAAGTCTTAGGAGATAAATTACCTCCCATGCAGAGAGAGAAAAATCAGATTTGCTTGCCCAAAAGTTGGTTAATATTACACTAGAAGGTGGGGACAGGCTTCTTCCTATAGTCCATGTTGATGACAAGTAGTTTGATCAGTTATGTAAACCTTGGTATGATGCTCTCATCATCAAACTATTGGGAAAGTACGTTGGGTACAATACTATGCGAGATAGACTTCCCAAGCTTTGGAAATTATCTGGAGGTTTTGAAATCATGGACGTTGATAATGGTTTCTTTATGGTCAAATTTGATCGACAAGAAGACAGAGAAAAAGTCATTGAGGGAGGACCATGGATGTTGTTTGACCATTATCTGGCCATATCTGCTTGGACTCCTGATTTCATCTCTTCTGAAGCAAAAGTCCATAGAACCATGGTTTGGGTACGTATTCCATCCCTTAACTTAGCTTGGTATGAAGAAAGTTTTCTTCTTGCAATGGCTGCAGCAATAGGTACTCCAGTCAAGGTGGATACCAACACTTTACATGTCAAAAGGGGACGTTTTGCTCATATTTGTGTGGAAATTAATCTCAATCAACCAGTTGTGGAAAAGATTAAAATTAAAGAACATTAGTATGAAAGCCTACATATCCTTTGTGCTAATTGTGGGTGCTATGGTCATCTCAGTCGTGATTACTCTAAACAGAAACCTAATCACAGTGGACCTCAACCACCTAGTCAACCACCTTCAGCGGCGGAGCAAGGTGGCGTGTCCAACCAGGATCAATAAAATAATAACGGTAATATTTCTATTCATGGTAACAAATTAGCGGATGATTTGGACATTAATGCAGGTGAAGATTTACATGGAAATTGGTTGATTGTTACAAGAAAGAAACAAGTTAATAATTATGGTAAGAAGCCCAATTTAGCTCAGCCAAAACGTGACAATTCAGGAAGGAACTCATTTAATGCTCTTCTCAATCAAACGGACAACAATCAAGGAGCTTTAAATCAGCAGATGCAAATCCAACCTGCAGATCACAAATCAAAGAATCAGTGGGTCAGAAAGAAACGGCCAAGAGTGGCTCCTCCAATTACAATAGACATTGCTCAATTAGTAGCAAATGCAAATAAAGGAAAGGCAAAATTCAAGGAAACAGAGAAACAACAAAGCACAAATCAAGCCCAATCAAACTAGCAACATAACGGACAAGTGGAGGCTAATAATGATAGAGATTCAAAAACCAATCAGAGGGATATTACTATTTTTAATCCAACGCAGAATTTATATCTTCAAGGGTCCAGACTTGGCCAATTATCAATCAATTCCAAAACAATTCCACATCAGCCAAGTTTGGAGGAAGAGAACAAACCACCTGATGACATGGCTGCAGATCACATGGCAGCTGGAGAAAATGACAGCGATATGGATGGGAGCTCAGATGGAGATTTGGAAGAGGAGTTTATCAATGAAACACCTTTCAATGATGACACTTAGTCATTTATGTATCCTTTTTGATACTGCCTTTTTATAAATTTTTATCATGAATAATTTATTTCAAGAAATATCTATCCTTCATGGAATATAAGAGGAGCAGGGAACAAGAACAGCCATAGGCACCTTACGGAGCTTATGAGGAAATATAACCCACATATTATTTTTTGTATGGAGACTCACATCCAATTCAACAAAACCAAATGGTTTTGGAATAAATGTGGTTATGAGCTTGTTTACATAATTGAGGCTATTGGTCACTCAGGTGGATTATGGGCTCTTAAGAAAAATAATTTGAACTATTCTATAACTGTAATGGGAAACTCTGCATACTGTATCAACCTCAGTATTTCACAAGGGAACTTTAGTTGGACGTGTACTGGTCTCTATGCTAGTCCCACTCCAATTAACAGAATCACCCTTTGGAATTACCTTAAGGATTTGAGAAATATTATAAATCAACCTTGGGTTCCAATTGGGGATTTTTAATGAAATCCTTTTAAATTCTGAACAACAGGGGGTAGCTTTAATTTATCCCGTGCTGATAGTTTTGCTGACATGATTGACTATTGTAGGCTAATGGACATCCATACCATAGGAAATAGATTCACTTGGCAGAGAAGATGCCAAGGCAGCAGACTAATATCTAAAAAACTTGATAGAGCTCTTGCTGACATAAGTTGGCATAACAATTTCCCTAATGCTATTGTTGAGAACCTTTGTAGGCTGCACTCGGATCATAGCCCCATTCTTCTTAGGTGCAGTGCTAACAAGTATGTTAGAGGTATTCGACCCTTCCGGTTTGAGGCAGCATGGATCAGTCATCAAGATTACATGAATGTAGTGCAAAATGCTTGGTTAACCTCAAACAATATCACGCAGTCTATAGAGGAGGTAAAGAATGCTTCAATTAATTTTAATACTAACATATTTGGTCATCTGAAATCCAGGAAAATTAAGCTAGAAAGAAAAATTCAGAGCATCCAGAAGAGATTGGAAACTGTTGACATTGCTTCACTTTATTATACTCAACAAGACCTCAAGAAAGAGAGTATAATAAAGTCTTAGAACAAGAGGAGATACATTGGTACTAGAAATCTAGGGAGGATAAAGTATGGTGATAAAAACACAAAGTATTTCCATACTCAAACCATTATTAGAAGGATCTTTTCAGTCCCAGGCCTAACCAGGTTCAAAATAATTTCTCAACAATTAATTATCCAACTTTGCAAACATATGATGATGAAACTATTATGCTTGTTGTCACTAAAGAAGAGGTCTTTAATGATATCAATTCTATGAAGCCATTGAAAGCTCCTGGCCCAGATGGCTTCCATGCTATTTTCTTTAAACAATATTGGAACATTATTTGGGATGATCTTTGGAATTTTATTAAAAATGCTTTTAATGATGGTTACTTTGACCCTACTATTGCTGAAACTCTTATTGTTTTAATTCCTAAAGTGGAACCCCCTAATAGCTTTAAGGACTTTAGACCTATAAGCTTGTGTAATGTGATTTATAAGATCCTAACTAAAGTCATTGTGCAAAGAATCAAACCTTATCTTGATAAAATTATTGGCCCTCTTCCGAGTGCTTTTATACCTGGGAGAGGGACCTGTGAGAATGTCATCATTCTTCAAGAAATACTTCATTACATGCAAAAAACAAAAAAGAAAAAGGAGGATATTGTCTTTAAGCTTGACCTAGAAAAAGCCTACGACAGAGTAGATTGGGAATTTCTTAAAGACACTCTTGTCCTTTTTGGTTTTCCTAATGATTTGATTAACTTGATAATGTTTTGTGTGACTTCATCCTCCCTCTCCATCCTTTGGAATGGCAATAAACTGCCTGCTTTTAAGCCAAGTAGAGAATTAAGACAAGGTGATCCTCTATCACCTTACTTATTTGTTATGGTTATGGAGAGGTTAGCACTTAAAATCAATGAATTTGTTACTCTAGGGACATGGCATCCTATAAAAATCTCTAAAGATGGTCCTTTGATATCACATCTTTTTTTCCCTAATGATACTCTTCTTTTTATAAAGGGTAAGAGTTCACAGGTTAGGCACATGAATGAAATTCTAAATGCTTTCTGCCAAGCTTCAGGTTTAAAAATTAACACTCAAAAATCAAGATGTTTTACTTCCAAAGAGGTAACAACTGCTAGAAAAAAATAAATTCACAGCCATTTCTGGTATAAGATTTACCAATAACCTTGGGAAATATCTTGGCTTCAATGTAAAGGTTGGTAAGCGTGTTCATACTGACTATAGTTTTATTCTGGACAGTATATCTAATAAGCTTGCATCTTGGAAAAAAAATGCTTAACAAAGCTGGAAAGTTAACTTTAGTGAAATAAGTCCTTTCTTCTATTCCTTTATATCATATGCAAATTGACTGGTTGCCTGAGATGATTTGTAATAGGATTGTGATAGAACTAGTTCAAAATAAATAGGCAAAACTGGAAATGTTATTCAAAATAGACCTCTGACTCTAGCTCAATATCATATTGATATATGAACTTAGATAGAAATGCTAAATATAGAAAACAGAAAGTATCCCTCCAGGTATTCGAGAGACCTGGACTCTCCCACTACAATATTTTCCAAATACAAATCTGAAGTGCCCACTAACTCTCCGTCCTTCCTATTTATACCAGCCCCCTTATTACAATTCACTATCTTCTGAAAAGTTACAACCTCTGCATTTTCTCTATTAATTCCTGGCCTCCCACTATCTAAATTAATTGTCCACTGGACAATTACTATTATTAATTCTATTTCTACTACCACCCTTCCTCTTCCTATTATAAACTTTCTTAATTGGTGGTTTACTAACAATATTCCCCCCAAAAGTTTCACCTTGTCCTCAAGGTGAAAATTAGGGAAGTTGTCTTGAATGGCAGCAGCTGATTCCCAAGAATTTTCACACTCTGGAATATCCTGCCAAGTAATCAAAACTTCTTCAACCCCTATTGAGCTCTCACAAATATCCAAAATTGCTTCTGGCTGAACCTTTAACTCCAATTCATCAGATAGCATAGGTGGCAAGGGTTGGGAATAACACTTCGGTGAGATGGCCCTCTTCAATAAAGATACATGGAACACAAGGTGAATTTGGCTCCCTGCAGGCAGATTTAATCTATAAGCAACTTGTCCAATTCTTTGAGAAATTTGTAAAGAACCATAGAAATGAGGGCTTAGCTTCTCATTTGGTAGCTTAGCCAATGATTTAAGCCTGCAAGGCTGCAACTTCAGAAAAACCCAATCTCCTTTACAAAACACAACTTCACGCCTATGCTTGTTAGCTTGAGCCCTCATCCGATCCTGAGCCTTTAGCAAATTAGTTCTCAACTCAGCCAGTATTTCATCTCGCTCACTGATTAATTTATTAACCTCCACTACTGCTGAAGGAGTTGTAGTACCCTTTAATTGGATGGGAGGATCTTGACCATATAAAGCCTTAAATGGGGTCAGCTTAGTAGCACTACTATAATTAGTATTATACCAGAATTCAGCCCAACTCAACCACTTTGGCCACTGTTTTGGTTTCATCCCTGTCAAGCATCTGAGATAAGTCTCTAAGCACTGATTAACCACTTCTGTTTGACCATCTAATTGTGGATGGTATGCATAACTGAATTTGAGCCGACTACCCGCCAATCTAAATAATTCAATCCAAAAATGATTGAGAAAAACTTTATCCCGGTCTGAAATAATAGAAGCTGGAAAACCATGTAATCTGACCACTTCCTTAAGAAAAACTTCTGCTACATCCTTGGCAAAAAAAGGATGGCTCAAAGGTATGAAATGAGCATACTTGGTGAGTCGATCAACTACCACCAAAATGGTGTCTTTTCCACCTGCCTTGGGTAGACCCCCAATGAAATCCATAGAGATGTCAGATCAAATGTGTGTAGTGTAGAAACCACAAGAAACACTAGAAGGGGGGTTGAATAGTGTTTTATAAACTTAAGCAGTTTTTGGAAAATCTTTCACAAGAAACATCTTTTCAAAGAGATTTTTATAACTTGCTGAAACTGGGATTTATGTACTTGCTGAAGTAACTTCAGCAGGTTCAATAAAACAGTTTAGAAAACTTATTTTTCAACTTAGTGTTATAAAACAACAAACTCAGAACCCTCCACGTTAGTATAAACTGAATTTAAATGAAGTTTAGGGATGAGAGAACTTAGCCAAAGATTTATACTCGTTCACCCTGTTGAGTCTCAGAATAATTTAAGTATTCAAATTAAATCAAAGACTCATTACCCTTGGTTTTAATGATTATCAAATTTGTTGATCACGTTATCTGAATGAGAAACAGATTCTGCTCAAAGGTATTTGCTCTATGTGTTGTAGGAAAATACTATCATGAATATACTAAAACTTCTTGTGCCAAACGATCTGAAGATTGCTTACACTGAACTGGATGAAACAAGCTTGAAGCAACCTTCTGAAAGAAGCATACTTTGAACCTCCTGATCTAGAGCAACATGCTGAAGTTATGCAACCATCTGAAAGCTCTCAACCTGCTGGAAGTATGTGCGTACTAAAATTGAACCTGCTGAACACATACTCTCCGAACTATCACTTGATGACATGGAAATTCGAGCTCACTGAAATGAAGAACTCTCTGAAATGCTTAAATCTGCTGAAGACTCTCTCAACCCTCTGATGACGTGTACCAATCTTTAAGCTGAGAAGTCTTACTAAATTAGTGCAACACAATATCTATTAATGACACAAGACCTTCTGCGCAAAGGATAAAAGGTCTCTAAACGTCTTCTGCCTTCATCTACAAAAGGAAGTCTTTACAGAGGTCTTTCCGCATCTTATGGAACTCCGTACACGAAAAGGGAACCTCTGAACCTGTTGTGTGTCAGAGCAGTGCTATCTCTACACACCTACTATACTCAAGACAAAGACTTTCACAAGTTTATCTCTCAACGTCTACTTTATCAACAACTATTTTTCCAATGCTATATATAGCTCAATGAAAGGCTTTGAATAAGGGAGAGCAAAATGTAAGAGCAAAGAAAGAGAGCGAATAATATAGAAAAACCTCACAGAAAGGTGAACCGCTCCAGAAAAGAGAATAAAGAAAGCATGATAAGCTAAGAAGCTCTCCAGAAAAGAAGAGAAGAAAAGTCCTAGCAAAAAGAGTGAATCGGCCACATTAAGGGAAAATCCTTTCAAGCCTAAACACTCTGTTGTAGCAAATTTCCTTGTACTTAGATTTACCCTTTGTATCTTGAGTTTTACTCCGTTATCTCTTTGTACAAGAAGAACCTGAGTTTAAGTTTCTCAGAAGCTTAAACTTAGTTTATATTGTAAACACTGTTGAGTATCTGAGAGCCTGGAGAGGCTTGGTGGAATAAAGAATACTCGGTTCAGCCTGGAGAGGTTGGGTGTACAAAGAATACTTGGTTGAGCCTGGAGAGGCTTGTCTGTAAAAGAATACTCGTTGAGCCTGGAGAGGCTTGTTTGTAAAAGAATATTCGTTGAGCCTGGAGAGGCTTGTCTGTAAAAGAATACTCATTGAGCCTAGAGAGGCTTGTCTGTAAAAGAATACTCATTGAGCCTGGAGAGGCTTGTTTGTAAAAGAATACTCATTGGGCCTGGAAAGGCCAGGTGCGCAAATAATACTCATTGTAATCTTGCGGGATTAGTGAAAATTCACTGGAGTTTTGCCCTGGGACTGGATGTAGCTCACTGGGTTAGTGGGTGAACCAGTGTAAATTTCTGTGGTCAAGTTCTCTCTACCTTTATCTCTTTACTTTCCACTGTTATCTGTTTATTTCTAACTGAGGAGGGTTCTGAAAAGTGAGTTTATAATTTGTGCAGCAAAAATAATTTTATTTATTACACAAATCATTTTAAAAAGACAATTTTACTGGACCTGCTGAAGTGTCTCAGCAAGTCTCCGAAAACTCATTTTTCAGCAAGTTGCTTGCATCTTTTGAGAAAACTCTGTTTGCGAAAAGGTTTCCACAAAAAATCTGTAAAGATTGTAAAACATTATTCAAGCCCCTTCTTTTAGTGTTTCATGTGGTCTTAACACACCCACCACCACTGTGAGCTACGTCCAGTCCCAAAACCGACCAGCTAAGGATTTTCCACTAATCTCAGAGATTACAAGTATTCTTTTCTATCAAGCCTCTTCAGGCTCTACAACACCAAGTATTATTTAGACAACAAGCCCCTCCAGGCTCAACAACAAGTATTCTTTCTTCCACCAAGCCTCTCCAGGCTCTCATACACTTAAAAGTGTTTACAATGAGATTTGTTTAAGTTGTAGAACTAAATTAGAGTTCCTAACTTAGAATGAAATGAACTTGTACAAGATAACTGAGTACTACTCAAGATAAGTGAATTTATGTACAAATTCAGAGAGTATTTGCAGCGTAAATTTGACAGAGTATTGGCTTGATATGTTATCTTCTCTCTTCTTTGTTGAAGTCTTTCACGAAGCTATTTATATGAATGAGATATAAGTCCGTTGAAGATTGCTGAGTTCACCGTTAATAGATAGAATTAAATGTTATAGAGTCCGTTGTAAGGCAATCTTCTGATAGCTTATGACTTTGTACAGAGCAGGTGAGCAGTGATGACTTAGTTCTGACACACTGCAGATACTAGGAAGTAGAGATTTCCTTTTCTGGTATAAAATTCAAGTTTTACGCAAAGGTCTCTGTGATTCTTTCCTTAGGAAGATGTGTTGCAGAAGACGTTGAGAAAGCTTTAAGATCTTGAACAACAATCCTCAGAGGTCTTTATTTTGTTCAAAACCAGTACGCCACGTAGGATGTCTTCAGCAGATCTTCTCATTTCAGATAGATCTTCTCTTCAGAAGGTTGAATACTTCAGCAGGTCCTGACTCTTTATAGGGTTCCTCTCCTTCAGAAGGTTACACCACTTCAGAGGGTTGCATAACTTCAGAGAGTTTCTCTTTAAGAGGGTTGCTGAAACACAGAGAAATACCTTTAAGAGAATCTGTACTATCTTTCAGAATACTTTAACCAAATTTATTATTCATTAAAACTTAGGATTGTGAGACTTAAAACATTATTAATTACTTAATAATATTTTTGAGACTCAACATTCTCCCCCTTTTTTAATGATGACAAATTTGCTTAAACTTACAAATATCTGAAGGGAATTTAAATAGAATTAAGTTTAAAGAATTCTCCCCCTTTGTCAGATACTTAAGTAGAATGTTTGCTCCCCTGAACAAAAGCTTGCTTCTGAAAACACTTAAACTTCATATTTTGTTAGTTTATATTACTCCCCCTTTTGTCATCAATCAAAAGGGTAGCCAGAGCTTTCTGAAGTAATAGATGCATATCAGAGCAATAAATTCAAGGTAATAGAATATCAGAACAATAAAGTATTAAATATTTCAGTCGATCAGCAGAACAATTAATTCTTTTGATCAATAAAATAAGCGCGCATAGATAATAGTGTTGACTGAAGCAGTTAATTACATAGTCACATCAAGAAATTTGATACAAAAACTCATTCATTTGAGACTTTAAGGGAGTTTAAAACAGACATGAACACAAAATGCTTTCTGAAGTCACTAAGCTATCACAGACTACGACTCCTCTTATGCTTCGCAGGTCTTGATAATGAGGTGCTTGTGGTTGCAGTTGAGCTTGAGTGGCTTGCATCTGATTCATCATTCTTTGAAGTTTCTCATTCTTTTCTCTCAGTCTTCTGATTTCTCTTTCTCTTGCTTCTAGGGCTTCAGTGAGATCAGCTTCACGGAAAATGATAGTTAGATAACGCCCAGTGAACATAATCTGCTCAAAGCCATTTGGTAAACCATAGTCAGCAGGTTTGACCACTAGACAAGAATAGATGGCAGGAATCATTTTCTGCAAGACCCAATCCTCATGAAATTCATGGTCTGAGCAAGGGAATCTACCAGGAAACCAAGTCCTCCATTCTTGAATAAACAAGGTGTTCTTAGTAATGGAGTGATAAGTGCTAAAAATATGATAAATTTGTACCCCAGCCCACATTAATGTCTATATCATGTCCCTTACACACTTGGGACAGAGAGCAAAGGTGCAGTTTGATAAAATGGGAGAATTGGTTGGTTACTTGAAAGTGAGTTAGTTGGATACTTAAAGAAATACAAAGAGCAGGCACAAGAAAGCAAAGTGAGTCACTCCTTCAAAAAATGAAAAAGAAAAATAAAAAAAGTGAATAAAAAAAGGGAGTGAGTCACCAAATAAAGAAAAAAGGCCAGCTAAATGATGAAAATAAAAAATGAAATGGAGAATGGAGAGAAAGTTCATGAAAAAGAAAATAAAAAATATTCTCTATTCCAGTGTTTTTTGCATATCCAGAAAAAACATGAGTTCTTGATAACCTAGCCTCATTACAACCCAAGAAAGACCTTTTGATCCATATTGACCATGTGCATGTTTATTAACCAGAAACGACTATCAATTTTAGTTGTTTAACTGCTGTGAAAAATTGAGGGAAACACTTAACCGTGAGCATGAGAGAATTCCTTGATTTATCACTTATTGTTTTGGTTACTATTTCTGAAAAAGTTTGAATGTATTTTTATCATGTTTTGATTGATTTTGGAAACATCACTTGATTATGGTTTTCAATCTGATATTTGGTAAGTGACAGCTGCCTCGCAAAGAGATGATGAAATTATTTCTTTACTTAGTGAGAATCATGATTGGGAATTGAATCCATTTTTTATTGCAAAAGGTTTTCTTGTTTGAGGACAAGCAAGAAGCTAAGTTGGGGGGTATTTGATAAGTGCTAAAAATATGATAATTTTGTATATAATTACAGCACTTATCAAGGGTAAAATGTTAGATTTACTCCCCAAATGACCTCTTTTTAGTAATAAATGCAGATTTTGTGATTATTTAATTCAAATTTGAATTTGATGCTATTTTGATAGAAATTTGGAGATAAAATCAGCACAAGATCAAGCTAAAAATCCTCAATTCAATTTGGAGATAAAATCAGCACAAGATCAAGCTAAAAAGAGGGAAATAAGGAAAGCAGAGCAAACAAAGATAAGATCAGGAAGAGGTCAAGATGAAAAAGAGGAAATCAGGAAAAGCAGAAACGGTGAGCTGCGCTCCACCTGCGCTGAGCGCACGTGGAGTGCAGGAATTAAAATTGGTCTCTGTTTCCTGCGCTTCATCTGCGCTGAGCGCAGGTTGAAGCGCAGGAATACAGAAACAGTTTTCTAAAAGATTTCCAACAAGATTCCTTCCAGATTTCAGATAGCTTTCCAACTTCTATTTAGAGGACCTTTTGCATAGATCAAAGGAGAGGGCGGAGCAGAGCTGGAGCTAGTGAAAAATGTGACAGTTTCTCTATTGGTTTGTAATGGCTACCATGAGTAGCTAAATTCTCCCATAGGAT
Organism: Sesbania bispinosa; assembly: GCA_026901365.1. Classification (NCBI taxonomy): domain Eukaryota; kingdom Viridiplantae; phylum Streptophyta; class Magnoliopsida; order Fabales; family Fabaceae; genus Sesbania; species Sesbania bispinosa. The sequence continues at coordinate 257,903 of QLOH01000856.1, forward strand.
TGAATATAGTCGATTCAATCCCCAATTGAATGTGAATTCTCTTTGGTATTTATGAATCCTTGTCTTTATAATGTTTCTTTTCTTATGCACCCCAGCCAACATTAATGTCTATATCATGTCCCTTACACACTTGGGACAGAGAGCAAAGGTGCAGTTTGATAAAATGGGAGAATTGGTTGGTTACTTGAAAGTGAGTTAGTTGGATACTTAAAGAAATACAAAGAGCAGGCACAAGAAAGCAAAGTGAGTCACTCCTTCAAAAAATGAAAAAGAAAAATAAAAAAAGTGAATAAAAAAAGGGAGTGAGTCACCAAATAAAGAAAAAAGGCCAGCTAAATGATGAAAATCAAAAATGAAATGGAGAATGGAGAGAAAGTTCATGAAAAAGAAAATAAAAAATATTCTCTATTCCAGTGTTTTTTGCATATCCAGAAAAAACATGAGTTCTTGATAACCTAGCCTTATTACAACCCAAGAAAGACCTTTTGATCCATATTGACCATGTGCATGTTTATTAACCAGAAACGACTATCAATTTTAGTTGTTTAACTGCTGTGAAAAATTGAGGGAAACACTTAACCGTGAGCATGAGAGAATTCCTTGATTTATCACTTATTGTTTTGGTTACTATTTCTGAAAAAGTTTGAATGTATTTTTATCCTGTTTTGATTGATTTTGGAAACATCACTTGATTATGGTTTTCAATCTGATATTTGGTAAGTGACAGCTGCCTCGCAAAGAGATGATGAAATTATTTCCTTACTTAGTGAGAATCATGATTGGGAATTGAATCCATTTTTTATTGCAAAAGGTTTTCTTGTTTGAGGATAAGCAAGAAGCTAAGTTGGGGGGTATTTGATAAGTGCTAAAAATATGATAATTTTGTATATAATTACAGCACTTATCAAGGGTAAAATGTTAGATTTATTCCCCAAATTACCTCTTTTTAGTAATAAATGCAGATTTTGTGATTATTTAATTCAAATTTGAATTTGATGCTATTTTGATAGAAAATCTGTTGATTTTGCAGATAAAAGGGAAAATTTTAAATGGAGAAAAAAGATAACATCTATTTGAAGAGAGAATCTGCAAGATAAGGTTTTAAAAGGTAGCTGATCAAGATAAAATCAGCAATTATTTGGATAAAGATTCTGCAGATAAAATCCTCAATTCAATTTGGAGATAAAATCAGCACAAGATCAAGCTAAAAAGAGGGAAATAAGGAAAGCAGAGCAAACAAAGATAAGATCAGGAAGAGGTCAAGATGAAAAAGAGGAAATCAGGAAAAGCAGAAACGGTGAGCTGCGCTCCACTTGCGCTGAGCGCACGTGGAGTGCAGGAATTAAAATTGGTCTCTGTTTCCTGCGCTTCATCTGCGCTGAGCGCAGGTTGAAGCGCAGGAATACAGAAACAGTTTTCTAAAAGATTTCCAACAAGATTCCTTCCAGATTTCAGATAGCTTTCCAACTTCTATTTAAAGGACCTTTTGCATAGATCAAAGGAGAGGGCGGAGCAGAGCTGGAGCTAGTGAAAAGTGTGACAGTTTCTCTATTGGTTTGTAATGGCTACCATGAGTAGTTAAATTCTCCCATAGGATTGAATGTAGTAGATTCAATCCCCAATTGTATGTGAATTCTCTTTGGTATTTATGAATCCCTGTTTTTATAATATCGGTGTTTTTATTCAGTGCTTAATGCTTAGCTTCCACCTGTGTGCCGGAGTTATAGGTTGGTTTTATGGGGCGCATTCAGAAGGTGGTTCTATAAAATCAATAGCGAGTTTGGGGGAACCTAGGAATAGGAAACTTGAATTCTGATTGGGTAAAAACGCTCATAGTAGTCACTGTGGGAACCAGGGTGAATTGATAGCGTAAACAAATAGATCTTTAATCTGGGGTAATTTATCACTGTGGGAACCAGGGTAGAATATTTCTGAGTATTTCATATTTGTGAGAACCTTTGTGAAATAACTTTAATTTCTGCTAAGATGTTATAATTGCATATTCATAAATATTATCGGGTTTCACATACGAAAAGGGTGCGATAGACGAAGTTCAATCCTAGTTCAAGTAACCTGCTCAACCTATCTCAATTTATCGCTTTTATTTACTATTGCAACTCTCACAAACAACATTCATATTCTCTCACTTGATAGTTGTGACCACTAGTATTTAAAATTGAACCGTTCCCTATGGATACGATAACTCTTACTTACTATTATACTGCTGATATTTCGGTACGCTTGCCAGAATTTCAACATGGAGTCAACAAAATCATACTTGGTACCTGAGCATGAGCCTTCTTTTTCTATTTCAACCCAGTATAAGAACCACACCCAGTCTCTGTAGTCTTCATCTAAACCACCATACCTATCCACATACTTAAACATTCTTCTCCATTTAGCAGGAGTCATAGACTTCAAGTCAGTGGGATAAGAAGAGTAAAATTTTGGAGCCTTGTTCTTGTTTTCAGGTCCTTCAGCAAATGGTTCCCTAGGAACTATCCTATCTGGCTGCCAGTAGATCTTGGTAGATGGTTTGACAGAGAGAGGCTTCAAAGGCTTGAAACCTTTGAGTCCAGCAGAAGAGAAAATGTGCCTTTCAAAGAGTTCTGTTTCAAGATTCAAATGCCTTATTAAGATCCAATCTTCAGCAGGTATTCTTATGTTGTCAGGAGAGTCAGTATCAATCCTCCTCTAGAAATGATGAGGGGGTTAGACTCCTTGCCTAATCCTCTCAAGTTGATCAGACAACAGCTCTCCCCCTATCTCCTTCTGAGCAGCTATTCTTCTACATCTTGCACCTTCAAGAGAATCAACATGAAGTCAAACATGTGTGTGTAGAGGTGGGTACTTCTTGAAGAAAATAAGTTCTTCATACAAATTTGGGAACTTAGGCACTCTAGGCCTTACACCAAGGGATTCAGAGTAGAATTTGTGAGGAAATTCAGCAACTTTCAGCAAATCATCCAAGCTGTTGATGGGAACTATTCTATCATAAGTTGATTTTCTGGATAAGTCCCTTGACTTGGGCTTCAGCAAGTCTTCCTTTAGTATATGATTTCCTTCCCACACAAATTTACCTTCTCATTTCCACACATAACTTCCTTCTTCTTGCCAGTTAATTCTTCTTGAGACAGATAGAGCAATATGCTCTCCTTCCTTTTGAGCAGAAATGATTGATACTTCTTCTTCTAAATCAGATGAAGATGAAGATGATGGTGGTGATTGAGATGGTGGAGGAGAGGGTGCAGCAGTAGTAGCAGCAGCAACAAATTCCTTTGTTGTAGGTTCAACAACATTCACATGAGCAACATGAGCAACAAGAGGACAAAAATCATCTTCCATGTCAAACTCATTTAACTTACCAAAGAATACCTTGGTTTTCTTGTAGGGAACAACCTCAGCAATAGGTTTCATTTTCAGATCCAAAAGCTTAAGCTCCCAAGCTCTTTGTGATCTTATTTCCTCAGCAGTTTGCTGAAATCTTACAACATCCTCCTTCTGAATAGATTTGCTCCTTGCATAATCTATATCTTCTTGCTCCTTTGCTTTTCTTGCTTCCTCTTCCTCTAAAGCATTTGCCAAGGCAGCAATATTCTGCAGTTTAGGATCTGGATTGCTAGCAGCCAATGGCATAGCCTCTAATGTTTTTTCAGAGGAGTCATAAGAAACAATATATTCAACACACTCATCAACAGCTACTTGATCAATCATTATGTCATGTCCCTCTGGTAGTGAGGTAGGCTCAGTGACCTGAGTAGCAAAGTCCTCAGCATGCTGACCCATAATTTCAGCAGGTTCACTAGGAACCTTCTGAACAGGTTCAACAGCTAGAGGTTGTGCCACCTCAACCACCTTTTTAGATGGTGTTGCCCTTTGCTTAGCAACTTCAACTTCCCTCACCTTTTGGGTCACAGCAGCTTCAGATACCTTCTGAGAAAGTTTACTTCTCTTCCTCTTCACCACTTTCTTCATGGGAGATTCTTCAGCAGGTTGAAATTCATCTTTTCTGGTATCTCCCTTCAGCTCATTTTCCAGAATTTCAAGAGCTGACCTTCCAGTTGCAGCAACCTTCTCAAGGGCTAGGGTTTCTTTTACAGAGGGTTCAGGAACAGGTTTCTTGATGTCAATACCCATCTGCTTAATGTTGGTAGGAGTGAAGAAAGATGTAGGCTTCTGATTATACTTCTTCTCCACAGGGATCTTGTAATGAAGCATAATCTTCATTATCAAGGTGTTGTGTGGAAGGTTGGCAGCAAAATCTCTTGCCCTTCTGATCATGTGATAGAGAAGGATCCTTGGCAAGTTGAGCTTCTTCTTCTGCAGCAAATGGATAAGGCAAAACCTTTCCAGTTCAGAAACATGATTCTTGCTCCCTCCTTTTGGAAGCACGCATCATCCAAGAATGGAATGCAACAGCCTAGGAACCTCCAGCAAACTTGTTCCACCCATATTTGAGGGAGTTTCTGAACCAAACAACATTTTGTTATACATCCTGGGTCCACCATTTCTCATCTCCTAGTCTGGAACAAATTGTTCTCCTTCAACCTTCACTTTCGTTACAGTTGCCAAAAGTGAAGCATTAACAAAGATATCTTGCCCCATAATCGTTGCCCTGATAGAAACATGCATGTTCCCCTCAATAACCCTAACAGTCCTCCAGAAATCATAAACACTTGCCTCATGCCAAGAACAATAGAGATTCTCAAAGACATGGGTCCATCCAGCAGCCTCAAAGTACTCAATAAAGTCATGACCGTATTCAGCAAGTTTCTCAAGGTTTACACACCTGGTAGGGACGATTTTCCCACCAGCCTTAGAAGCAGCAGCATCACCTTTCTTAGGAGCCATTGATGAAACAGAGAGATTTGAGAAAAAATGAAAGCTTGAGAAAAATGAGAGCTTGAGAATGCTGGAACACTGAACAATTTATGGAAACTGAGAGTTTGAGAATGCAAAGAGAGAGTAACCTTGAATAGCTTCCCACACGCTTTATAAATAGACTCAGCATTAAGCATTAAGGATGACAATTACAGGTTGCGCAGTCATAGGGAGTCGTGTGTCGTGCAAGAAGTTTTGGACAGATGAAAATCCAACCGTCTCAGATAGCCACGTCATTAAATGACACTTTAGAAAGTACTTATGTTCAGCAAGATCAAAAACACTTCAGCAAGTAACAGTTATTTCAGCAGACACACGGATTTCAGCATGTTCATATATCAGAGTTCATATATATATATATATATATATATCAAATAAAAAAATTTCAGATAAAGCATGTTTTCTTAGATATTTATTTGCAACTATAAAAGATATTACCAACAGGGATTGTCAGCATAAGTCCATAATGAGTTGCATCTGTTGAGACTCAACATTCTTTTGTGAATTGTATTGAGAATGATCGTTCCAATAGCTCTTGTTCTAAGGTCTGGGCACATACACCCTCCTTCCATCAAGAGTTGCACACATCCATTCTTCTGCGGTTATTCTGGCTATCTTCTTTGATTTATCCAAGACATCTGCAAGTGTAACAATTGAGGTTTTTGGTACCCATATATTCTTGGGTCCACTCAGGTCAGTTCTGGGTATAGATTTCTCTTTTTGTTTACACTTAGACATATGTTTTCTAGGTTTATCACAATGAGTAAACCCATCTACTTTCTTTTTAGCCTTCTTGGGAAATTTAAGAGCTGATGAATTTGATGATGGTCTTTTAGAAAATCCTAAGCCACATTTGTCTTTAAACCTTTTTTGATTTCCCAATAATCTATTAAGATTATTAGTCCCTTCAACAAAATTGGCTAGGTCTTTAGTAAGTTCCTTAATCTGTCTTTGAAGACTTTGATTTTCTTCAAATAGATTTTTGGAATTACTATTTTCATGTTCCAGAATATTTTCTCTTAGTATAAGTTTCTCTTTTTCAAGGACTTTATTTTTATTACATATAATAGTGTATTAATTAGAGAGTTTCTTATACTTTTTGAAAAGTTCCTTGGAACTGTCCACCAAATCATCATATTCATCTTGAAGAATTAGTGACATTACCTTGGATTCTGTACCTTCTGAAGAAAGTTGCCTTGCCATCAAGCACAGGTTTGCTTCTTCACATGAATCCTTTCCATCTTCTGAGGTAGAGTCCTTTTGGTCTGATTGGATAGATTTGACATTCATAGTATCTTCATGAATTGATGAAGTCAGCATATCCCATATTTCCTTGGTAGAGTTGCATCCTTGTACCTTCTCATACTTAGTCTTGTTCGGAGAGCAAACTAAGTAGAGTTTGGCTTGAGCATTGAGTTGTACTTTAACATTTTGCTCATAGGACCACTCAGCTTTTGGAATAGGCACTCTATTTCTCAGAGGTACATAATCACCATCAGCAATTATATCCCAGAGATCCAGATTGTTGCTTTCAATGAACAGCTTCATGTGTTATCTCCAGCAATGATAATCAGTTCTGTTGAAAGCTGGAGGCCTGGTGACAGAAGCTCCTTCAGAGATGTAGTGATCATAGCTTGTTGAGGTTTCCATTAGGATCTTCTTCCTTAGCACTGTTAGATGCTCAACCCGAGGTTGAGCTCTAATACCGACTGTAAAAACCACAGGAAACACTAGAAGGGGGTAGAATAGTGTTTTATAAAACTTAAGCAGTTTTTGGAAAACCTTTCACAAGCAGCACCTTTTCAAAGAGATTTTTATAACTTGCTGAAACTGGGATTTATATACTTGCTGAAGTAACTTCAGCAGGTTCAATAAAACAGTTCAGAAAACTTGTTTTTAACTTAGTGTTATAAAACAGCAAACTCGGAACCCTCCACGTTAGTATAAACTGAATTTAAATGAAGTTTAGGGATGAGAGAACTTAGTTAAAGATTTATACCGGTTCACCTACTACCACTGTGAGCTACGTCTAGTCCCAAAACCAACCAGCTAAGGATTTTTCACTAATCTCAGAGATTACAAGTATTCTTTTCTATCAAGCCTCTTCAGGCTCTACAACACCAAGTATTATTTAAACAACAAGCCTCTCCAGGCTCAACAACAAGTATTATTTAAACAACAAGCCTCTTTAGGCTCAGCAACAAGTATTCTTTCTTCCACCAAGCCTCTCCAGGCTCTCAGACACTTAAAAGTGTTTACAATGAGATTTGTTTAAGTTGCAGAACTAAATTAGAGTTCCTAACTTAGACTGAAATGAACTTGTACAAGATAACCGAGTACTACTCAGGATAAGTGAATTTATGTACAAAATTCAGAGAGTATTTGCAGCGTAAATTTGACAGAGTATTGGCTTGATATGTTCTCTTCTCTCTTCTTTGTTGAAGTCTTTCACGAAGTTATTTATAAGGATGAGATATAAGTCTGTTGAAGATTGCTGAGTTCACCGTTAAGAGATAGCATTAAATGCTATAGAGTCTGTTGTGAGACAATCTTCTGATAGCTTCTGACTTTGTACAGAGCAGGTGAGCAGTGATGACTTAGTTCTGACACACTGCAGGTACTAGGAAGTAGAGATTTCCTTTTCTGGTATAAAATTCAAGTTTTACGCAAAGGTCTCTGTGATTCTTTCCTTAAGAAGATGTGTTGCAGAAGACGTTGAAAAATCTTTAAGGTGTTGAACAGCAATCCTTAGAGGTCTTTACTTTGTTCGAAACCAGTACGCCACGTAGGATGTCTTCAGCAGATCTTCTCATTTCAGATAGATCTTCTCTTCAGAAGGTTGAATAATTCAGCAGGTCTTGACTCTTCAAAGGGTTCTTCTCCTTTAGAAGGTTACACCACTTCAGAGGGTTGCATAACTTCAGAGAGTTGCTCTTTCTTTCAGAGGGTTGCTGAAACACAGAGAAATACCTTTAAGAGAATCTGTACTATCTTTCAGAATACTTTAACCAAATTTGTTATTCATTAAAACTTAGGATTATGAGACTTAAAAACATTATTAATTACTTAATAATATTTTTGAGACTCAACATGTAGGAATAGGCAGTGGCTACAATAATCCTACAGGTGACAAGGTCTGATATTTATTACGCTGGCAAGTGTCACAGGCAGCAACAAATTGCTGAATATCCTTTTTCATTCCCTCCCAATATACCAAGTTAGCTAACCTTTTGTAAGTACGGAAGAAACTTGAGTTCCCTCCCATTGCGGAATCATGAAACTCAGATAACAGTAAAGGGATTCGAGTAGAATTCCTAGGAAAAATTAACCTCCCTTTGTACAACATTCGATTGCCATGCAATTCGTACCCCGGATGAGCTTCAGGGTTTAACAAGAGATCTTGCTTGATATTGCGGAGTTTCATATCTACTTGAAACTCTTCCAACCAGTCCTCCAATTCCTTAAATAGCAACTTTGAAATTGCAGCAAATTGCCTTTTCCTTGAAAGAGCGTCGACTGCTCGATTTTCATTGCCTGGTTTGTACTTGATTTCAAAATCGAACCCATTAAGCTTTGAAAGCCATTTGAATTGTTCTTCCCCCATCAACCTTTGCTCATTCAAAAATTTTAAACTGCATTGGTCCGTCAGAATGACAAAATGTCGCCCCCAACAGATAATGCCTCCATTTTTGAACTGCCAATACTATAGCAATCAACTATATCTCATAAACAGACTTGGCCTGAGCTCTGTCCGACAAACCCTGACTGAAAAAGGCAATTGGACGTCCTTCCTGCAGCAATACTGCTCTAACACCTGTGCTAGATGCATCAGTTACCAGCACAAATGTTTTGGAAAAATCAGGAACAGCTAAGATGGGTAACATGGTCATGGCAGTTCTTAATGCGTTAAATGCACTTTGTGCCTCCCTTCCCCAATGAAAATTGTCTTTCTTTAATAGTTGCGTTAAAGGTTTAGCCAGTTTTCCATAGTTGCGCACAAAGCGATGATAGTATCCTGTAAGCCCTAGAAAACCTCTCAATCCTTTCACATCCTTTGGAGTTGGCCATAACCACATAGCTTCTACATTTTGTGGGTCTGCTGCCACCCCTTAGCAGAGACAATATGGCCCAGATAGCTAATGCTAGATAACCCGAAATGACATTTCTTCTTCTTAAGAAACAATGAATTAGTGAGCAATACCTGTAAGACTGCTCGTAGATGTAGCAAGTGCTCCTCCTTACTTTGACTATATATTAATATATCATCAAAGGAAACCAGGACGAATCTCCTTAAGAATGGCTTGAGAATCTCATTCATAAGTGGCTGAAAGGTGGAAGGGGCATTGGTTAAACCAAAAGGCATAACCGAAATTCATAATGCCCTTCGTGTGTCCTGAATGCAGTTTTTTGTATGTCATCTTCTTTCATTCTGATCCAGTGATAACCAAATTTCAAATCCAGCTTGGAAAAAATCTTTGCACCTCCCAACTCATCCAATAACTCTTCAATAACATGATTGGGAAACTTGTCAGGAATTGTAATTTTATTTAAGGCTCTATAGTCCACACAAAAACGCCACCCTCCATCCTTCTTTTTTACCAGAATTATGGGCTTGAATAGGGGTTGATGCTTGGCTTAATGATTCCAGGTTGCAACATTTCATCTACTAATTTTTCTATTTCAGATTTTTGATAATGAGGGTACTTATATGGTCTGAGGTTAGGAATAGTTGCCCCCTCCTTGAGTCTAATAGCATGATCATGTCTTCTATGAGGTGGTAAGCCCGGAGGATTCTTGAAAATGTCCTCAAAATCCATCAATACTTCTGTCACAGCTCTTGGAATACTACCATTGTTGCTTGGGGAATCTTCTACTGCTATGTACTCCACTAAGAACCCATGTCCCTCATCTCGAAGGGCTTTGGTTAGTGATTTGAAAGATGTAGCAGCTCTGGAAAGTGTTGGTTCCCCCTTCAAAACCTTCAATGTTCCACCAACACCAATTTTTGAAAATTTGCTTGAATGTCCCCCAAACTTGCTAACCAATCAAGGCTAAGTACTAAGTCTTCACCTCCTAAGGCAAACAAGAAAAAATATTGTTGAATTTCAAGGCCTTGTACCTGCAGAACCAGTCATTTACAAACCCCTTTGCATTGGATTTTATGCCCATCACCTACCTCCACATAATAGGTAAGTGTCTCCTCTACCGGCAACCCCATCTCTTGCACCAACTTTGTGGATATGAAATTGTGTGAAGCTCCGCAATCCACCAACACAATCACCCTCCTTTCTTTAATCATTCCCCACAACTTCAGAGATCTTTTAGTGGTGAGACCCATCATGCTGTGCAAAGATAATTGCAAGGGTTTATTTCCTTCCAGATTTTCCTCCTCATATTCAATTTTTGTCATGTGCTCCCCTTCTTCTGCTTCTTCTTCTTCTGTCTCTAATAACATCACTTGAAACTGTTTGTTTTTGCAAATATGGTCAGGCCCATATTTTTCATCACATCTGAAACACAACCCCCTTTTCACCTTCTCTTGTAATGCAGCTTCTATCAACCTTTTGAACCCTCCACCTCTATTTCGAAATGATCCACTAGAGCCACTATTTCTGTTAGTTGCAGATCCCGTGACTGAAACATTTGATTGTGAAACTCCTTGAAAATTCACCTTGGACCCTGTTTCCACCAATATTGTTTTAGAAAATGGGAAATTTTTATAAGAATTCCCACTTCTGGTTGTTGGATTTAGTCCTCCTCTGACAAGTGCTTGATTCTTTTCATCAATCATCTGGGCGTTGTTCATCAATTTTGCCAACGTCCCTGCTGGATGCAATTTCAATTCTGCCTTCACTTCCTCCCTTAACCCATTCAAGAAGATACCCTTGAGGTATTCTTGATATGTACCTCCCAATGGTCCTGCGTACAACTCGAACTTCGCTCTAAAATCTTCCACAGTAGTTGTTTGCTTCAATCCCAAAAGCAATTCAAAGGGATTTTGCTTCATTGAAGGTTGAAACCTTCTAATGACGGCTGTTTTGAAGCCCTCCCATGATGGGTTTGATGTGCATGATTCCCACCATTGAAACCAACTCAAAGCTCTTTCTTCCATGGCCACCATTGTCGCTTGTAATTTCTCCTCTTCTGTTACACCTTTAATTTGGAAATATCTTTCCAAACGATTCACCCACTCATATGCATCATCCCCTGAAAATAAGGGAATCTCCAACCTCCTTCAACGCTCCTCATGGTGTTCATTTAATACTCTCCCCCCCTGACCGCTACCGAGGTCCTCATTTTCTGACACCCCCGAAGAAGCTCCACCCATTGCGCCTTTGTTGATAGATTGAGCGAGACTCTCCAAGAGGTCTTCAATCCTCTTGAGCCTTGCTTCTTGAAGCTCTCTGCGTGTTTCTTGGAGTTCCCTCTCTGCCTCCATCTCCTTTCTCCATGATTCAAAACCTTTCTCCAAAGATTCCAGTCGTCCTCCATTCTCGTGCGCACCATGAACCAACAGAACTCCCTGGACTTTGGGAGCTCTGATACCAGTTGATAGAACCGGTTCAGAATAAATAGGCAAAACTGGAAATTTTATTCAAAATAGACCTCTGACTCTAGCTCAATATTAGATTGATATATGAACTTAGATAGAAATGCTAAATATAGAAAACAGAAAGTATCCCTCCAGCTATTCGAGAGACCTGGACTCTCCCACTACAATATTTTCCAAATACAAATCTGAAGTGCCCACTAACTCTCCTTCCTTCCTATTTATACTAGCCCCCTTATTACAATTCACTATCTTCTGAACAGTTAAAACCTCTACATTTTCACTATTTATTCTTGGCCTCCCACTATCTCAATTAATTGTCCACTGGACAATTACTATTATTAATTCTATTTCTGTTACCACCCTTCCTCTTCCTACTATAAACTTTCTTAATTGGTGGTTTACTAACAGATTGATAGCAAAGCAAGGAATTTCCTATGGAGTAATAATGGTGATAGAGGTTTCCATCCAACAAGTTGGAGCAAAATTACTAGACCTAAGGAGGGTGATCTTTCTATCCGGTCAGCTAAAAAGCAAAATATTGCAATGCTTGGTAAATTAATTTGGGACATGATTAATAGTAAAGAAAAGTTTTGGGTTAAAATCATGCATGAAAAATATAATATCCAAACTTCTTACTATTATAATTCTAAAAGTTCAGGTTCTCATGTTTGGAATTCTATGCATAAAGCAAAAGAGAAACTTAACAATCGGTATGAATTTAGAATAGGGAATGAGATGAGCTCTTTCTTTTTTTAGCCTTCGCTAAATGGGGAAAGGATTGGCAATCTTGTTGATTTTGTTAGTATTCATGATATTAATCTTTCTATCAAAGATGTTTGGCAAGTAGATCATTGGGACTTTGGTAGAATCTACATAGCAATACCCACACACATTATAAATTCTATCCAGCAAAAACATTTATACTTAAATAACCATGTCAATGATGCTCTTATTTGGAAATCAAGTCCAAATGGAAAATACTCAGTCTCTCTAGGATACAATTGGCTAATTACTCAAGAGGCTACTAATGAATCTAGCTACTCTTGGAGTTGGATTTGGAAACTTACACTTTCGGAGAAAATCAAGTTCTTTATTTGGCAACTCTTCCATCAAACTCTCCCTATCAATGAAATCAGACATGCTCGTGGAATAGGTAACTCCAGTCTCTGTATTTGCTGTGCAGAGCATCCTAAATCTTTAATTCACTGTTTCAGGGAATGCAAATGGAGCAAGGCTTTTTGGCAAATACTTGGGGTACACATCATACATTATATCTCTAAAGAGGAATTTCAAAATTGGATATACCATAATTGCAGAAATAATCCAATTCCTTTTGCGTCTGCCTTATGGTGTATCTGGCTCGCAAGAAACATGAAGGTTCTGGGCGGATTGGATCATCCTTCACCTGCAGATATGTTTTATCAGTATCGCAACCTAAGTACAGAGATTAGAAATTCTTTCAACGATCAAGAAGAAATCGATACTACCTCAAAGCTCGTTAGTTGGATCACTCCCCCTGAGAATCACTCCGCGATTAACTACGACTGAAGTAGCTTTTGGAAATCCAGGGGCTTTAGGTTTTGGTGGAATCATTCGTAACTCTGATGGTGAATGGGTGCTTGGGTTCCATGGTCACCTAGGTTTTACGGACAATATTACAGCAGAACTATACGGGATCCTTCATGGCCTAACATTAGCAAGGAGGAAAAATATATATTCAAAATGCTATTTGCTTTACAGATTCAACGACGGCTATTCACTTCATCAAGGATGACAATATTACCTTTAACAAGAATGCTCCCATTATCAAACAAATTAGACACCTCCTCAGCCAGGATTGAAATGTTTCTCTTCAACACATTTCGAGAAAAGGCAACATGTGTGTTGACTTCTTAGCCAAATAAAGGAGCCCAGATTGCAAGTCCCTTTTGTATTCTGCAAGATGCACCTTCCGAAATGTCCAACATTGTTCTTAGGGATGCTCTAGGTCTTCTTTATACAAGACTGTAGCTATAGTTTCTGCTTTTGTTTTTATAGTCTTTTAGTTTTCTTTCCTTTTCTGCCCTTTTTTTCTCCACTATGTACCAAAAAAAAAAAGTACATAGAGATAAAAAAAAAGTATAGGGTTGTTGGAGCAAATGAGTGTATAAAAATCAAAATTGTTAATATATTTTGTGAGGTAAATTTTCTTCTATGTCAATTGTGATTACATTAAATTAAACCAAAATGTTCCAAAGCATGAGAGTTAGACAATAGAACTTGATTGAATAAGCTTTATGATAAATATTTATTGGAAAAGAGCTTATCATAGAAACTCTAGTGTGAAAAAAATGTTTCCAGATAAACTATATTTTGCGTTTGGATGATAAGTGTAAGGGTTTATTTAAAATGATAGTGGTGTTTGGATAAAATTGTATAAGCACTTTTATGTGATGAGATTACTAAAATGACATGTTTATTTAAATATTTAAATACCAATAAAAACAACAAAATATAATTTCTTTGCTATTTGAAAAGATGTCTCCAATAAAATATTGTGAGTATATAACCATGTGACATAACAAATTGGAAAGATATCTCCAATAAAATATTGTATTTAATTTTTTAAAAAATTAGAAAACTTAAACACATACACAAACATTTTTTAATGGATTCTTTGATTTATTCCATTTATAAAGTACATAAATATTTAACTGTGACTAAGCCCCGAATAGGATTGCCCCTGATAATAGGAGATACCTATGGTTTACACAAAAAAAAAAGTACATATATTTTTAAGAGATATATCATTCATACAACCAACATATATAACAACTTATACAATACATTTTTTCTCTTTATCTCTCTCCATCACATTTCACACACTCTTTTCTCTCTTTCCCTCTCATTGTTGTATGAAATTGTTATACAACCATGCTGTATAAATACAATTTCTCTATTTTTAATAGACTCTCTGATTTATTCCATTTATAAAGTACATATACTTTGAGTGTGAGGTTCTTCCTTCGTCACAGTGCTAAAGTTAGCACCAGTCATTTTCCTCTTCAAGACATAAGGAATTTATTTTTTGTAGTTGTACAATATATTTTTTTATCAAATTTATAACCAACATATGCTTCAACACAATATTTTATCAAATTTATAATCAACATATTCTTTACATGCTTTGTTGACACTATCTTATTAACCATGAAACCAAAACTAAAATCAATTGTTACTAAGTTAGTGCTAACAACAATCATTATGATGAATAAACTTCCCAAAGGGTAAAAGTAGTGCGAAATGCAGATATCAATATGTCTCATATTTGGGCAAAACTTTTTTATACATGAAACCATTATTCAATTCTATTGCTTATTCCTTTCTTTAGTTATATATATTATACTTTCACCTATCTTTCAAATGATTCTTTCACTAAAATTTCTTGTTTTATATAGATATATCCCTGATGATTGATTTCTTATTCATCGTGATAAGTATGGAATAAGTGATTTTAAAAGAAAAACCTAATTAACAACGATGCTATCAAAGAAACTAAACCTTGGATAGTAATCTACCTTACAAGCATTTTGTGCAACTGTAAACATCTGAAAGTAGAGTGAATACGTTAATAACTTTACAAAAATGTATATCCAATACTCCAATGTCTGTTCTCCCCAAAAGGAAGGGATGGAAAGAAGAAAAACACAATAACTATATAATTGATTTAATTAGGTCGGAGCAAACTCTGCTTTGTTAATTAAATGGAATGCCTGCAAGTATGCAACAAAAAATAGCATCTGAGCCAGTCAACAAAGTAGCCAAATAGTATGGGGAAAAAAAACTCTTTCGCCATCATCAAAAGCTTCATGTATAGCCCTTACAAGTTTACAACTCATTGAACATGAAGTGACAATTTATAAAATAGAAAAAGCTGGTAATAAAGAGGGCTGAGAAAGGCATGGATTCTTGTTAATGAAGGATTGGCATTGATTGAGCAATATTATTATGACATATAGTTGACAAGGGTATGTTCCCATGAGAATAGCAATAACGAATAGGATCTAGTAATCAATAACAGAAAAGCACAAGAAACATACTGTATACTGTATGCATTACAGTTGACATCTGTACTCTTGTTAACAAAGTAGCAATACAACAGCATTCTTTGTGTCACTTTCAGAATAACATATAATTTATCCTGATTCTAGCATAATAGAATGCAATATCCATCCTGTTTTAGATCCCAAGGCTATACATAACAAGAGCTCAATACTCAAAATTTAAGCTATTGAAAATATAGAAAGCAAAAGAATACTTACATCTCAAATTCAGACCCTGCCCGATAGAAAAATGGAACACTGGCTTCTCCAGCAAGCCTTCAAGATACCAGATAAAGCAAACACTATCAGATCATAATAATTATGAATTTCAATTGATCAACTCAATCTTGATGACAATACAGTAGGATTTTAGTTACAGTTCAGAAGAATTATGCAACGAGTGTAAAAAATATCTAAGTGAGAGAAAAACCAGAGTCCAGATCTATGTCCTTCCATGAACTGCCAAATACCATACAGCATATAACAGTACCATGTGCCACATTTAGAATGAAAATGAATCTGAAAAACACATACAAGAAGACCAATAAGTTCTAACTGCACAAGAAAATAACTTCATACATTTTCTAAACCATTTTCTAAAAAAAATCCTCTTTAAACCATTGTAGAAGAAATCTAATTCAGTAGAAGAGTGCCCTCTAAACCATTTTCTTTTAAACCGAAAGCACTTTTCTACATTTGTTAGTTTTCCGTTCCATTTCAATTACTCACTTTAAGCACTTCAAATCAAGGAGCTTGTCAACAGAACAAAAAAAAAAAAGAAAAAAAGAAATACAAAAGCACCCAATCAAATAAAGCATAAAAATTCCTCGGTGACAAGTGCAGTAACCTAGGGACTAACTACAGGGCCATGCATTTTCCCTTTAGAACAGAAGAATGGGATGAGTTGGGTGCTTTCTAGCACAATATTCCAGCATGTGTTTAGTTACATAGTCATGTAGACTTTATTTGTAATTTGAACTTTAGAAGACCAGATGAACAAGTGTACATGGGTGACAATAGCATCAACTTTCTATATAGCAAAAGGAGTTTTAAGTTTTATCTTTCCTTTCAATTCGACTAGTTTATCACTTTCTCCCGCTAGCTAGTTCACACACAATAGTCAATGTACACAAGCCTAACTTGTGTGAATCTAAGCCTTAAATAGCTCAAAGCAGATAGGATAGGACAGAAAACAATGGATGTCAAACTCCAGTTTTTTCTAGCAATAGAAATAAATGTCCATCTGGTATAACATTGGAACATGCACAAAGTCTTTCAAGTTAAAAGAAAAGACTGGATCTAAGACTTGTTCCATTTTAATATAGATTCAGCCTGAAGTAGACAAACTTTATTGTTGTAGTTTATGATCAACAAAGGGAAACCCTGAGAGGCAAGTTCTATCATTCTTTGGCAAAGGGGTTTTAAGGGTAACAAATTAATACCAAGCCAGTATCTTAATTCCAGCACAAAAGGACAAAGAATGGCACTTGCATATAGTCTTGTGTGATTTAGCACAACTAATTTCATTGTATTCAATTTCATCACCGATCTTGCCAATTCTTTTTTCTAGCTTTTACTAACTATACTTCACATTTCTGTAGTTGAGTTTCAGGCACTTCGAATTTGTGTCAGTAAACTAATCTCAGTAACCACAACTTTTTCCTCTCGCACTTATTTCAAATCCTCGATTATGATGATCAAGTTTTTAACAAGAAAATTCTTGACCATATCTATCATTATTATTCTTCAACAAAACTTGATCTTATCAAAGTGTGGCTGTGATAACCAAGGACAAGATTCAGAATATCAGATCATAGAGTATCTGAGGCACTGACTGAAGTACAAATTGATTGCTATGGCATCAACTTTAATTACTAGCCTACTTGGTGTGTGCCTGCCAATCTTGGCAAAAAAACTTATCAAATCTGAGTTCGGAAAATAATTTGTATTTACTGGTTAAAGCATTTGCAGCTGGTGTGATCCTAGCATTTGCTGCTGCTGGTTAAAGTATTTCTCTAAGTTATATTGGTATAAATTTGTGTTAGAAGCTGGTTTATTTAAAAGTGTTTTGCTGCATAAAATTTCCTTGAATATATCTTGCACAAAATACCATTATCAAAGCTACAAATACACAAAAATGCATGCATAATAACTGTATATAAATAGTAATACAATCTTGTCACTCAGGTGTTCTTAATCAGTTGGACTCGTTGTGTGCTGTTTTGTGGCAAAGAAGTTTAAACAGAAGCTCATTTATACTTACAATGTGAAGTTTTTCAAGATTATGGTACATGATAGCAAATAGGAGTGGTTTTTCTTTTGTGGCGCATAATTCTTGTACGCAACATTTTATGGATTTTGAATGTCTAGCTCTGGGGAGTTCATTATTACAGAATAATTGGCATGCTGTTTGGTTTGTCACAACTTGGACTATTTGGAAATCAAGGAATCAATTTATCTTTCAGAATAAAGTGGTGGATTTAGATAGTTAAAAGCTAGGGGGAAAGCTTTTTTTAACTCTCTTTTTGAGTGGCTATCTAATCCTGTCTCATGTTTAGCCTTGTAATTGCTTCTTTGTTTCATAGTTTTATGTTGTTTTGGGTGCCAGGCTTCTGTTTCTGTTATCAGCCTGGTTGTTGGTTTTGTTTTGTTCTCTTTGTTGTATTTTTGTGCACATCTAGTGCATCTTTAATGAAAATTTATTTTGCTGAGGAAAAAAAAAACTTAAAATAAAAAAATGCATATACTTGAAAACTTAAAACCAATACAGAGGAATCTGATTCAACATCAAAAGGCCAAAAACTTGATTCAAGTATAAGCAACCATACCGTCAACAACGTCTACAAGGCAGATTTATTTGTAACTGGATGCAAGTCACTAGGAACCTGCATTCATTGAGAATCACCACCTGTTCAGTACACAGATTTGAGAATACTAATTTGCCTTTTGACAGAAAATCATATCTCATCCACAAATAGAGGGGCAGAAAATTAGATTAACAAATGGCCAAACAGAAAACTGAGAATAAGAAAATCAAAATCACAAATGAAAAAAGAAAAATTGATAAGAAAAAATCAGAATCAAGAAGCCATGAGGAGGAGATATTGGAGCATTAATGCAAGAAATTGTACCTTGAAGAGAAGAGCAGAAGGGAGAAGAGTGAGAGAGGAAGAGAGAAACAACACCTTAGGGAGAGCAGTGAGCGATAGCATGCGAGCGAGAGAGTGTCTGAGTGTGCAAGAGAGCAAGGAGCGAAAGAGAACAGCAAGTGAGGCCAAGCAGGGATTTTACAATTCCACCTATTTTGTGGTGATTTTAATTCCCTTGCTTTTAGGTAAATGAAAATACCCAATTACCTGAAATTTCAAAATTCTTTCTAATAAAAACCCGAACATTGTATTTTAATGTAAAGTATTTTATCCTTCTAAAAATTACATTCGCTTCCTAGAATACCTTATCCAAACACACGGAAAGCCTAGCTCATGGTCCATGGTAGAACAAATCTGTGGCATCCGATGACTCAACTTCAGTCTCTGCAATTTTATAGAACTCATTGCATAAATCATCAAATCTCTGCATCCGTGGTCGTAACTACTTAACATCATAACTAGTCTTCATGTACATATATTTCCTTTGTACATTTTTGCTCCATCTGTTCAAAACATACTTTGATGATACTTCTTTCACCCTTTCTTGAGCAAGGACAAGAAGTGAATGTCTACACATTATGCCTTTAAACTCGAATAGTAAACAACTACACTTAACATCATGATTATCACGATTGAATACCACATGAAAAATGGCTTCTTTTGGATGCCCAACAACAATCGTCTCCTCCATCACATCATATGTACATTTGGAACCATCCATAGACATGCTACTAACACAACAATTCATTTTTGCTCGAAATTCAGCTTGAACCTCATTAAATTTCATGTGAGTATATTCAGCTTGAAATTGCCGCTCAATCATGGAATTTGACCCACAAGGAATTGTGGAGTTGAATGATCGAAAATCAGCCTCACATTCCTTTTCTGCTTTGTCCTGGAGGGCCTTGTCATATTGCCTTACAAACTGTTGGAGTGTTGTTGCATTTACATATCCATCAAAAAAGGCATGGATACTTTCACTTCTATGTGTGGTTGACATTCCAGCCCAAAAATCTTGCCTTAAAAAACATGGCACCCATTTTGATCGTTCTTTGTACAAGCCACTCAACCAGTCATTGTCTCCCAAACCAAATTTGTCAATGAAACTAGTCCAATTACTTTCAAATTCATCCACGGTCAAGGAGTCATAAATTGCAAATTTCATTGCATCCTTCATATGCTTGTATTCAGCAAAACCTTTTAACTTTTTAGGTATTTTCTTCATTATATGCCATAAGCACCACCTATGTCGAGCATTAGGAAAAACTAACTCAACAGCATTTTGTATTGCCTTGCATTGGTTAGTGACAATACCTTCCGGGGCCTTTCCTGACATACAACGAAGCCAAGATTGAAACAACCATGCAAATGACTCAGTGTCTTCAGCAGATAGCAAGCCACACCCTAGCAAAATTGACTGGCCATGATGATTGACTCCAACAAATAGTGCCAATGCCATATCATACTTATTTGTCAAGCAGGTTGTGTCAAAAGACACAATGTCTCCAAAGTACTCATAGGTAGCCTTACTTCTTGCATCAGCCCAAAAAACATTTTTCACATGGAAGTCATCATCCAAATCAATTTCATAAAAGAAGTTGTTATTGTATTGCTGCATTCGCGCAAAATATGTTAATAGTGTCTTACCATCACCTTCCCTTCCTACAAAGTCTCTTATGTCTTGTTCAAGTAATGACATATTTTCACATCCTCTCGCATCATAAACAACAGAATGGTAGCTTTTGTTCAACCTCACACCTGCTTCATCATTTATCTGAATAGTTCTCTTCATGTGCATACCCATGTTTTTGTTCCCATGAAGCAACCTAGAATTACCAGGGCTAAGGTCATGACAATGGTCAGCATTAACTGACTTGATGTGCCAAAGTCCATCTTTCAATGTCACTGTGATTTTTGCTGGACATTTATTCCTTATTGTCGGAAATGTCTTCAAATCTTTAGGTACCATTGAAACATAATTACCTTGTCTTGAACATGCCAAGATGAAGTATTTTATTTTTTTATCAGGTCCTTTTCTTGAGTTTCTTATAATGATCTTAAACCCTTTTCTTACAGCATATTGTCGATAGAATGATTTAACGGCTTCCATGGAATGAAATGACATGCCAACTGCTGGTTCACAAACTTCGGGTTGGTTGTCCAAGGTATCTTTTGTATTCGTCGATGTGTGATCTGTGGGTTGACCACATTCATGGCCAGAAGCAACATCATTTGAAGGCCCACCACGAGCCACTATTCCTTCTTGATCCATGGGGCAGAGCAGGTCAAAGTTGAATATCCTGCACATGCAAAGCTCACGTTAACATCATAGTTAAATTTTGTGGGGGTTGGAATGCACAATATAAATGGTAACTAAACATATGTGAGTTGTGATCATACAGCATCTATTAATTATTAAGTGATATATAGGCATTGATAAGTGAGTGATGACTGATGACAATGTTTAAAAAGAAAAAAGTCCTGCATTAAAGGAGCCATGGAGACAACAGATCATTAACACCTATCAATGCACAACACCATAACCTTTCCCTGAGACTTTAGTTTATCAAGTCAATTTGTCATTTAATTTGATATTTACACTAATTAAGCAGTAAGATATTCTTGGACAGCATACACTACGTTCCTTACTGATATAAATAATAGTATATACATCATCAACTTCAACAGACACGCCAAAGGCATAAACCATTGGAACTGAATCAATATAACAATCACTTTCAAAAGTTATTAGTTTTTGAAGATGAAACTAAGGGTAGGACTAGTGTTGCTTCAT
Organism: Sesbania bispinosa; assembly: GCA_026901365.1. Lineage (NCBI taxonomy): Eukaryota > Viridiplantae > Streptophyta > Magnoliopsida > Fabales > Fabaceae > Sesbania > Sesbania bispinosa. The sequence goes on from QLOH01000856.1 coordinate 279,362, forward strand.
TGAGAATAGTAGAACAGTATAAAATTTGAAGACTTTAGTATGTATTGCTTAAACACATATACAGCACTCCATGGGCATAACGCCGCTAAATGCCGCTATCATGGCCACTACAGTGAAATGCAATGTTATGACAGTGCATATAGCGGCCAGGGGCCACTATGCACTGCTATGCCGCTATAGCGCCGCTGCAGAGCGCTATTGATAACTATGAGTCAAATTATTAATTTCATGATTCAATGTTCTTAGCTTTTATCTTAAGCTTTTCGAGAACTCAATAGTTACACTACTGTAACTACAAGTCACTGTACCAATATTTGTTTAATATAATCATACTAACATCATAATCAGGATTTTACTTAATCGCCAAATCTAGAAATCAAGATGACAATCTGAAACACTGAATTTTGTATCCCTTGGCAAGAAAAAACAGAACTTTTTTTCTTATCATAGATCACCAAACCAATGAAGCTCCCTCAAGTGTCATGCAACTACTAGAGTAGTTATTGTCTGCTTCATGCAAATTATGAAGAACTCAATTATCCTATGTTTTACAGCCTTCTGTGTAAGACACCCTCCACATATATAAGGTATAGACAAAGTACTTGGGCAAGAGTAAATTAGATATCCGATGTGATGTGTACAATCAGAATAGACTACATTATTATTGAGAATGGAATACTTAAAGATAAAACATTATCTGTCTATTTCGTTGGACTTAATTGAAACCTACATAGCAGTTTAGTAAGTAGTTTACTCAATCAAGTCTCTATCCTTAGAGTAGACTGCAAACCAGATAATAGACTTAGCCCTCAAAACCAGCACCTTTAGGTTCAAAAACAATTAACTCCATGTTGCAGACTGCTGTACAATTAACAATATCATTTCTCCCAAAATAATTATAATTGAACAGTATATTTAAAGCTTGTAGTAATCAGAAGACAAGTAACTATATAAATTAAGAAGGCCTACTCTTATGAGATCTAATAAGGAATCAAGATAAGCTGCTAATTATAATAGTGCAGAATCCATTATATAAGTCCTAAACGAGAACAGCTGTTGAGTTAATATTATTATCTTACTAACTATCAGTATAATAGTGCAAATTATAATGTTGTGACAAGCATGATAAGTAATAGAGGTAGTCAATACTCAATAGTAACATCTTGTTCAAATACCTTCCAACAAATACTTGAACACAATATATCACGAGTCCACTGCAATTTTGATTGGAATCCATAGACTAATGCAAAACTTAAATCTCTTAGTGAAAGATAAATTTGTAAGGAAAACTGTCCAGGGTGGTTAACTATAAGAACTTATCCTCTTATCAAATTCGATGAAACAACAAGTGCAAGTTGAACGAAAAACATATTTTATTTTCAGCAATTTAAACTAACTTAGTAACTTAAGTTTTGATGTCTGTAGTTTTTTCCCCTACTTCATCGATCTTTATAATTTTCACTAAGATTATTTTCATTCCTTGTACTTAAAATATTAGTCCCTATAGTTTCACTCATTTAAATCTCAATCCTTATAATTTGTACTAGTGAAGATATTTGTACTATTTTCTCAAGTAATGGTCCCTATAAATTCAACTTATTAAGTATATAAATCTATAAACTCAATAGCCAAGAAAGAACAATTACAGCACAAACAACTAATTTGAATCCAAATATTGATGGCTAGGTACATACAAACTCCAACGTAGAGAATAGAACTAAATGAAACCTAGTGCTTTGGATGAGAGGTGATGGTCTATCTTCAATCAGCAGCACCAGAACCAGAGCAGGAAGTTTCCAAAACAATAGCTCTCACCTGTAGTGATAAATCTGATAATAATTAGACACACACACACAAATGAATAAAGTAAAACTGCAATCTGGAAGACAAAGTCAGAAATAACCACTAGGTAAGTCATATCGATACTATTACAAAACTTAGAAAAATATAAACAGCCTAGATTCTTACAACACGCGGATTGGAAATTTACTGAACAGGTTCGTTTCTCCAATTAGAGCAAATGTGAATGGAAAAAATGTATATATTTCTATCACTATTAATTTAAATTTGAGTACAATTAGAGCAAATGAGAATGAAGAGATGAGAGACCTCGGAGAATCTTCGAAGGTACGGATTCTTCGTCAACACCTTTGGGGAATGCGGTGATCGGAGAAGGAAGTGAGTGAGAGTTCGGGTTGGTTATTCACAAATGGCTTTAGGGCAAATGCTGTTTTGGGGCGAGGAAGACGAGGGAAGAGAACTGTAGGTATCTCGGATCCAATTCCAGAGTGGCAATTTTTTCTTTTTTTTCTTCTTGCCTTAATTACATTTGTGTCCTCCTATTATCATCCATAAGCGATTTTGGTTCTATTATTTTTTTTTTTCATGATTTTGGTTCCTATCTTTATCCGTCCGCGATTTTGGTCTGTCTAACGCATAATAGAGTTATGGAGGGATTAAACCAGATTAGGAATTATAAAAGGCCAAAATCGCGAAAAAAAAACCCCAAAACAACGGATTGATAATAATTGGGGAGACAAAAGTGTAATTAAACCTTATTTTTTGTGACTCACTCGTTTGTGACGTGGCTAAAGTATGTCAAAGGTGGACCGTTAAAGTCAGCCCCACCATAATGTGGACGTTCATGCTCGAACAAGAATTGTCTGCCTCCAGAAGAGAAGTGAACTTCAATTCATCAATTCCAATCTCACCACACTGTCACTGTATAAGCAACATAGCTGCAGGAATCTTCTTTTGGAGTCTTCCGCTTCTGAATTCGCCAAGCTTCACAAACTCACTGGCTCAGATTCCGGTAATTATTTTTTTAATTTAGATATCGACTCATAACTATAACTGATCAAAACTAAAGTTCAAAAAGACAAAAATTATTGGCTTTTCCAGCTTTTATGCAAACATTTAAAATAAATTAATAGGTAATATGTGTAATGAATGAAAAACTTTGTTCTTGTGTGTTACGTAGTTGCTTTTGAATTGCAAATCCACAATGAATGAACAGCGATTACGGAGGTTAGGTTAGACAGGCCTGAAGAGAAAAATGTATAGGGAAAGATATGCTGCGAGGCCCAAGCATGTGTTTGAAACTTTGAATTGATTAATTAGAACTCAATATGCTAATGTTGCTATGATTTGCAGTTCAGTTCCTGGTGTATTTTGTGCTGGGGCCGATTTAAAGGTTAATTGTCGAGTTCCATTTTCATTTAATCTTAAAGACCGTGGTATTAATGTAATTTGTGAGGTCAATTTTCTTCTATACTGACTGTGATCATAGCAAAATAAACCGAAATGTCATGCAAGCTAGTGTAGATTTAGTTTGTACTTTTTATATTCTTAGAACAGAGTCACCTGTACGTTTAAAGGTTTCATTCATGTTTATTCGATTGCAGGAGCGCAGGGCCATGAATCAATCAGAGGTTAAGTTTTTTGTGAATTCTGTTGGCTCCACATTGTCATTTCTAGAGGTTTGTTCACGTCATTTGATTATTTACTTATCAACATCATGTGACGAATGAATGACTATTAATAAAGCATCATGCTTAATTGGTGTTTAGTTCTATTATTTGACATCTTACTAGTTTTTCTTTTTAATTTTTGGGACCTTATTCTTTTTCTTTTCTGCTTCCACTTATAGTTTGTCTTTGTGTAGTAGTAAGGAGAAACTTTTTTGTCATGTTCTTTTGCCATGGTTGTACTTAATTTTTACTCGTTTCTTCTTTCATTGCTTAGGAGAAAATGTTCTGATGGGTTTGCCAGAAACAGAACAGAACTTGTTGTAATCCCTGGGTATGCTGGATATGAATTCCCTTTAGCATATTGCATCTTTGACACTTGGTTGATTAGTCACTTGGTTCTTTTCTTTTACTAATTAGTAAAGACATCATCAAACACAGGTGTAGGAGCATCTTCAGAACACACGACCTGATATATATTCACTGGTTCTGTAACAATTTAACTTCAAAAAAACATTCAAGACATCCTAACATTGAAGTGTCTATCAAAGATTCAAACTTCCTTTGTCTTGGGAGTTCCCTTGCTAACAGTATGGCAGTCTTACTCAGAGCCATCTCCTGTTGACCAACCTAGATTCATTTATATGGAAACTAATTAAGGCTCGAAGAACTGATTGACTTTTTATAACCTGATACATCAAAAACTTTGTAATACATACTTTAACTCAAATATCCTACTACAAGTTCAATCCCATTCTTTGTTTCCAAATATCGTAGCATTCGAGCCGTTGTTTTAGAGGATTCCCAAACTTGCACTTTTATCAAGGTAGTTAAAGACCCAAGTTCATTTAGGAAATTAACCACCCCACGACATCTGTCAATGACCAGCTTTTGTAGAAGTGGCATTGCACCATTCGCTAATTTCCACTTTTGGACTTTCAAAAATCTCATCTTAAACACCTGCAGTTGAGGGAACCCGCCTGCAACAAAATTAAACTCAAAGGGATCTGCAGATCCTCCAGATAAGCTCAATTGTCGTAGTTTGGTGAGATTTCCCAAAGCATTCATCCAGTTCTCATTCAAGCAGCTAATACCTGTCAATGTTAACTTGGTAATGTTTGGAGGAAAGGAGGCTGCACAAGTTGGAAGGTCCTCGGAACTGACAATTTTTAACACACTCAGATGACTCAAGTGCTCCAAGCTTTGTAAAATTTCTTCAAGCTTACAATAACCACCCTTTCATTCCAAATCCTTTATTTGAAGGACAATTCTTAACTTATTCAAATGACCTAATTGTTGTAGGCTTAGCAACAGTTTAGGCAATTCACCCTCGCAGTTAGAGGAGATATGCAACCCCAAGTTTCTTAGTTTAGGGAACCTTCCTTTCTGTATGAGAGATGTTGTGTGTCTATTGAATGCAATGGACGAGATGGTTTGAAGATTCCACATAACTTCACCATCTAATTCTGAACGGTGGTTACGGAGCATGATAGGCCCATGTGTATATAGATGCCTTAGATGCTTGAGCTTCCATATTCCACTGGGAAAAGAAATCGAGATAATCCTGATACAAGGTCCCAAGTCTAAGGTTTGTAGATTCTGAAGGGTGCATATAGAAGTTGGAATCCTTCTAACAAACTGTGAGTCTATTCTCAAGTATCTTAAGTGGATTAAGCCCGCCAAGTTGGAAGGGATTTTTATGCAGCACGTCCCCACAAGATCTAACACCCGAACCAATTTGAAGCCTTTGGAAAGCCATTTCCACTCACTAGGAGCAACATAGTAGTGTGGATCAAAGCAAAACAAAGAACGGACACATGAATGGTCATTGCTATTTGAAGAAATGTAGCTAGGCATGCTACAATGGATGGATAGTCTACGAGGTTTTGTTGGGATTAAAATGTTATTATCAGTGCAAACTTCAAATACCTTGTCCTCTTTGCCCTCAGATATGCAGAGATCCCTAAGAAGATCATGGATGCGACATGTTTTCACACCACCACTAGTCTTCACTCGTGCTACTTGGATCAAACTTCGATCAATGAGCTCATACAAGTAGTCTTCAGCAACATCATCTGGATCTCTACTCCCTGATTCTTGTATGAATCCTTCAGCAACCCATCGTTCCAGCAATTGCCTAACGTGGATTTCATAGTCTTCAGGAAATATCCCAAGATAGAGAAAACATGGCTTTAATCTTCTAGGCAAGTTGTCATAGCTGAGTTTGAGTACTATATCCTTGACTTGAGTCTCATCACGAGTAAGATACCATTTGACATGGCCAACCACTTTGGACCATTCTCTGTGTGACCTTTCCTTGTTTGCTAGAAGCCCTGCTAACACCACAATTGAGAGTGGCAAACCGCGACAACTTTCAACTATTTGTTTGCCTAGAGGCTCTAGATCAGAAGGGTACTCTTCTCCCCTAAACACTTTTCTTGAGAAGAGCTCCCAACTCTGTTCTTCACTGAGAAATTGAAGACAGTAAGGAGGGTCTTGGCTGGTATGCAAGGCTACCTCTTTCAGACGACTAGTAATCAATATTTTGCTGCCTCTATTGTCATCAGGAAAAGCATCCTGTACCTCATCCCAATCTTGCTTTTTCCACAAGTCATCAAGGACTAGGAGATACCTTTTCCTCTTCAAGCATTCCTGCACCTTCTTCTTCAGCTCATCCTCACTCAAGATAGAAAAGTCTAGAGGCACATTTGCTTCCTTGTGTGTCTTACCCTTCTCGTTGCTTTTACATCCATATTCAGGATTTGGCATCAAATGCTTAACAAGGCCAAGCAAAAGTTCCTTAGCTCTACACTCGTTTGACACATAAACCCATGCACGGCAATTGAAGTATCGCTTCACCTCGTTGCTGTTATAGACCTTTCGTGCAAGGGTAGTCTTACCCAATCCACCCATGCCAATGATAGAAACGACTTTGCCCCGTGAATCCCCTTCTATGAGTCTGTTGATGACTACCTTGGAATCATGCACAAAGCCTACTACATCTTCCTCTTCCACGTTTCTTCTTCGCTTGTGAAGTGATAGAACCCTCTCCTCCTGTTCTCTTGCCATGGAGTGATCACTTTCAGGGAAGTCATATTTGGCCTTGTTTTCACGTATCTCGTTGAGGGTGGTCTTTACCTTGTCTATTTTATCATTTATGTCATGGAGCACCTTTGCGTGGTCAACACCATGGAGCATCTTCCCAAGCATGCTTCTTCTCTTGTGAATGGTAACGTTGGTGACAAATGTGTCAATGACATCCTCAGCTACTTGTGCAATATCTCTGATTTGGCTGACAACTTTCTGTTCCATCTCGTTCTTGCTCTTCTTCCCTTCAGAGGCTTTGAGGAACACGATAATCATTTCAAGCTCATTGTGGAGGGATCTGATTCTGTCCTCCACGCCACAAAGCAACTTAGCTTCGTGTGCCAGCAGTTGGGACAAGTTTTGTAGAAGGAAAGCAACCACAGCATCGGCCATTACAGGGATGCAAGCTGATGGTTGATGAAAGGAAATTAATGTTTGGTGGTGGTGATAGTGATTTGTAAGTAGTTATTATTACATATTTCTTGTGTACCAAGGAGAAAGGGGTTATATAATGTCCTCCTGGTGAGTTTTGTGACGCGGTTGGATTGGAGCTGGCAGGCACTTAGTATGGAATATGGACTAGAAATAGAATGGAAAGTAGAAAGAAATTGAGATCAATAATTCAGAAAGACTTGGGTCAATGGTTTTTTGTTTTTTTGTTGACGCTGACTTGGGTCAATGGTTTTTTGTTTTTTTGCTGTCTGTTACAACAATAAAGTTCAATTACACTTTCCTATTGGGTTCGTAATACCTTCCACTTATTTGCCTTTACTTTATAATCACTTTCTCTGCGTCTCAGTGACAGTGACATTTAGCTGCTATATTGAAGATAGTGAATGCATGATAAATAATTTATACTAAATGCTCAAAAAAGAAACTTAAATTTAAAATACATGTTCATCATTATAAAAAAAAACAGTGACACAGTCCATACTTTACTTAAAAAAACAGTGTGTGACTTTTCTAATATCTAAAATGGGAGGGAAAAGGATCCCCAGCAGTTCAAAATTAACAGAGCACGATGCAATTTTCTCATCCAAAGGATCCTGTTCAATTTTTTATTTTTTTACAATTATATTTATAATAAAATTAATGGTAATATTTGTGGTTGGGATTGTTTGCAGTTATGTTACCACTACAGACAACCTAACTCCCTAATGGGAGTTTTACTAATTGCCCAGCTAACTGAAACTATATTATTTTTTAATTCTCCATATCCTCAGTGGCTTTGATGGACCATCTGCAAAGCAGTGATGAATCAATTAAACCCCGGACAGAAATCACTAGCAGTTTTGGTGTATCCATTATCAAATATTACAATAAAGCATAATCTATCAATTCATAAGCAACATGCGAGAGATCAATCCCGTTCAGAATAAGTCCCATTGTAGAACACAAATATTCACAATCAGGGATTGTAACTTGGAGTTCCCCTAAACATGAGTATATAAAAGCAAATGTAGATGCTGTGGTGAGAGAGCAAGGCACAGGTATTGATTGTGGTGTTCAAAGATAATGATGGCAACCTACTAGAGGCTGCTACAAATTTGATCCCCCAATGTGACAGAGGTTAAAATTGCAGAAACAAAACAGTAGGCCTGTGGTGAGCAATGGACATTGCTATAGATCTTTGCTTTACAAAACAATAGGCCTGTGGTGAGTAATGGACATTGCTGTAGATCTTTGCTTCATTGATGTTAATTTGAAACATATTCACAACTTCTATTTAAGGCATGGATAAACAGACCAACGAATTCTCACACTTTAATGAACTTGTGAAGGATTGTATTGATTTGTCTCATAAGTTTCATTTTCGTAATCTTTGTCATAATGGTAGAGTAGGTATTATGTCAAAATTAGCCTTTGATGTGGGGGAGAGGTTTTGGATAGAGGAAGTGCCTAACTGGTTTAGCCACTATTCTGCATAATAATGTAATGGCATGTGCCAATTCCATTCTTTTTTAATATATTTCTTTGAGTTTTCTTTCAAAAAATGATGATGAAAGGATATTTCGTCACTCTACAATTTAGCGTTAAGGACCCATTTCAAGCAGCAGGGAGAGTATTGTTGCTAACTGAAAATCAAAATAACAACAATAGAAGTGATACCTTGGATGTTTCAACTTTGAGAAATGTTGTGTATGATAAACAACATTTACAACAAAAAAGAAAGATAAAGAGAAAAAAAAAGTGTAAAATGTAATGAATGACGTGATGAAGAGAAATAGAGAGAAAAAATGAGTTGGATAAGTTGTTATATGTTGTATGAACATGTTATCTCTTCGACTTTCAAGGAGTAGTGAGGTAGAAATATGAAGTTATTTAGCTATTTTTTTAATTAATTTTAGAGAATATGCCTCAATATGATATTAAAATTACTACGTAAACTCATTATGAGTGTGTTTGGTTTATACCAAAACCACGTTTCAAACGTGGATCCGGACAGAAGCTACTTTTTATAGCGTTGGCTCGGATCCACATTTAAAACGTGATTTTAGGGGTAAACCAAACACACTATATATAATATAAAGTATCAAATATGTAGGGGTTATTTATTATTTTCCACCATACTTATGAAAAAAAAAAGTTAAAATTATGAAAAACTAATTTGTGAGAATCAAATGAGTGAGGCATATTAGCAAGCTGAAAACTGAAATTAGTAGCTGAAATTATTTCATCTGTATTTGATAAGATAGTTTTTTTCAGTAGTTACCAGCTATTTAATAACTTTTTTATGAGAAGCTACTTGAGGTAGTTTTTTTTTTTAAAAAAAAAACTCCTATTTTAAGCTACCAGTTGAAAATTTATTACAATTTCATCCCTTAGCCACTCTCCTTCATCATTATTTAATAATTAATGATGTCACTATGAGTTTGTTTGGTAAAACTAGTTGAAAAGCTAGGTGAAAGCTGAAAAAGTTAGATGAAAGCTGAAAAACTAGCTAAAAGCTAACCTAGCTGAAATGGTAAAATGGCATTTAAGGATATCATTCATAATCAAGCCTCTGTTTGTTTAACCGTTACAACGGTGCAAAACCATGCTTTCGCAGAATTGATTTAAAATCACTTCCGCCAACGTGTTTCGTAAATCGTGCATCACTCGTTTCAACCATTTATTTATAGAATCAATTCTACTCAACTATAAACTGAACAGACACTAAATAATTTCTTGTAGCTACCTTAAAAACTACCTTACCAAACACTAATGAAATGGTTTCAGATACTAAGAGTATGTTTGGTAAGACATTTCAACTAGTTGAAAGCTAAATTAGTAGCTGAAATCATTTTAGTTGTGTTTAGTAAGGTAGCTTTTTTAGTAACTACTAGCTTTTTAGTAGTTTTTTATAAGCTACTTGGAGTAACTTTTTTAAAAAAAAACTTATATTTTTAACTACTAGCTGAAAATTTATTACAATTGAATCCCTCAAGAATTCTCACTCATCATTATTGTTTAGTAATTAATGATGTCTGTATATGTTATTTTACCAATTTCAGCTAGTTTTACCAAACACTTTCAATCAAATCAGCTAGTTTTTCAGCTTTCAGCTAACTTTTCACCTAGTTTTACCAAACACACTCTAAGTTTTCATCTAGCTGAAATGTCTTATCAAACTCACTCTATATGTCATTTTACCAAACACTTCGAGTGTGTTTGGTAAGTCATTTCAGCTAGGTAAAAACTTAAATTAGTAGCTGAAACCATTTCAACTGTGTTTGGTAATGTAGCTTTTTGGGTAGCTATTAGTTTTTCTTGAAAAGCTACGAGGTAGCTTTTTTTAAAAAAGCTCCTAATTTTAGCTACTAGCTGAAAATTTATTACAAATTTATCTCTCAACCACCATCACTCATCATTATTTAATAATTAATGATGTTCTTGTATGTCATTTAGATAGTTTTACCAAACACCTTGATATGAACCGGAAGCGTAAAGGTATGAACTTCTTGAAGATCAATTAACGGTGATGAGCTTGACACAATCCAAGACCTGCCGGAAGCACCAAAGCTATCAAAGATAGGAACTTGACACAATCTGTGACCTGCCGGAAGCACCAAAGTTATCAAATATAGGAACTTGACACAATCCGTGACCTGCCGAAAGCACCAAAGTTATCAAGATATAAGCAACTAGACCTTAACCAAGACCTGCTAGTAGAACCTAAGTTATCAAGTAGTTCTTTAATCCAAGAACAAATGATAAGCTCTCACAATGAGAAAACTCAGAATTTTATTGATAAAAAATCGTGTCTTTCAAATTGATTCTCAATGTCAATATATAGCAAATGAATTCCCTAAAATAAAATATTTAAAAGATACATTCCTAAATTAAATAGATTTAATCCTAGATAAGATAAAATATAATCCTAAAAGATTTAATCCTAGATAAAATAAAATATAATCCTAAAAGATTTAAATATAATCCTAACAGATTTGATATTGATTCCTAACAGATTTGATCCTAAATAAATTAGTTATGATCTGATTAGATACACTTTCCTGAATTAAGTTAAACCACTTCTTTGGATCTTCTTCTGCCTGGTGATCTTCTCTTCTTTGGACTTCAGTGATCAAGTTACAAAGTTCTCTTCATCCGCTCAGATCTGGCCCCGGTCATTGGACCTTCAATCCCTTGCAATGGATCTGAGGCATCTTGGTTGAGGTCAGACGGGATCGTGTCATTCCCCCTTCTTTGAAAGGATTCGTCCTCGAATCTGATTCATCACCACTTTGAGTTTTTGGCAAATCGATCACAAAGTCCATGATAATATATGTCCAAGGTTGCTCGGGAAATTTAATACTGCAACCTTCTTTTTTTGTACTATCTGCACCTCTCTCCTTTTTTTCACTATGGCAGATCTCTTTTTTTTTGTACTGTTTGCACCTCTTTTTTTTCAAACTACTGCAGATTTTTTTTTGAATAACTAGAATTCAACAACGACTTGAAGGACTGAATTACAAAGAACTGGAAATTTCAGTACTCTTTATTTTTTGACAAGATAAAGACTTAAAAAGATAAATGATAGATGTTACCAATTGATCTCAGGAGCCGAAGCTCTGATACCAAATGCTACAAACCAGAAGCGTATAGATAGGAATGTCTTGAAGATCAATTAACGGTAAGGAGCTTGACACAATTCAAGACCTGCTGGAAGCACCAAAGCTATCAAAGATAGAAACTTGACATAATCTGTAACCTGCCAGAAGCACCAAAATTATCAAATATAGGAACTTGACACAATCCGTGACCTACTCGAAACACCAAAGTTATCAAAATATGAGCAATTAGACCCTAACCAAGACCTGCTAGTAGAACCTAAGTTATCAAGTAGTTATTTAATCCAAAAACAAAGGATAAGTTCTCACAATGAGAAAACTCATAATTTTATTGATAAAGAAAACTGTGTCTTTCAAATTGATTCTCAATGCCAATATATAACAAAAGAATTCCTTAAAATAAACTATCTAAAAGATATATTCCTAAATTAAATAGATTTAATCATAGATAAGATAAAATATAATCCTAAAATATTAAATATAATCCTAAAAGATTTAATACTAGATAAAATAAAATATAATCCTAACAAATTTGATATTGATTCCTAACAGATTTGATCCTAAATAAATTAGTTACGATCTAATTAGATACACTTTCCCGAATTAAGTTAAACCACCACTTTGGATCTTTTTCTGCTCGGTGGTCTTCTCTCATTTGGACTTGTGATCAAGAGTTGCAAAGCTCTTTTCATCGCTCAAACCTGACCCCCGTCATTGGACCTTCAATCCCTTGCAATGGATCTGAGGCATCCTGGTTGAGGTCGGACGGGATCGTGTCACACCTTCAATCAACTCAGCTAGTTTTTAGCTTTCAGCTAACATTTTAGCTTTTATTTAACTTTTCAGCTAGTTTTACCAAGCACGCTTACAATAAATCATCTAATTTTTTAACTTCTAACTAGTTTTTCTATTTTCCTATTAACAAATTGAAGTTAACAAAGAGATTAAAGTGAATATCACTGACAATTTAAAGGATTTATTAATTAGATTTTGACAGATGGATATTACTTAACGGATCAAAATTTAGCTTACAAATTACAAGTTAATTAGATGGACTTTTCAAAATATGGCCGATAATAGGAACAAGACTCAGATTACATGCCAATGTATCCAGGTGATGCAGCAAGAAGATTGGAGAAGACAGATTTTGTTCTTGTCCGAAGTGAAGTGAACTTCAATTCAATTCTAATCTCAATATAACCAATAAAAATGTACGCTTTGGGAGTGTTGACTCGCTCTGCGTGCAACATGTTCCCTTTTATCGCTTACATAGTAACAATGTAAGCTATGTTAGAGATTATCACTATTAATAGTTTGCTGCGATATCTAAAATATGAATGTGTTTATGTGAATAATTTTACTCAAGTGTAAATAACTATACGTTCCTTTTTAATTTTGAATTATTGTTTGTGCGATGCAAGAAAGTTTTGAAGACCATAATTAAATCATTTATTCTCCCGGGTAGGAGAAATGAATTTCCACCTTACTTAACATTACAACTTAGATGAGCTTTGGGAATCAAATAGGAACTTAACTTAGACCATTCAGTGTCATGAGTTTGACAAGATATTATAACAACACAAGCATTAAGACAATATTTAATTTTAGTAGTAATACATAAAATATAATGTTAATTATTACAAAACTAAACTTTAAGGAGCATAATTGAGCTTGGTAACCAGCACCATTTGTTTTATATGTACCCGATTGTGGCAAAAATTAATTAAGCATTGCAATTAAAGTTTTATTCAAGTTGCATATGATCATATTGAAAATGTTTCTTCCTATATAGTTTTGCTAGGTGAATTATAAGATTTTTTTTGTTGAACTCAATTTGTTAATACTCCCTCTGTCACTTATTATAAGACAATTTTTAACCATTTCACACAGTTACGTATTGGTCTTTTAAAAAAATTTATAGCATTCCAAATATACCCCTATTTAAAAGTCATTATATTTTAAAGACATTAATTGTCACATGGTGGAAGACTCAAAAGTCAATTTCCAATGGTGTAGTTGAGCATATGGGTAAAGCTTCATTAATTATTCACATTCATCAATATATGGAAATTAAAAAGAGTTGGATATTAATGAAGGGCAAATATGGAAAAAATAATTAATTTATCTCAAAATCTGCAAAGGGTCTTATATTAAGGGACACTCAATTCTTCTAAAAGGGGTCTTATAAATAGGGACGGAGGGAATAATAGATTTGTAGGTTCATGACTTCCAATTATAGCTTCGATATATAGATTTTGGAGTTTATATCTTCTTGTTGTTCTTTGAAACATGAATAATTTGTGCTCATGACAAGGGTGTGCTTAAGTTGGAGACACAATTGAAAATAAAATATCTTCACATAAAATATCTAAATAGATATAAGGTTTCAGAAGATAATAGAGAGTACGACTTCAAGAGGTTGTTGAAAGTCAACTTTAAGAAACACCTAATTATGGATCGTTGGCACTTTATAGTCTAAAACAAAGTTTTCAAAAAATTGTGTTTGTTTATTTGTGTAAATCTCTTTAGATGCATTTGCTTATTTGTGTAAATCTCTTTAGTTTTAGGAGTGATCCATTTTCCTTTTTAAATTTTTTAACCACATATGTATAAAACTTAGTCCATTAATATTTAAACATTAATTTAGTATATATATTTCAAGAAGAAAATATAATTCACTAAGATAAAAATGTTGCATAAAATACATTAATATTTAAATTTAAATTATACGATATAAATGCTTATAACTTGTTAGAGTACAAATTTTGAATAATAAAAGTATAATTTTTAAATTTAGATGTAAATTAATTATTTTCTATTACTATTTCATTGACTTTTAAAGTTTAACATTGATTACATATTTTTTTATTATCATCACATTTGAAATGACAATAAAGAAAAATAAGAGACAATCATTTAAATTTCGCATTAAAATACAGGAAAAGATTTTGATAATAATTAACTTACGAGATAAAATTAAATCATACAAAAATGAAAGTTTTAAAAAAAAAAACTTATTAATATTTGAATTATATGATAAAAGTAAATCATATATGAAGAAAATTTTACATAAAATGTATTAATATTTAAATTACTAGATAAACAATATTATTATTAATATTAGAGAAAAATACAAATACTAAACTTTATGATAATCATATCAAACTAACTTATTTAATGTTTAAATTATAAATTAATAATAAATGACATGAAAATGAACATTTTATCGAAAGTATCTAAATTAACTGAGCAAAAATTACTCTTTAATTTTTTTTTTCAAATATAATTTTTTTCAACTTGAATGAATATATGTTGTTATTGCTTCATGAAGAAGAAAGAACATACCTAAGTTTTGACAGTCTGTGTACATAAAGTTTTAATTTTAATTCTCCTGATGATATTCACACTCTAGAATTTTTAAATACAATTAATTTATCTGATCTTCTAAATTATGTCTTAAAATTGAAAATTGATGCACCAGTAATGTTGTTGAGAAACATTGATGATTAGTCTTTAGATCTTTGCAATGGTACAAGACTCATTATTACTAAGTTAGGAACATAGGTATTAGAAGCAAAAGTCATTTTCTGGAGTGAATGTGGGACACAGTATTTATTCCTAGACTATCATTGACTCCTTCAGATAATATAATTCCTTTTAAGTTCCAGAGAAGGTAGTTCCCTATTGTTGTGTCATTTGCAATGACTATCAATAAAAGTCAAGTTCAATCTTTGAAACATGTAGCAATTTACTTGCCAGGGTCTGTCTTCTCCCATGAGCAATTATATGTTGCAGTTTCTAGAGTCACCAACAGAGGAGGATTGAAATTACTCATAACTAACGATGAAGGACATATTTTAGATACAATTTCAAATGTTGTATATAAAGAAGTCTTCCAAAATTTATATTAGGTTGCTCCTCAATTTAATCTTTTAATTTGAAATTATTATTTGTTATTATTATTAATAATTTTAATTATTAATTATTAATATTAATTATTAAATTTTTTCTAATTATACTTATTATTATTATTTATATTGTTCAAATCTTTTTATATATATGTTTGTCTTTAATTAATGACTATCATATATTAATTTGGGAAAAGAGCATAAAATCACCTTGAACTTTTGGTTTTTTTACAAATAGGCACCATGAACTTTCAATTTGTCCTAATTAATCCTTAAACTCTTATCATTATTGTAATAGGTCCTTTCATCAATATGAAATTAAATAATTAACATAATAAATATCAAATTTTTAATATTTTATGTTTCAAATATTAAAAATATGTAAAGAGTAAAATTTTCAATTTTTTATTTTTGAATTTTGTCAAATTTTAAACACATTTGAAATTCTAAAAACGAAACATGATGGTGTATCATTTTAATTTGGGTTTTTTTCTATTTTTTATTTTTTAAAACTTTATTTTATATTATTTTAATATTTTAATTACAAAATCTTGAATAATTATGATTGGTTTGGTTAATTATTTAACCCTATGTTAATGAAATGACATATTGCAAAAATAATAGAAGTTTAAGGGTTAATTAGGATAAAATAAAAGTTCATGGTGACTATTTGCAAAATGGTGAAAGTTTAGGGTAGTTATATACTATTTTTCCTATTAATTTTCTTTATAACTTTTCAACTTTTTTTTTTGCAGGACATTCAAGAAACTCCTTTCAATGTCTGCTTATAATTTTTAATATAGTAGCGAAACTTCATATTTCTAAACCAATATTGTTTTGTATTTCAAATATTACGAAGAAATGTTTATTAAATTATAATACTTCAAATAAATTTTTTATTATAACGTCTTTACAATGAACTTTATTGTTAATATATTAATTATTATTATTAATTTTTCAGTTAAATCTAATACTCCCCACTCTATTGTTTCCCTACTATTCTCGTTGCGTGCATCTTCCCCGCTAGTTACTTAATGGATCAAAATGATGGTTTACAAATTGCATGCTAATTAGATGGACTTTTCAAGATAAGGCAGATAATAGGATCAAGCCTCTGACTCAGATTACATGCCAATGTTTTGTATCATTGAAACATAATATCCAGGCGATTCAGCAAGAAGATCGGAGAAGACAGATTTTGTTCTTGTCCGAACTGAAGTGAACTTCAATTCAATTCTAATCTCAATATCAAAACCAATAAAAATGTGCGCTTTGAGAGTGTTGACTCGCTCTGCGTGCAGCAGCTACTACGTGAAAACTTCCAAACCCTATCTCACCACACTCTATCAGCACCACAGTCGCAGAAATCTTATTCTGGAGCCTTCCGCTTCTGAATTCGTCAAGCTTCACAAACTCGCTGGCTCAGATTCCGGTAAAAATTTTTACTATTGATGAAAACGAAAGTGCTCAAGAAAATTTTATTGGTTTTCCAGTTTCTATGCGAACATTTAGAATTAATTAATTAATAAATAATGCTGTCTCGTCGCTATTATGTGTAGCGAATGAAAAACTTTGCTCTTGGGTGTTTATATA
The DNA here is from genome assembly GCA_026901365.1 of Sesbania bispinosa. NCBI lineage: Eukaryota > Viridiplantae > Streptophyta > Magnoliopsida > Fabales > Fabaceae > Sesbania > Sesbania bispinosa. The sequence goes on from QLOH01000856.1 coordinate 296,468, forward strand.
GTTGTTTTTGAACATTTCAAAAAAAATTTGTTTTTGTTTACAGGGATAATTGAGGTTAGATTGGACAGGCCTGAAGCTAAAAATGCTATAGGGAAAGATATGCTGCGAGGCCTAAGTCATGCGTTTGAATTGATTAATCAGAACTCCTATGCTAATGTTGCTATGATCTGCAGTTCAGTTCCTGGGGTGTTTTGTGCTGGGGCCGATTTAAAGGTCAATTATCAACTTCCATTTTTTACTTGATCTTTAAATGAAGAAGACTGGGTTTAATATAATTTTTTAGGTCAGTTTTATCATTGTGAAAATAAACCAAAATGTTTGGAATTTGAAGCATGAACTGGATCCCTAATGTATTCTTGCTGTCATGCATGCTAATGTAGATTTAGTCATACTTCTTATCTTCTTAGAACCCGGTCGCCTGTGTTTTAAGGTTTCATGTTTACTTGATGGCAGGAGCGCAGGACCATGAATCAAATAGGGGTTAAGTTTTTGTGAATTCTCTTCGCTCCACATTGTCATTTCTAGAGGTTAGTTCACATAATTTAACTAATTACGTTCTAATAGTTGTGTACTTATCAACACCCTATGATGAATGAATGAATGACAGATGAAGCATCATGATAAATTTGTCTTTAGTTCTATTTGACATCTTATTGTTTTTTTTTTTTTTTTTGGGGGGGGGGGGGGGGGGGGGGGGGTAAATTCAGCTTCAGCTCATGAACTGACCTAATTCTTTTTCCTGCTTTCACTTATAGTCTTTGTGCTCTAGTAAAAAGAATTTTTTCTATCGTGTTGTTCTTCTGTGGTTGTACTTACTTTATCCATTTCTGTTGATAGCCATGTCTAGTGTGTGTCTGAGCTGATAATTTTTATTTTTTTTAACTGGACACCTCACAAGGAGTGTCTGTCTTACAAGTGTCAGTCTCAGACACATGTCAGACACCAGGACACCCCAATAGCCAGTAGTGGCAGTGCTTCATCAGTTGATACTGCTCCTTGAAACTAGCATAATATTTGTTTCTGTATTCAGGCAGTTCGTGTACCAACTATTGCTGTTATTGAAGGAGTAGCTCTTGGTGGTGGACTTGAAATGGCTCTGGCATGTGATATTCGAATTTGTGGTAGTTAAATATGCAGTACCTTTGTAAATTGAATCTCTTTCTTTGGAAGATCATTTGGATACTTCTGAGTGTGATACGGGTATTAGTCTCTTTTTTACTTGTTTCTTCTTTCGTGGCGTAGGAGAAAATGCTCTGATGGGTTTGCCGGAGACGGGACTTGCTATAATCCCTGGGTATGATGTATACTAATTCTCTTTAGCATATTGTATATTTGACGCCACCTATTTCAGCCATGGAATCTCCTCGATTATGCTATCTAATAATGGATTGAGATTAAATTTCAACTTTCAAGATAGATTGTGAAGAATATATATAAAACATGTAGACAAATATAAATCTAACTGGGGAATTTGAATTGGTTTTTAATTTTTATGAGTAAGCGCAATAAGGTCAGCACTCAGCACAATATGCTGAGGAGTGAGGACCATAGTTTTTTGGCTATTCTTGATACTGTCTAGTAATTAATGCACCGATGGCTTGTTTTTGTTTTGAGCATTATATGACTGCTGCCTGTACTCCCACAGCTACAATCAAGTTTATAGGTTCTTGCTCTGGAATTGAGTTGAAGCCCCCAGAGCCTACAATGAGCATAAATAGCCAACTGTTTATATGTCATGTGTTTAGAAATTTGTCTTAATATTGCAGAGAACACTATATATTTTTGGGATAGATCACCTCATGGAATCCTGTTGTGCACAGGGCAGGTGGAACACAGCGACTACCTAGATTGGTTGGAAAAGCAATAGCAAAGGATATTATATTTACTGGTCGAAAGATTGATGGCAAAGAGGCTCTGTCCATGGGTATGTTGATTAGTCACTTGGTTCTTTTCTTTTTCTAATTAGTTAAGACATAATCAGACACAAAGATGTAGGAGTATCTTGATTCTTGAGAACACATGATGTGATATATGCTCACTGGTTCAGTAACAATTTAACTTAAAAAAGATTCTGGACATTCTAAAACTGAAGTTTTAGTTTACTAACTTCCTTTGTCTTGGGTTCTAACGGCATGGCAGTCTTACGCTGAGCCATCTCCTGTTGAACTCCAGAAAAGCAAAGAGAAAGAACACTGCTACTGTGCACCCTTCAATATAATAACAAATACTAAATTTTTGTCACCAGAAAAAAAAATACTAACTTCTTGCTGCTCCATTTCACAAAAAAAGCATGTCACTGCTCTCTCTTTTTCCCAACTAACATCAATGATGTGTAGCTACATAAGCATATTTTGATGCAGGTCTTGTCAATTACTGTGTTCCTGCTGGTGAAGCTTATTCTAAGGCACTTGCGGTTGCTCGGGATATCAATCAGAAGGTATCTCTATGGGAAATATATCATGCTGAAACTGATATAGCATCTTTATGACATTTAGAAATGCTGGGATCAAGCTTTTTGTGCTATTGAATGTCCATATATAAATGGGATCAAGCTTTTTCTGACGAAGTTGATCTATTAAGAAAAAGGAAAAGATTGTTCATGTTTTAACTTATAAATACATAATACATTACTAAAAACTTCCTGTGCAAACACCCATAAATGATTTGGTTGGTGCAATTGACCACTGTAATATATCTGAATGTGCAAAATTACTTTTGATTAGAATGTATTTTGGAAGAATTATTTATTGAACAATATTTTTATGTTTGAGAAAGTTGGCCTAATCCTAATTTTGTCAGATTGAGTTGCTGGGATAGTATACAGTGAACTTACTTTTCGGTGTGAAATTTCCAAACTAAAACAATCCTCCTTTTTAATTGAAAATTTGAATTGAAGTATTAAATTACATTAAATTTTTAACAGGGTCCTGTAGCTATAAGGATGGCTAAAAAAGCCATTAACGAGGGAGTTGAGACTGATTTATCATCAGCCTTGGTTTTGGAAGAAGATTGCTATGATCAGGTGTTGAATACTAAAGATCGACTAGAAGGCTTGGCTGCATTTGCTGAAAAGCGGAAACCAAGGTATACTGGTGAGTGAAAGGAGCGGTCTTCTACTGATTATCTGTGTCTCTTGCTAGAGAGCATGGAGGCAGGCAACTTTACTAGATGAGGAATTGTTACTGCAGTGTGCCCCTTTGAATACAGTCAAATTCCCAAAGCTGAAAAGTTCTCTCTAAAATCATGCCCTTGTACACTGTATTCCCAATGAAACAATAATTCTCATCTTTTTTCTCCAATGAATTGGCTTTGAGCTCTTTATCATCATATATTTGTTGTAAAGATTCAAAATTTTCTTTCGGATGTTTTCAGGCAAATAATTAACCTGTTTGGAAACTTGTAATATAATACATTTATGGTGATTCAACTTAGAGATTAAAGTGCATTTGGATAATCAAGTAATCATGATGTGGATGTTAACTCAAATAGGATTGCCACTAATAGAGGATATACGTGATCTAGACAAAATAGAGAACCATAGAGGCTGCCATAACCAAAGTTCATGAATCCCTACTTATACACATGCATTACTTTATGTGATATCACCAATTCACCTCAGTTTTTAGCAACATAATCTCGAGCTACCAATTATATTTTTCTTGTGTTGAGCGATATGTCTAAAATTTCAAGTATTTCTTTTTTATGAATACTTTCAACTTATAACATGTATAAGAGAAGCTAATGTTACTTTCATTACCAAAATGCAATACTTGTTATATGTATTTTTTTTTTCAACTTATAACATGTATAAGAGAAGCCGACGTTACTTTGATCATCAAAATGTAATACTCGTTATATATAAACTAAAAATCTGGTTAAACGATTTTATGTACAATTTGTTCAGCCCTTGAAAATTTGAGCACAGTGAAGAATTGGTGGCCGGACATATGTTGGACTTGGAATGAGCTCGTTATCTTTACAAGTTAAATAAATGAGATGTCAATTTTTTTTTTAAAAAAAAACATTGCTTTAAACACATGCAATATTATTTTCTTTTCCAGAAAAATACGAATTTCCAATATTTCTTATCCCACTTCTGATCATCGACTTGTAATTTTATCGAATTAATTATTTTGTAACAAAAATTAGGATTGAAGAGAGAGAGAGAGCATTTGAAATGGGCTTTTCTTATTGCAGTTGCTTGCAGAAACCATGGGCTTCTCAAAGGCCCACTAAGACCGACGTAACATAAGCATATATATATATATATGGTCTCTTCACTTTTTTGCATTGCACATTAGTTTTTGACTCATCGAAGAGCACAGCATAACGCTAACAGCAGTAGGAACTAGAGAGAAAGAAAGAAGAATGGCCACCTTAGACGAAAAATCTTCTGCGAAAAGGTGGCTTCCTCTTGAAGCTAACCCTGACGTCATGAACCAGGTTTCATCTGGATCTCTGAGTCCATCTTTTTTGTTGTTACCACGAAGAAAATATAATTGAAAGATGCTTGGGATTATGATATGATAGTAAATTCTAGATACACCAATTTAACAAATTTTGCTGAAGTTTTTTTTTTTTTTTTGGATTGTCCTCACTCTCATTTTTGGTATTACTAGATTTTCCTCTTTTTTTTTTTTCGGTTTTGGATACAAATACAATAGAAGCTAGCAGCATGCACAATTTAAGTCTCTAGTTGTTTTCGGTGAATTGCAGTTCCTTTGGGGTCTTGGCCTTCAACAGGATGAGGCAGAGTGCTACGATGTCTATGGCTTAGATGAAGAGCTTTTGGAAATGGTTCCAAAGCCAGTTCTTGCCGTGCTTTTCCTTTATCCCATTACCGCTAAGGTCATTTGCGTTTAATATTTTATAGATATCCTTCTCTTACTGTGGTTTTTTATTTTAATTCATTTTTTTTACTGTTGTATTATTCACGTGTTTCTTCTGACTTTTTGGGAGTTTCTCTCTCTTACCAGACTGAAGAAGAGAGGTTGCAACAGGAAAATGAAAAGAAGGTGAGAGGACATGTCTATTTATATGATCTTTTAATCTATTTGTGACCTGCTTCAAAGAATTGCATATTCTGTTTTTACTTAAGTTTATTGTTGGACCATTTTACATGCTTGTTTGATTATTTTATTAAATAATGTCTGAGAAATCTGAATTTTGATAGCATATGTATGTCATTGATTATTTAGCTGCATCCCTTGAGTAGGATTTGTATGTGTTTTTCTGGTGTAGGAATATAGCAATAAAGTGTATTTTATGAAGCAAACTGTGGGTAATGCTTGTGGTACAATAGGGCTTCTTCATGCTCTTGGGAACATTACTTCTGAAGTCAAGCTTGGTATGTTTTCAACAATCACATTGCCTCAATTAAGTATTTTAGTGTATCAACCATTGAATCTCATTCAATTTGTGTTGCTTTTGTTGTTATCAGTTGAGGGGTCATTCTTTGATAAGTTCTTTAAATCTACTGCAAACTTGGACCCAATGCAGGTTATTTCTCCCTACCCAGACCTCCTCTCTTTCTTTCTCATATTTCACAAATGCAAGCATCTGAGATTATTGATCAGTTAATTATAATGCTCATTTGGCATTTTCTAACTTCTGTATGTTGCAGCGTGCCGTATTTCTTGAGAATGACAGAGAGATGGAAGTAGCTCATTCAGTAGCAGCCACTGCTGGTGATACAGAGGTAGTTTTATTAGTTAAATAAACAACAGTAAATTTCCAGGGGGGGGGGGATGATGTGATGTATTAGTGATACAGATGTAGTGATCAAAGATTCTCTTATCCTGAAAATATAATACAATGCATTTGGAAAAATGTTCCTCTTAGTGTTACTTATTTGCTGTTATCATTATTCTTTGGATATGATAAACTGATGCTTAATCAGGGACCTTACTCATGAGGTGAGGATTTACTTTTATAAGCCAAAAGGGACTGGGAAGTTTCTTTCTGAAATAGAAGTAGCTGCAATTCAAAAGTCTAAAAGGGATTCACTTAAGCTAGTATAATATAGCTAATTCAGTCAATAATTGTGTGTAGTCTTATGTTTGCAGGGCCAGTACTTGGACCAGTTATTGGTGACTAGCTTTAGTGATTTTGGTAGAAGTGAAGAATAAAATTTAAAATGCTAAACTTTTATAACAATGTGCAATCTATGCCACTATTTGATGCATTTGGTTGGGGCATAATGATCCTATTTTCAAACAAGTTTCTTCAGTTTAGTAGCTTTCTTGGGATAAGATTAGGTGATTGGCTTTCTTGACAGATATGTAGAGGGATTGGGCAGCTTTGCAAATGATGCTTTTTTTTTTTATTTGCTATATATTTCATTTTTCCATTTGGAATATTCCTTATTTTGCAAATTCCTCGTGTCCTTCTATTCATCTTAACTTCTTAATGAATCTTTTCATGCCGAGTATTGTTGTAATGTAGGGCAGATAATTTTCATTTCTCTTTGTGAAAGATTTATTTCTTCATTTCTTTTTAATTTGACAGATTTACATCCTGTAATATAACTCTATTTTAGACAACTAGTTATTAGCATAAGTTTGTATAATGCAAGCCACCTGTGTACAATATTAAGAAATTATATTGAGAAATTATTATTTCCACTTGGCATCAGAACTTTTGATTTGGGACACTGTTTTTTCGTTCCCATCAGCCTTCATTGCTGATTGAAACAGCCTTCACCATTAGGTTCCCTCTACCTTCATTGTGTATTTGTGACTAGGACATAATGAGCCTATTTCCCTGACCCAAAGTGCCAGAACAAGGACACCCATCGTCTGCCATATCTCTGCTCAGCTATCTCCTGGAGCCTTGCTGTTGGAAAGTTGCCCATGCACATCTCCATTTGCCAGTGTGTCAGCCACGTGGCAAAGTCCAGGGCTCTGTTCAACTTATTGACAATCCCAATCTGCTCACCGGTGTCTCTGGCACCTGTTCCACCTACCATTCAGACACTAGTAGAGTAGTTGCCACCTTGGTGTTGGCCTTCTTTGCTAACCCTAGCTCTCACCACTCTCTTTGTCATTGTTCAACAGCTATCATGGCTAAAGAAACTCCCAAAGCCACCCTGCAGTGCAGTTTAGCACATTCCACACCTTAGATTCCCAATGATCTCCCCCACTGGTCCTCCTTTCCTATATCCTCCCTTCCCTTGCTGTCTTCTAATGCATAGGAATTAGCACCTTTGCTGAAACTAGTTAAAGCTGGGGTCAATACAACAAAAATAATGTATAATGGTAAAATTAAACCCAAACTGGACTCACTGACAACTTCTGACGCCTGAACCCACTGAGTACTAAAGATATTAATCCTTATGTTTATGAAACTGATACTTTAAACATTCCTTTGCCTAATTGTCATCCTGACCCACATGAGTTACCGGTTGCATTAAAGAAAGTGAAAAGGTCTTGTACCAAGTGCCCAATTTCTTAATTTGTCTTCCAAAACATCTTTCCTTGTAGCACCGAAGTTTCATTTTAGCTATTTTCTTTGTGTAAATCCCATCATCATTACAAGTAGCATTAAGGGATAAGAATAGGGTTCAAGCCATGAATTAGGATATGAGTTCATTGGAAAAGAATGGAACATGGAGATTGTTGAGAGACCAAGAGATAAAAGCTAGTGGAGTGCTAATGGATATATGCTTTGAAATATTAATCTGATGGAAAACTAGATCAGTATGAATCAAGGTTAGTTGCGAGTATATACTCACACTTATGGAGTTGACTATCAGGTGACATATGTTCTAGTGGCACAACGTTGTGCTGCCCACGTTAGGTGGGAATTACACTAATTTGATGTTAAAAATTTCTTTCTCTATGGAGACATAGAGGAGAAAGTGTATATGGAAATTGCCTCCGATATGTTTCCACAAATGGTGTGCTGTAGAGAAAGGCTTTGTAAGGATTGAAGTAGTCTCCCAAGCTTGGTATGAAAGATTGACAAAGATAAAGTCAAGGTGATCATACCCTCTTCTTTAAGCATTCACAAGAAGGTAAATTCACTGTTCTAGTTATGTTTGCTGATGAGATCATTATATCGGGTGATGACTTAGTTGAGGAACAGCTCCTAAAGAAATTAGCTGCTTAGTTTGAATGAAAGATCTTGGAAGGATATAGTACATCCTTGAGATTGAAGTGACCTACTCTAAGTAGGATATTTTCATTTATCAAAGGAAGGTGCAAGGTGCAAGTCTATTGGTGTACCCATTTAGCAGAATCATAGAATTTAAAATGATGAAGAGAGTCTCAAGGTTGTGACAGAGCACAATATTAGAGGTTGGCAGGGAAATTAACATATCTGGTGTGTACCAGACCAGATTTTGCATTTACTGTCAGTATTGTCATCTAGTTCATGCATGACCTGAGAAAAAAAGACACTTGCTGGCTGTTGATTGGATTCTATTGTACATTGAAAGTTGAAACCACACCAAGAATAGAAATACTATTCAGACAAGGTGGACATTTGTCCATGGAAGTGAACACATGCTGATTACACAGGTTCAATGACTGATAGGAGGTCAACATATTGTTTATGTTTTGGGTGGAAATCTAGTAATATGGAGGAGTTCAAAACAAAACATGGTTTCTTGGTCAAGTAAAAAGGCTGAGTTTTGACCTATGGCACAAGGAGTTTTTGAGTTATTTTAGATGAAGATCATATTAAATGCTTGAGAATAAAGTATGAATCTCCTGTGGAACTGTGACTATAAATCCACCATTGGCATTGCAAATAATCTGGTTCGGCCTAATAAAACAAAAGACATCAAGATAGAATGCGAATGACACTTTATCTTTGGGGATATTAGATAATGGACTAATAACCACAACATATTTTCCTTTGGGATATTAGTTGAAAGATGTTTTAACTAAGGGACTACTCACAAAGTGCCTTACATTCACCAACTTGCACTTGTGGGTGGAGTTTTATTGTAAATTGTAGGATATATTATTTCCATTTCTCTGTGTCAGATTTGTTGCCTTATTTCCTTTTATTAGGACAGTTTTACATGTAATATAGCTCTATTTTAGGCAAGCAGTTATCAGTATTATTAAGAAATAATACTTGTGATCTTTCCACTCCTTAACACTTTTTTATAAAATTTTGTAATGCAGGCATCAGATAATGTCGACACTCATTTCATCTGCTTTGCTTGCGTGGATGGTAATTTCTTTATATACTGATTATTATTTTCTTTTGTGTGGTGTTTATGAAAAGAGTAAAACCATATACCAAGATACAACAGTAACAACAGCAAACAAAAAGTAAGCAACCTAAACATCTAAATCATGGGAGCCAACTGGATAAAGCCTATATCATAACTATTTGGGATCATGTACATGTCTTAGATCAATTTTGAGTTCTTCTCCTCCCTTTGCACTTTCCTACACATATCTGATTAATTTCTGTGCAATTGTATCATATGCAGGTGAACTTTATGAGCTTGATGGAAGAAAGTCAGGACCAATATCTCATGGTCCATCCTCACCAAGTACTTTGTTGAAGGTAAATATCTTTCAATGTTAAGGCTATGCTTGTATTGTTCCTGAAATACAAGTATTTAGCAAAAGGATTTGATTTGGTCTGCAAATGCATATAGAGAAATGATTCCATAATATTGTTGCCAAGTGGTTCTATATTCAGCTTTTGAATTTAAATGATACATGAAGAAATAGTGGCTAAGATTCTGGATTGAGGCATATCCACCTTTTTGAGGAAATTTATAGATAGATGGTGCTTTAAATTTGAGTTTGTAAAGTTAGGCTTGAGATTCTGTCTGATGATTTTTTTTCTTAAAATAGCACCTTTGCTCCTGCTCCCCAACCTCACCCACTTCTGCCAGCAGCTGCCACCATTTTCAGGCACTCGACTTTTTTGCACGTACACAGTTCATGAACTTCACCTGCTTGTATATGCCTTTCTCTTTGTGCCCATTTATACCCTCCCTTTTAAAATTTTAAGGGTTGTGGTGAGTCTTGACCAAGGCATTTTCATCCTTGGGGCTTAGTTTATTCAGAGCATGTTTGGTTTTGCGTTAAAACTTGATAAACTCACGTTTCTAACGCTAGAAATAGTTGTGTTAGGGAATCCAAACTTAAATTTAGCCAGTTTCAACACCAAACCAAACACACACTTAATCATGTCTTAAGTTACTGTGTTTGCTACCTTTCATCTTAAATATATCCTTCCTTCCTTATATTACTTTTTGTGTGTTTGGATGGAGAATTTTAGAATTCTCAAAATTTTGACAGAGAATGTTGAGTGAATTGTAAGTATAAGAGAAATTGCAGATAATAATCTCAAAAATTAAATATAACAATGAAAATGAAACGTTGAAATTCTCTCTTGTCATTTGAAATTCCTCTTATTTGTCATTTGAAATTCTTTCTTTTACTACTCTAACACATGAAGTTTAGTAATTTCAAATCACTCTCTTTAATTTACTAATATATATACATAAATGTACTACAGGATGCAGCTAAAGCCATCCAAAGCATGATCCAGAAAAATCCAGATTCCCTCAACTTCAATGTCATTGCAATATCAAAGAAATCCAGGGATGGATATTAAGGCAGGCAATTTTGGCTTGTGTGTTTGGGGGGGAGGGGGATCATATTAAAGCAATTTTTTGAAGCTTCTTGTAGTGTAATCCCCGGGCATTAACGCAGCTTTTTATTCACTTTGTGTGTATGCTCAGATTTTTTTTTTCATTCAGTGATCTAGCAAACCGAACCTGTTTGGTTAAAAGTTGATGCAGTGCGAATGACATTTTTATGAACAATATTAACGGAATTTTCAAAGCCAAATCATCATTCAAAATGTTTTCAAATCATATATGGTGTACAATAACCAATTATTCAAATCTGTAGAGCATCACTTAAGCGTATTAACTTTGCATGGTCCATGAGAACGTCAAGGCTGTCTGTAAAAATATCTCCTATTCAATACTTGTTAGAATTGGGTTATTCAATACTTGTTAGAATTGGGTTGTGTCTCTGGTGATCCAAGCTAGAATAGGAAGGATGGTCCTTACTTATCCAAGCCTCCATGCTGGGAATCACATGCGAATCTCGATAGTAAATTTGAAATGTGGAAATTATATAACTCTATTTTCTAAAATAGCATATTTATTATTAAGAGAATTTTTACTGTACTTATACCGAAAATAAGGGTTTTGGTATGAATAGAAAAATGGTTTTCATTTATATTTAATACTATTTAGGTATTATACCTTTTTACTCTAATCTTTTAAAAAATATTTTTCTTATAAAATTTAAAATCAGGTTTGTTTATTTATTTAAAAAACAAATATTTTTTAAAAAAATTAAAAATATAGAAACATATATTTTTAATTTAGAAGAAACATCTATCAATTCGCTTCCTATTTCTTTCAAATTTTTGTTTGATATTAATTTTGGGATAATGTTTAACAAAGAAGAGGAGGATAGGGATAAATATCCTAGAAAAAGTGTAAGAAAAAAAGGTTATATTGATCCTAAGTTTGCAGACTACCTATGAATGAGTAGAATGAGTAGAGGTCTTAGGATTCTTTAACTAGTGTGTGATTCTAATTTTAATTCCAGTTTTAAAACATTCTTAATTACTTTTAAAAAATTGAATTAATAAAAATTTTAAATTTGAAAGAATAAAATATTAAATAGAACAGGGAAAAAGAAATAATTGAAAGATTAATTATAAAAATGTAAACATTTAATTAAATGTGGTAATTAAATGTTACTCTTAATCTATTAGTCGGAAGATCAACAACGCCCAAACCAATTGTTTGCATGAGTGCCATAGCAGGCCTCATCAAGAATGTAATTACCCACCCTATTAGTAAAATTTTCCCCTTAAATTTCCTCACAAAAAATATATCCCGTCCCCTCTTTATTTTTCAACTAGCACGTGATCTGTGCGAGTAAATTTATGGTTTAACTTTTGTTATACATATTTCGCATGGAGTGATTAAGTGATTTATTTATATTTTTAATAATACAATGGAAATATAATTAATGAAATGTCATAAAGCAATATTATTGAATAATACACTTTCAAAGTTATCACCGGCAGTTGATAATCAAAGTCATCCTTTATTGATAATCTTTCTAATGATATTTCAATGTCATCATCAACAACTATAATTGCTTTTGTAATTAATATTTTAACATTAGAATAATTTGAAAAGTTATCACATAACATTAAACTCTTTGATTTATTTATTAATGTATTTTTATATAAAGATTTATTCCCTTGATATATATATAATATTTTTTAGAAGAGAATTTTATATCAATAAAATCATAATTCATTTTAAATAAAACATTCCTTTTTTATTAATTAATATTTCAAATAAAAAGTTTATAATCAACACAAATTTATATTAAAATAAACTTCAACAAGTTGTAATTGCTCACCTTATTAATCTTGATATTAATGTATTTTAATGTAAGTTGTTCATCCTCATATGTAAGGTGTATTCATGATTTTTTCATAGCCGAGCCTAATACAAAATAATAAAAAGTTACAATATATAATATGTGATATATTTTAAATAAAAAAAAATTCTCTTAAATAGTACTCTTTATTTTTATAGCACTAAATTTATCTATTAATATATGAATATTGAATCTTTTAATAAAATTGTTAAGAAAGTTATCTTCCATTTTTCTACAATATTGGATTTTGATAACTTTCATTGCAGAAATAAAAAGATTACAAAGAAATATTTCATAATCAAATTAAATAAAATCATACATAAAAGTATTTAAATATTATAAAAGATACTCGCAATTGAAAATTTACAATAAAAAAACTTTTAACAATTAAATAAAATCTAATAAGATTCCTTTCTTTGTAAAAATTTTTTTCTTGCTTTTTTGAGTTTGCTTTATCTCTTATCTCTTATACTCTCTAAATCCTATAATCTTCTTCTGATTTTTTTTTCTTTTTTTACTTTCCTCATGCTTTTCATGTAATATCTCTACTTTTTATAGACTTATATTTTTCACCAAATGTTATATTTAATTTTAGATGGAAGGATCTTGATCAGACCTTGTAGGAGAAGATACTTTGTTTCCAAAAATCCAGATGTAAATGGCTTCAACATGGTGATAGGAATTCTAAATATTTTCATGGGACGACTATGGTGCGTAGAAGAAGAGTAACATCCTAAATTTTATTAGGATAAATATTAATTAAATTAAATAGATTAATTAAGAAAATAATTAATTTAATGGGAAATAAATAATAGGAGTGTTGTTATTATTAGTTTTGTTGCGTAAAGGTAATTTTAATTGAAAATAGAATAAGGGGGTGAGAGTGGGCCCAAGCCCAATTAGTTATTTCAGTAATGAGGGGTTAACAGAACACCCTAATCCTTATTCGTATCATTCGTCAGTAAGCGAAACGCTAAGGAGTGGAGAAACGGAGTCTCAAGAGAGAGCTGTTGTGGAGTGAACGCCAAGAATCCAAGAAAGGACTTCCTTGCTGTGATCAAGCTTCGCTTAAGGTACGGTGGGGGAGAATGTATTGCCTGTATATGCATGTAGGGATGTTTGGGTAGTAATCTAAGAGTATAATTTTGAATTGATGAATTTATAACTTAGAATGAAGATATAATCTGTTGGTTGATGATTGATTGTATGTGAATTGATGAGTGTTGGATGAGATTAAAGATGATATTGAGAATAATGGAAAAAAGGGGTGATTAGGGATTGAGAAATTGGGGGTTTTGATGAATTGATGGTATAATCTGTAATAGATTGATGATTTATTGAGTATTTGATGTTATTAATGAGTATGAATGATGTTTAGACGAAAAAGACTGATTAGGGATTGATTGGATGGGTATAGAGGGGTGAGGAATCGTGAAATCTGCGATCTGCGTCGCGGGGTAATCAATTAACAGATGTGGTAATCGATTACCAGAGTGTTTTGGGCAACCCAGAAGCACTGTTTGCTTACGGGTAATCGATTACAGGGATGTTGTAATCAATTACCAGAGAGTTTGTCTGTGGGTAATCGATTACAGGGGTGCTGTAATCGATTACCAGAGAGTCTGCTTGCAGGTAATCGATTACACGGGGGTTGTAATCGATTACCAGAGACCTTGTTTGCGGGTAATCGATTACTAGAGGTTGGTAATCGATTACCAGAGTGGATTTTGAGATCCTAACTGTTTGATGATGATTGATGTTGTTTGAGAGTACTTTATAATGAGTATGGTGTTGATGATTAATGATGTTTGATGAGGATTGCGATGCTTATGATGATGAATAATGATGATATTTATGATGAGTGTGATGATGTATTATGATGATAATTGATGATGAGTGTGATGATGATAATGATGTCGGTGTATATCACCTTATTATGATGATGTTTAATGATGAACATATTGATGTATGATGATGATGATAAGTGTATATCACTTTATAATGATGATGTTTGATGATGAGCATGTTAATGCATGATAATGATGATTTATGATGATGGTGTATATCACCTTTTGATGATGATGTTATCTAAGTTGTGCGGGCCCATAGAGGGGGTACAACTTAGGAGAGATGCCTTGAGCATATGTGATGAGACCTGAATTATGCGGGCCCATAGAGGGGGTACAATTCGGGAGGTGAACTAAGTTGTGCGGGCCCATAGAGGGGGTACTGTAAGGTCCAAGAATCCCTTAAAGAGTATTTTAATAATGACAACCAATCCAGGCTTACTTGGAATAATTCTGACCTTTAAGGACTAATGTGTTTGTTCAAGTAAATGATCAGAAGATACAGGTAAGCATTTGCAGAAGGAACAATTGAGTAACAAAAGAAGGAAATGAGTGACACCTAATTAAGAAGCTAAGTCTCAGATTTGACAAGAATGACTAATCTGTGAAAAACAGATTTAATATATACTGAAAAGCAATGAGAAACTCTCTGTCATTCTCCAGAAGATATAGAACAGCCTTTGAAAAGAAGAAATTCAATTAAGGTTGTCTTAGAAGGAAGATTCACTTTGATGCAGCAAAAAAGAAGCTCTCTGATAATTACCAAGAAATATGTGAATCATCTTCTGCAAGGAGCAAAACCAAATATAAGAAGATAAATGACTGTTTCCAAGAAGAACCTAAGCTTACTAATTGTACAAAAGAAACAAAACATGTCAAGAATCATGAAACAAATTGTGTTTTTTATCTTCTGAGATTACAGCTGCATGATAATCTTAAATTTAGTCTCAATCAAGCAAAAGATGAATAGTAAAAAGATCTGCAATGAAAGTGCAGCTCCAGAAGCCCTGCAGAAGGAATGAAATGCTGCAGAAGATGCAAATAAGGATAAATTAATAGTAATCTCCTTCTGCTCATCTTCTCATTATTCCAGTGGACAAGTTGACTAAAAAATATGTGAAAATATTATACTGGAAAGTTTCATCACGACTACAGAAGATAAACCGTGAGAAATAGCCCAGAAACATCCTGCAGAAGATACTCTGCAGATGATGGAAGCTGGTCAAACTTGACAGCTGTAAAGCCTGCACTTGTTGCAGCAGGGAAAGGGACATCTCCTAAGGCCAGCTGGATGTCCAACGGCTATTTTCTCCTCAGCTCCCTATAAAAGGAGGTTTCCTCCACAATTGGAGAGCACCTTACTCCAGAAGATACATCAGTTTCTGCTTCTACACTTCTCAATCTTCTGGAAAAATTTCTCTCTCCTCTATTTGTGAGATATCTGATCTGAAAAGTCTTGGAGAGGGTCTTGGCTCACCATTTAGCTTCTGCTGTGCAAGTATTATATAGTTTTGAGCCTTGTTTGTTTTTATTCTTTCTCATTTCTTTGTAAAAGTCTCAAAAGAGGAGTGCAGGTGCATTTCCTTCCGCTGAGCAGCAAGGGAAAGTTGTTTCAGTGAGGTTTACTGAGATTTGGTGATCTCAGTTGATTTACAGAATCTGCAGAAGGTACTTGCAGTATTCTGGGGACTGAATCTTCTGCAAAAGGTTCTGCAGTAAGTTTTCAGTGAAAATCTGAGTTGGTTAGATTGTTGTTAGCCTGAAGAGGCAGGTGAAGAATACTAATGGTAAGGTTACCCAAGAAGATTGTAATTTGATTGTAAGAGTGAGAAAATCCTACAGGTGTAGGGACTGGATGTAGCCTCAGGTTGGAAGAGGTGAACCAGTATAAAATTTCTGTGTGCCATCTTCTTTACTCTCTCCTTTTACTTTCTTTATTACTTCCATAGAACTGAACAAAAATATTTGCTAATAAAATTAAAATCATCTAACCATTTACCTTCTGTGAGTTTACTTCTTTATACTAAGCCAAGGCAAGACCTTGAGCAGAAAAAGTATACAAAGAAATTGCAGAAATTTTATTCAATCACAATTCAACCCCCTTTCTTGTGATTGAAGCCACAACTTCAATTGGTACCAGAACTTGCCTCTAGGGTTGAACTTACTTAACAGTAAGAGAGGAAAAGATCAAGGGAAATGGCCAATCATGGAGCTGCAATGTTCATACCAGAAGGTTCATCCACAAATAGACCACCAGCATTTGATGGAAAGGATTACTACTATTGGAAGGACAGAATGAAATTGTTCCTAGAATCCCAAGACATTGACCTTTGGGATATTGTAGAAAAAGGGAACTTCATTCCAGTACCAAGAAGAACTAGAATTCTTGCTCAGCCCAAAGAAGGAGAATCGGATGTGCAGCAAGAAGATCCTCAACCAAAAGCCAGAGAAGATTGGACTACAGAAGATAAGCAGAAGTATCTTCTGAACTCCAAAGCTAAATTCTTCCTTCTATGTGCACTAAGCAAAGGAGAATATGACAAAGTTGTTGGCTGCTCAACAGCCAAAGAAATATGGGACACTCTCAAAATAGCCCATGAAGGAACAGACCAAGTTAAAGAATAAAAAATTAACATTAATTCATCAATATGAATTGTTCAGTATGATTGAACATGAATCTATTGATGAAATGTTCAGTAGATTCACTATCATTATTAATGACTTAAAGTCTCTTGGAAAAAGCTATTCAAATCAAGAGCAAGTTAGAAAAATCCTTAGAAGTCTTCCAAGAATTTGGAGACCAAAGGTAACAGCAATTCAAGAAGCTAAGGATCTTGCTGTCCTAAAGCTTGATGAATTACTTGGTTCACTGAAAGTGCATGAGCAGGAACTCATGGATGAACTACCAAGGAAAGGAAAGTCTATTGCCTTAAAAGCAAGCACTTCCAGAAGGAGCAGTCTAACCCCTACAGAAGCAGGTGATTCTGAAGAAGAAGATACATCATCAGAGAAGGATGATGAACTAGCCTTCATTTCAAAAAGAATTCAGAGATTGATAAGAAGGAAAGGGAGAGGAAGAAAAAGCTTCAACTTCAAGAAGGAAGGACAAAAAACAAAAATTTCCAAAGCTCAAGTAATTTGCTTTGAATGCAACAAACCTGGACATTTCAAATCAGAATGTCCACAGCTGAAAAAAGACCCAAAAACCTTCCAGAAGAAGAAAGCTATGATGGCAACTTGGGATGATTCAGACAGCTCTTCAGAAGAAGAAAATTCTGCAGAAGAAGCAGCAAACCTATGTCTCATGGCTGGAAGTGATGATGAAGAAAATGAGGAAAAAGGAAAATCCCTCAAGAAGAAAGAGCTATGGTTCTTGGACAGTGGCTGCTCAAGACATATGACTGGAGACAAAAGTAAATTCATACTTCTCCACAAAATGGAAGGTGGAACAGTAACCTTTGGAGACAACAACAAAGCTCACATCAAAGGTATTGGAAAGATAGGTATGAAAAATTCTACCCAAATTAATAATGTATATTATGTAAAAGGGTTAAAACATAATCTTCTTAGCATAAGTCAATTATGTGACAGTGGCTATTAAGTTATGTTTCAACCAACATTTTGTGAAATTAGAGAAGCATCTACAAAGAAGGTCCTATTTTCTGGTCTTAGAAGCAGAAACCTCTACAACATTTGTCTAGAAGAACTATATGATAATACATGCTTTGCTTATTTTGAAAATGACAAATGGACATGGCATAGGAAAGTAGGGCACCTAAATATGAAAAGCATTTCCAAATTATCTAAACTAGACCTAGTTAGAGGATTGCCAAAAATCAAATTTGAAAAGGATAGAATGTGTGATGCATGTGTAAAAGGAAAACATACAAAATCAAGTTTTCATCCTAAAAATGTCATCACTACTAAAAGGATATTGGAATTACTGCATATAGATCTATTTGGACCCTCCAAAACATCAAGTCTAGGAGGAAAGAAATATGGACTTGTCATTGTAGATGACTACTCTAGATTCACCTAGGTTCTAAGGATGAATCCTTTGATGCTTTCAAAATCTTCTCAAAGAAGATACAGAATGAAAGTAGCCATTTAATAGCTTCTGTAAGAAGTGATCATGGAGGAGAGTTTGAAAATCATTCTTTTAAAAACTTCTTTGATGAAAATGGAATTTCACACAATTTCTCCTGTCCTAGAACTCCACAACAGAATGGAGTTGTAGAAAGGAAAAATAGAACCCTCCAAGAAATGGCTAGAACCATGTTAAGTGATAGTGGCATTCAAAAATACTTTTGGGCTGAAGCTGTGTCAACTGCCTGCTACATACTTAACAGGGTTTCCATCAGAAGCATCTTGAACAAAACTCCATATGAAATATGGAAAGGAAGAAAACCCAGTGTTGGATATTTTCATGCATTTGGATGTGATTGTTTTATTTTAAATAACAAAGAAAATCTTGAAAAGTTTGATGCAAAATCAGAGAAAGGAATCTTTCTTGGATATTCTACAACTTCAAAAGCTTATAGAATCTATAATATCAAGAATCAAACTATAGAAGAAAGTATACATGTTGTGTTCAATGATGCTAATCCCTCTTGTCATGAGAAACATACAAAAGAATCAGATGATGAAGGTGAGCTACTGCAGAAGCAATCTTCTGACAGAAAAAGCTCTCCAGAAGATACAGGGGAACAGGGATCTCATACAGAAGGTGCTGCGGAAGATACTGATAAAGCTGAAGAAAGTCTTCCTAAGAGTTGGAAGCTAATCACCAATCATCCTCATGAGCATATCATTGGAAGCACTGTAGAAGGAGTCAGAACTAGATCACAACTCAAAAATAATGGAAATAGTTCAGCACTCCTATCTCAAATTGAACCAAAAAAACATAAGTGAAGCCTTAGAAGATGAGTCTTGGGTAGATGCAATGAAAGAATAATTGGATCAATTTGAGAAAAACAAAGTATGGTCACTAGTACCTTCTCCAGAAGATCACCCCATTATTGGTACTAAATGGGTTTTCAGAAACAAAATGAATGAAGAAGGTAAAGTGATCATAAATAAAGCAAGGTTAGTGGCTCAAGGATATAATCAACAGGAAGGTATTGATTTTGATGAAACTTTTGCACCTGTTGCTAGATTAGAAGCCATTAGAATATTACTTGCTTTTGCTGCTTACAAAAATTTCAAACTTTATCAAATGGATGTTAAAAGTGCTTTTTTGAATGGTTACATTAGTGAGGAAGTGTTTGTGCACCAACCTCTTGGTTTTGAAAATCCAAAACATCCAACTTATGTTTTCAAACTTGCAAAAGCATTATATGGCTTGAAGCAAGCTCCTAGAGCTTGGTATGAGAGATTAAATAATTTCCTTCTTAACAATGAATTTTCAAGAGGAAAGATTGACACAACCTTATTCAGGAAAATTATTAAGAAAGATCTACTAATAGTGCAAATTTATGTGGATGATATCATTTTTGGATCAACAAATACAAAAATGTGTGAAGATTTCTCTAATCTAATGAAAAGAGAATTTGAAATGAGTCTTATGGGAGAACTTAAATACTTTCTTGGATTATAAATAAAACAAGAAAAATCTGGAATTTTCATATACCAAGAAAAGTATATTAAGGAACTTCTCAGAAGATACAGAATGGAAGGATCAAAATCCATGGGAACTCCCATGCATCCTTCTATAGTTCTAGACCTGGATGAAAATGGAAAATCTGTATCTGAGAAGGAGTATAGAGGAATGATAGGATCTCTATTATATTTAACTGTTAGCAGACTAGACATTCTATTTTCTGTAGGATTATGTGCTAGATTTCAATCTTCTCCAAAAGAATCACATGTTGCTGCTGTAAAAAGAATACTCAGTTATCTTGTTGGAACCACTGATCTTGGTCTTTGGTACAAGAAAGGTACAAAATTTGACTTGACAGGATATTGTGATGTTGATTATGCTGAAGATAGACTAGATAGAAAAAGCACAAGTGGTGGATGTCAATTTCTTGGAGAAGCATTGGCTTCCTGGTCATGCAAGAAGCCACCTACCATTGCTTTATCTACTGCAGAAGCAGAATATGTATCTGCTGCAAGCTGCTGCTCTCAAATGCTATGGATAAAGCATCAAATGGAGGATTATTGCTTAAGGTACACAAAAATCCCTATTTTCTGTGACAATACAAGTGCTATAAACTTGTCCAAGAATCCTATACAGCATTCAAGGTCTAAACACATTGACATAAAACATCATTTCATTAGGGATCATGTACAGAAGAATGAAATAGAACTTAAATTCATTGAAACTAGGCTTCAAGTAGCTGATATCTTTACCAAACCTCTTGTAGAAGATAGGTTTGTGTTTATTAGGGATAAACTGAATATGTGCAAATTATCAAATTAAATGAATTAATTGACTTGATTAAATTTTGAACTCAGAAGATACTTTCATCTTCTGCAGATAGTTTGAAATCAATTAGGGATTATTCCTTCTGCAAAGTTCTGCAGATTTTCTATCTTCTGTTCAAAAAGAAGAAATGTCCTTCTCCAACATCTGAATCATTTCTGATCCAGCATGTCATCTCCTCTGAAATCTTAAAGAAATTACGAGGAAAGGTCACTATCAAAATCTGTCAAACTCTCTCTCCTAGGTCAACTCTAAAAGAGACAAAGCATGGACTGCAAAATGCTTGGTTTGGATAATGCAAGATAATCTGACTTAACCTTTTGTCTCTTCATTTTTAAATATAAAACTTGTTGCACTAATGAGGAAATAGAAAGCGACATTACCGTTTGCAACAAACAGAACTTAAAAAATTGCGCCATTCTCTCTCCTTCTCGACCAAACCCGTTCATTCTTTCAAACGGCTAGTTGAGAGCAATATATCACAGCTAAGGAATTCATCCTTTTCACTCTCAACCTCATTAAGAAATCTGAAACTAAAACTAAACTCTCTTTCTCTCGTATTTTGTTTTTATGCTTGAAGCATGAGGATGAAATCAATTGCCTGCAAAAATATCTCTACCTCCTCTCCCCTCTCAGAAGAAGAAAATACAGACCAATTTGAAGTTACAGGAATGGAAATTGTTCCATATTCTGAACCCATTCATGCTAAACCAATCTCCACAGAACCCCCCACAGTTGAATCCACTGAAGCAGAGCCACCTACTTCACCCACAGCCAACCCTTCAATTAAAGAACCAGCATTGACTTCAGTTGAAGAAACAGTTCCTGAACCAGCTAAAACAATACCATCCTCTTCCAAACCTATCTCAGCCCCCTTCTTCTTCAAAAATTCCCTCTGACATTTCCATTGTCAGAGTAAGAAGGTCTGAAAGGAACAAAGCCATGTTCCATACCATTGGAAATGATCCAAAGAATCCAATTGGGATTGACTCTCCTCCCAAACCTTCTTCTTCCATTTCCACACACAAATCCACTACTCAGGCAGTTGCAGAAGATAAAAAAATTGCTTCAGAAGAAAGAAGCAAAGAGGAAAGTAATCCTTCTGAAGACTCAGAAGAAAGTGATATGGACCTATTTGAAGATTCTGAGATGCTCAAGGCATTCTCTGAAAAATGGAAATGGAAGAGCATTATCCCTGGAAGAGTTTTTATGTTGAGGGAGATAAGAAGAGAAGGATGGGACATCAACTATTTTCTCCAGAAGCAAGGATGGGGAGATTTTCCTTGTCTTCAAAGAACCAGTTTATCCCAGAATTGTAAAAGCCTTCTATGCTTCTGCAAGCAACTATCAGAGCGATGGGAACTCTCTGGTTGCTGATGTCAAAGGCTCAACCATCATTCTTACCCCCAGCATCATTGAAGAAGTACTAAATCTGCCTGCTTGTCAAAATCACCTTTATGAAGATACCTGGTATGCTTCTGCAGGCATAACCAAAAAGGAAGCAATCAAGAAGGTCCTTAGTAACCCCAACCTACCTCTAGTATCCAATAAATTGATCCCCATCTGTAGGCTATTCCATAAAATGTGTTGTACTACTCCATTCTTCCCAGAGCTGGAACCCTTGAAAGGGTCACTGATCAAGACCTACTAGTTATGTATCATCTTGCTGATTGGAAAACCACTTTCCCTATCCTACCTGCTTCTTAGAAGCATGATTTACTCAGCCAATCCTCAAAGAGCTTATGCCAGCCTACCATATGGAATGTTGTTAACAAAAAATTTTAGGTTATACAATGTATCTCTTGAGGATGAGGTGTGTGAAGACAGCTGCACCTTCTTTAATAGAAAGAACATTAAGAAAATGAAGATAGTACACTCCACACCTTCTGAGCTATTCTCCAGTAGCAGTAGTGAAACAAAAGGAACTTCTGAAAAAGAAAAGGCTCCAAGAACGAAAAAGAAGAAAGATGTGCTTAAGACCTTCTCCAGAAAAAGGAAAGGCTTGACAACATCTTCTGAAGAAGGAGAGCCTAGCAAGATTCAGAAAACTTTTTCTGGAATAGAAAAGGAATATCTTACTCCACCCTCCTCCTTTGAATACCATCCTTCATCACCAAGTAATGAAGAAAAAGTTGCCTCTAAGGTTGCAGAGGATCTGCAGAAGAAGAGAAGAGTGTTGTAGCTAGAGAACTCACTCAATGAAAGAAGCTAGTAATACCTCTGCAGAAGATGTTGAAGTTAATTCTGCAGAAGGTATGGCAGCAAATACTTTAACATTACTTGCTTCTGGTTACTTTAGAAATTCCTTCTCCTAATTTGCCTTTTGTCCAAAACCCTTGTTCTCCAGGAACTGAACATATGGATGATGATCCAATTGATAATCAGTCTCCTGTCAAAACAGAAGAACTTCACATCACAGATGAAGAAGAAGAGCCAAAGGAAGAGGCTCAATCCATTCCTTCTGTAGGAACTATTAGGACTGAAATGGTTATATCAGTTTCTTGCCTCTCCCATTCTTGATTCTTCTATTCCTGCTGCTATGCCTC
This sequence comes from Sesbania bispinosa, assembly GCA_026901365.1. Lineage (NCBI taxonomy): Eukaryota > Viridiplantae > Streptophyta > Magnoliopsida > Fabales > Fabaceae > Sesbania > Sesbania bispinosa. The sequence continues at coordinate 319,740 of QLOH01000856.1, forward strand.
TCAAAGATTCCATTCCTGCTGTGTCTGCCCATCTCTCATCTATGGAGACATTTCTCCAGCAACTCAGTGCTGAGAAGGAAGATATGCCCTCTGATTCTCTCCAGAAGGAAGAGGTTGCTAGACATAAAGATACTGAACCAGAAGATGCTGCCCCTACTGCACAACCTGCACCCTCATCTTCCCAAACACTTGAGAGACAAGTGAGAAAAATAAAGGCAGACATCAAGAAGCTGTTTTCCAATGTCAATATCCTACAAAATTCAGTGAATGAGATGATTGAGAGGTTCACACAACACCAGTTCTGGTTTAATCACTTTGTTCTTCCCTGTCATTGCTCCTCAAGCACCAACAAATGCCATTTAATCAATACCAGCCTCCTCAGAACATCCTCCAACCAACTACCTCATCATCCTCTGACCATTCCTCACCCCTCTAAGTAGAAAAAGATGATGATTCTGCTTCTCCCAGGACTAATTAGATTCTTTTTTATAGATGACAAGGGGGAGAAATAGTAGGTGTAGTAGGTGTAATAGGTGTGGTGTAGTAGGTGCAATAGGTGTTGTTTGACATTGTATTTTTGCTTGACTTTTTGTATGACATCCTTGAATGTCATTATGATTCTGTCTGAATTTTTGTATGACATTTATAAACTAATTATGATCTTCTGTTGCTGCTTTCCTTTGTTGCAATGAGTGCTCAATATAATTATGCCTTCTTCTGCTGAAATGATTGCATTAAACAAAAGGATTATGAACCATGCAAGCATCAATAATTTAAAAGTCAGAATTAACTTATCACATCCCCAAGTCTTTACATGCATACATTCAGGGGGAGTGTTTTTCAGAATTATTACAATGTAAAAACTAGATAGGTTGTCATCATCAAAAAGGGGGAGATTGTAAGGTCTAAGAATCCCTTAAAGAGTATTTTAATAATGACAACCAATCCAGGCTTACTTGGAATAATTCTGACCTTTAAGGACTAATGTGTTTGTTCAAGTAAATGATCAGAAGATACAGGTAAGCATCTGCAGAAGGAACCATTGAGTAACAAAGAAGGAAATGAGTGACACCTAATTAAGAAGCTAGGTCTCAGATTTGACACATGAATGAAAAATCTATGAAAAACAAATTTAATATATACTGAAAAGCAATGAGAAACTCTCTGTCATTCTCCAGAAGATATTGAACAACCTTTGAAAAGAAGAAATTCAATTAAGGTTGTCTTAGAAGGAAGATTCACTTTGATGCAGCAAAAAAGAAGCTCTCTGATAATTACCAAGAAATATGTGAATCATCTTCTGCAAGGAGCAAAACCAAATATAAGAAGATAAATGACTGTTTCCAAGAAGAACCTAAGCTTACTAATTGTACAGAAGAAACAAAACATGTCAAGAATCATGAAACAGATTGTGTTTTTTATCTTCTGAGAGTACAGCTGCATGATATCTTAAATTTAGTCTCAATCAAGCAAAAGATGAATAGTAAAAAGATCTTCAAGAAAAGTGCAGCTCCAGAAAGCCCTGCAGAAGGAATGAAATGCTGCAGAAGATGCAAAATAAGGATAAATTAATACTAATCTCCTTCTGCTCATCTTCTCATTATTCCAGTGGACAAGTTGACTAAAAAATATGTGAAAATATTATACTGGAAAGTTTCATCACGACTACAGAAGATAAACCGTGAGAAATAGCCCAGAAACATCCTACAGAAGATTACTCTGGCAGATGATGGAAGCTGGTCAAACTTGACAGCTGTAAAGCCTACACTTGCTGCAGCAGGGAAAAGGGACATCTCCTGAGGCCAGCTGGATGTCCAACGGCTATTTTCTCCTCAGCTCCCTATAAAAGGAGGTTTCCTCCTCCACAATTGGAGAGCACCTCGCTCCAGAAGATACATCAGTTTCTGCTTCTACACTTCTCAATCTTCTGGAAAAATTTCTCTCTCCTCTATTTGTGAGATATCTTATCTGAAAAGTCTTGGAGAGGGGTCTTGGCTCACCATTTAGCTTCTGTTGTGCAAGTATTATATAGTTTTGAGCCTTGTTTTGTTTTATTCTTTCTCATGTCTTTGTAAAAGTCTCAAAAGAGGAGTGTAGGTGCATTTCCTTCCTCTGAGCAGCAAGGGAAAGTTGTTTCTGTGAGGTTACTGAGATTTGGGTGATCTCAGTTGATTTTACAGAATCTGCAGAAGGTACTTGCAGTATTCTGGGGACTGAATCTTATGCAAAAGGTTCTGCAGTAAGTTTTCAGTGAAAATCTGAGTTGGTTAGATGTGTTGTTAGCCTGAAGAGGCAGGTAAAGAATACTAGTGGTAAGGTTACCCAAGAAGATTGTAATTTGATTGTAAGAGTGAGAAAATCCTACAAGTGTAGGGACTGGATGTAGCCTCCGGGTTGGAAGAGGTGAACCAGTATAAAGTTTCTGTGTGTCATCTTCTTTACTCTCTCCTTTTACTTTCTTTATTTCTGCCATAGAACTGAACAAAAATATTTGCTAAGAAAATTAAAATCATCTAACCATTTACCTTCTGTGAGTTTACTTCTTTATACTAAGCCAAGGCAAGACCTTGAGCAGAAAAAGTATACAAGAAATTGCAGAAATTTTATTCAATCACAATTCAACCCCCCTTCTTGTGATTGAAGCCACAACTTCAGGTACAACTCAGGGCATCAAGATGGGGCGTTCGATGCACGGGCCCATAGTGGGGTGCAACCTAGGAGTGATTGTACGGACCCATAGAGGGGGTACAACCTAGGGTCGAATGTCGTTGTGCGGCCCATAGAGGGGGTACAACCTATCGGATAGTGTGTGGTAACACCGGTAGACCCACCTTGGTACTAACTAGAGTGATTGAGACGAGGTGCACCATTGTGTGGAGTTCCAAGTCATGATCTTTGGGTAGATGATGAGAGGAGTATTGGGTGTGATATATGATGGATGAAATGGTGTTATTAAATGATGTTATGAATATTGATGATGATGAGTATTAAATGTGTGAGAATAGAATATATGATTAATTGGGTGAATGATGGTATGAGAACTATATGATGATATAATGAATGAGATTATGATGATGATGAGCTTGATGAATATATAAGGATATATTTATGTGTTTATGAATAGGAATGATGTATAGCCTGTATATGTGGATACTAGATGATTAAATATCTGTTAAGTTTAGATGAATGTCATTTATTGTGATTTAATGTATTGATGGCATGATGTAATGAGGTTGTGGGTGAGGATGGTATTCTCTATGTGTATGTAATAGGTAGTATTCCTTTTTCCTCACCGTATTCTGTGGATATATTTTACAGGTGTTGATGAGGACACAACTGGTGTCGATTATGAATAAAAGGGTATGCTCTGGTAGATGTGACATCAGGGTGTGCTTGGGGGTTTTACCATGTTCCTAGATTAGGAGTATTTTTATGAACTTCTGGATGCTTGTATGGTAGTAGATTATTAATTGTTTTTATTCCTATGAAGATTTTCGCTGTTTATAATTATTTTATATTTGGAGTTTGAGTTCATTTAATAAAGTCGTTTTCAAACTATGAGATTTATTAAGAGTGTTTGTGTACCTTTTTACCCACCGAGGGACTTTACATTTTCTAAACTTCTATTTACGAAACATTAATAGTATGGGGTAGAAGGGTGTCACATTAGTTGGTATTAGAGCTGGTCGGTTCACCGACCTTAAGTTATGAGTTTACTATGCTTTTGATGTGCTAATCTGATTGATTGGTTGAGTAATTGATTGATTGCTTGAGTGAATTGTCTGCTTGGTTGATTGTTGTTTGTTTGATTTCCTTGCTTTCTCTGCTTAACTTGGTATGTTTGCTTACCCTTTCTTTAATAAGAAAGAGTAATGGTTGGGGGTAGGAACGATCGAGCGATGGTCGATGCCTTGATGGCCATGGCACAGGCTGTTGGCTACCTTAACCAACACCACGAGACTGACTGGCTTGCACGGTTCCAGAGGAACCATCCACCTACGTTCCGAGGAGGTTATGACCCGATGGAGCGGTTGACTGGATTTACAAGATTGAGAAGATCTTCAGAGCAATGGAATGCCCTATGCTTCAGAAGGTGACCTTAGCAGCCTTCATGTTATCTGGAGATGTTGGTTTCTGGTGGCAGAGCACCTGCACAAAGGACGATTGATGAGGGCACCGCCTTGAGCTGGGACAACTTCAAAAGGTTATTTCTGGAGAAGTACTTTCCACATGACGTGCGCAACAAGAAACAGATAGAGTTCCTGGATCTAAAGCAAGGGGACGGCACCCGTGGCAGACTACGCATCAAGGTTTCGAAGCTCTAGCACGATTCTGCCCGACATATGAGGGAGCAGCCAATGAAGAAGCCAAGTGCGTCAAGTTTCTCAGCGGTCTTCGTCCCGAGATTAAACAAGTGTTCAACTACCAAGGGATCACACGCTTTCACGAGCTGGTGAACAAGTGTAGGATCTATGATGAAGACAACCGGGCAAGGACATCACATTATAAGAGTGGAGGGCCTATGAGGAGTCAGAACAAGTTCCAAGCAACTAGTAAGGGCAAGCCATACTCTCGAGCAACCGGAAACCCCAAGATTGGAGGTGGCAGCGAAGGCACAGTGCAAAAGAAGAGTTATGCTTTCAGCAGTTGGTCGAGCGTCAAAGGGTGGGAGTGTTGGTTCTACCACTCCTATTACATGCTTCAAGTGCGGAAAGGAGGGGTCACCGAGCAAACCAATGCGGAGACCGAGAGATCACCTGCTATAACCTGTCAGGAGAAGGGACACATCGCTCGTGATTGTCCTCAAAAGATGCAAGGAACGGTAGCGGCAAGCGGGGATGCCAATGGGAGCGCCAGTAACCTAGGCTACAGGAAGGGTCCTTTGCCTTGAGTGGTACTGAAGCTGCTCAATCTGAGGACTTGATCCAAGGTATGGGTTTCATTGCGGGTAATCCTTTAGTGATTTATTTGACTCTGGTGTGACTCATTCTTTCATATCACATGCCTGTGTGTCTAAACTTAAATTGCATGTTTCTTCCTTGCCTTTTGAATTAAGTGTGGAAACGCCAACCTAGTGGGTCAGTTTCTACTTCTGATGTTTGCTTAAACTGTTCTAATATCGTTAATGATAGAAACTTCCTAGTTGATTTGATTTGTTTGCCTCTAAGTCAACTAGATGTCATCCTTGGTATGGACTGGTTTATCGTCCAACCATGTCCTTCTAAACTGTGCTGATAAGTCTATTGTTTTTGGTCACCTTGTCGATTGTAGAGTAAGGGTTTTATGACTGCCAATCAGGTAAAGGCGTCTCTAAGGGAAGATGCCCAGGTTTACATGCTTTTAGCTTCTTTGAAATCTGATAGTAGCGCTGTGGTGAGTGAAATACCTGTAGTGTGTGAGTACCCTGAAGTATTTGCTGATATGTGTCTAGTTTACCACCTGAGAGAGAGATAGAGTTTGCTATAGACTTAGTGCCAGGTACAGGACCGATTTCAGCTACACCTTATAGGATGTCACCCATAGAGCTAGCAGAACTTAAGAAGCAACTAGAAGACATATAGAGAAAGAAGTTCATTAGGCCTAGTGTGTCACCCTGGGGAGCGCCTGTATTGTTTGTTAAGAAGACGGATGGTAGTATGAGGTTGTGTACTGATTACCGCCAGTTAATAAGGTAACCATTAAGAATAGGTATCCTTGCCTAGGATAGATGACTTGATGGATCAGTTAGTGGGGGCATGTTGGTGTTTAGTAAGATAGATCTTAGATCAGGTTATCATCAGATTAGAGTTAAGGAGGAGGATATACCTAAGAACCGCTTTTAGGACTAGGTATGGACATTATGAGTATCTAGTAATGCCTTTCGGTGTGACGAATGCTCCTGCCATTTTTATGGATTATATGAACAAGATTTTTCACCCTTATTTGGATAAATTCGTAGTTGTCTTTATAGATGATATACTAATTATTCCAAACTAAGGAGGAGCATGAGGAACATCTAAAGGTAGTGCTTCAGGTCTTAAGGATAAACAGTTGTATGCTAAAATGTCCAAGTGTGAGTTCTGGTTAGAGCAAGTAAGCTTTTAGGTCATGTGATTTCTAAGGGAGGTATAGGTGTGGATCCTCTAAGGTAGAAGTCGTGCTTAAGTGGGAGTCCCTAAGTCAGTGAGTGAGATTAGAAGTTTCCTTAGGTTGGCTGGGTACTATAGGAGGTTCATAGAAGGGTTCTCTAAGTTAGCTTTGCCTTTGACCGAGTTGACTAGGAAAGGAGTGTCCTATGTGTGGAAAGTAGTGTGAGACTAACTTCCAAACCCTTAAGGAGAAGTGACTAGTGCACTAGTGTTAGTGTTTCCTGACCTTAGTAAATCCTTTGTGGTGTACTGTGATGCCTCTAAGATTGGTTTAGGGGGGTTGATGCAAGAGGGTAAAGTAGTAGCCTATGCTTCTAGGCAATTGAAAATCCATGAGAGGAAACTACCCTACCCAGACCTAGAGTTAGCAGCCGTAGGTTTGTGTTGAAGATTTGGAGACATTCTGTATGGTTCCCGATTTGAGGTTTTTAGTGACATAAGAGCCTTAGATATTTGTTTGACCAGAAGGAGATGAACATGAGGGAGAGGAGGTGGTTAGAGTCCTTAAGGATTATGATTTTTTAATTAATAATCCCGGTAAGGCCAATGTAGTGGCTGATTGCCTTGAGTAGGAGTCTATCCATGTTAGTTCTCGATGATTAGAGAGATGGATCTTTTAAACGTTTAGAGATCTAGTGTGATTGTGAAGTAAATCTTCCAGTGTGAGGTAGGAATGACTAGAGTAAGTAATGAATTGCTGAAGGATATTAATAAGCCCAGTTAGAGATCCATTTTGGTTAGTAGGCGAGAGGCTATAGAACGGGGTACCGGTGGAGAGTTTGTGATTGGTACTGATGGGGTGTGAGGTTTGGAGAAAGAGTGTGTGTGCCTAGGAACCTAGCATTAAGAGATTAGTACTAGAAGAGGGCATAGAAGTAAGCTTAGTTTCCACCCAGGATCCACTAAGATGTATCAGGATTTGAAGAAGAAAGTATTTTGGTGGCCTAGGATGAAGAGGGACAT